>BPTQ01000006.1:137756973-137958946 GCA_019973895.1 Chrysanthemum seticuspe
AACTGTGAGTGTCTCGATTTTGACTTTGGCCATTTTCTTCATATATTCGCGCCTTTTCGTCCAAATAAGTGCCATTCCAGCATTTTGCCTTCACGAGACCTAAAAAGTGAAAAGGAACGATATTAAGCAATAACGGATACAAAAGTGATCAAATAAGGACTTAAACGACCCCTCAAAATGGTACCTTTTAAAACCTTATCAAGTGCTGAACAGAGTTGCACGAGATCGCAATGGCACTCCGATTGTCGCAGTACATCGAGGATTTTGTCAAATACGTAACCATAGTCTTTGAGTTGTGTTCTCATCCATATGACTTGAGCACAACACACGGACATGGCTACATATTCTGCTTCGGTTGATGACAGCGATGTACAGTCCTGCTTCTTTGATTGCCAAGACACCATTTTATCACCAAGAAATTGTAGTGCTCCTGAAGTACTTTTCCTTGAGTCTAAGCATCCTGTGTGGTCAGCGTCTGAAAAAGCGATTAGTTCAAAACCAGAATCCTTCGGATACCAGATCCCCAAGTTAATGGTTCCCTTGATGTATCGGAGGATTCTTTTAGCCTCAGAGAGGTGGGTTACAGTTGGTCGCGACTGATAACGGGAGCATAGATAAACGGTAAAGACAATATCAGGTCTGCTAGCTGTTAGATACATGAGAGACCCAATAATACTTCGGTATTTGGTAGGGTCAACTAATTTCCCATGTAAATCAGCATCTAGCTTCTTGGTATGAGCCATTGGTGTGGCATAAGTGTCACAGGTTTTCATTCCAAATTTGTTTAACAATTCAATGGCATATTTGGACTGACTCAAGAAAATACCACGGGGTGATTGATGAACTTGCAGTCCTAGAAAGAACGTGAGTTCACCCATCATGGACATTTCAAAATTTTTCTTCATTAGTTTTGCAAAAGCGATTGAAAACTTTTTATGTGTAGACCCAAAAATGATGTCATCCACGTAAATTTGAACAATTAAGATATGTGCCCCGTGATACTGTATAAAAAGAGTTGGGTCAACCGAACCTTTGGAGAAATTATTAGCAATGAAGAAAGATGATAGCTTATCGTACCATGCCCGAGGGGCTTGTTTGAGACCATAAAGAGCTTTGTTCAGTTTGTAGACATGGTTCGGGCACTCTGGATCAACGAATCCTTCGGGTTGGCTGACATAAACCGTTTCTTTCAGTTGTCCGTTGAGAAACGCAGTTTTGACATCCATTTGAAAGACCGTCATGTTCATATGAGCCTCGAACGCGAGAAATATCCGAACAGCCTCAAGACGAGCAACCGGAGCAAAAGATTCTTCAAAGTCTATACCCTCTTCCTGACGATAACCCTTAACAACTAGACGTGACTTGTTTCGGATTACGTTCCCTTCAGCATCCAATTTGTTTTTCCAAATCCATTTGAGACCAATGACGTAGACCCCTGTTGGTCTTTCAACCAGTTCCCATACTTCAAGACGTTTGAATTGGTTGAGTTCTTCTTGCATGGATTCAATCCAGTTGTCTTTTGTCATTGCGTCTTTAATGTTTTTAGGCTCAGATTGGCAGACAGTGAGTGCATAAATGCAATGTTCACCATCTGTGTGAAGACGTTGTCTCGTAACGACTGGTTGATTCGGGTTGCCAATAATATTAGCCAGAGGATGGTCTTTTGTCCATCGATGTGTAGAGGGTTGATGTTGGTATACATTGTGCAGATTCTGAGGATTCAAATGGTTTGTTGACGATTCTGCGACATCTGGTGCAGCAGTCTCATTAGCAAACGGGTTAAAGAACGCATTTGGATCAAAATCTGCAGGTGGGGGTACTTCATTCAGAATATCATCAGCCGGTTCATCATTATTGGAAGCGGTTTGTTCAACTGTTGTGTTGGAGTCAACTGGTGTAGGTGCATCTTCAACAGTAGTTGTTGTAGCAGGTGTATCAGGTATAGGAATATTATCAGGTTGTGCAGCGGAAACAGCGGATACACCTGGAGCACGTTCATCAATCTCGTCACTGAACAACGGAGCAAATAACCTTTCCATTTGTTGACGAGTGAGCTAGGGGCTTTGTTCAGCTGATGATGGGGGTTGAGGGAAGTTTAAACGGTTGTGACCGGGTTCTAAGCTGTTATACTCAGAAGCCATTGGTGTAAGTTCATCAAAATGAGCATGAATCGTTTCCATCACCTGTTTTGTACGACGATTCTAGATCCGGTAACCTTTAGAATTCTCACAATATCCAATAAAGACTCCAATGTCAGCTTTGGCTTTGAGCTTTCCAAAATCATCACGATCATTATTCGGATAGCAAAGGGATCCAAATACATGAAAGTGTTTGAGATTCGGTTTATGGTTGTGGACAAGCTCGAAGGGTGTTTTGTTGTGGCGTTTTGTGATCATAGAACGGTTTTGAGTATAGCATGCAGTAGATACAGCTTCTGCCCATAAGTAATCTGGAAGTTTAGCATTGATTAACATTGTTCTTGCAGCTTCCACTAACGTTCGGTTTCGTCTTTCAACAACTCCATTTTGTTCGGGTGTACGTGCAATAGATGTTTGATGCTGAATTCCCACTTTCTCATAGAATGCACGAAGGGTTTGGTTAACAAATTCAGTTCCTTTGTCTGTTCTGATTAGCCTGACGGTGTTGCGGAGCTGAACCTGTATTTTCGTGAGAAAGGTGATGATCATTTGTGTTGCTTGGTCTTTGCTTCGAAGAAAGTAGACCCAAGTCCATCGTGAGTAGTCATCGACAATTACTAATATGTAGCGTTTGCCATTGATCGTTTGCATGCGCATCGGGCCACATAAATCCATGTGAAGAAGATGAAGCACATGCTGAGAGCTGTGTTCCACCTTTGAAGGAAAATGAGCACGAGTGCTTTTCCCTTGTTCACAGGCTGAGCAAAGGTGATCTTTTGAATACCGGAATCGTGGGAGACCTTCAACTAGTTTGTGTCGAGCAAGGTTGGTGATGGTTTGAAAGTTTAGATGTGAGAGACGACGGTGCCATAGCCAGGATTTTGTTGATGTTGCCTTTGAAAGTAAGCAGATGGGAGATGAAGCAACCATGTCTTGCATAGAGATAGTGTAGAGACTAGAATTACGCGAGCCAGACATAAGGTCATTTCCTTGTAGATCACGAATGAAACAAGTTTTCTCCCTGAAAGCAACCTCCAAATCTCCATCACAAAACTGACCTACTGAAAACAAGTTATGACCGAGGCCTTCCACATAATAAACCCTGCTGATTTCGATGTTCCCATTGACATAGTCTCCGTAGCCCATGATAGCTGCGAAGTGTTCATTCCCGAACCTGACAGTGCCAATGAACTTTGCAATAAAGTTTGATAACAGTTTAAGGTTGCCTGTCATGTGTCGGGAACATCCGCTATCAACAATCCAGAGAATGATCTGTATCACCTGCATTACACACAGACGACACAGATGGAATAGAGGTAGATGTGGAACCCGAGATGTTAGAGGGTTCCGAAGCAGGTATATTAGATATACACACATTACTAATTTTAGGCATCCATTTAAATCCTGGTGTGTTATATATCCATTTCTGCCATCTATAACTACTCTTTGCTTTAGTCTTAGTGAATGCACTAGGTGGTACTACATTCTTAGGAGGTGAAACTGGAGCTACAGTGACAGCAATGCTTGCCTTAGAATCTAAAGAAGGCGGTCTACCAAGCACTGAATTAGAAGGATTAGTGGGCTTAGAGGTATTCCAATTCTTAGGATTCCGTAAACGAGAGATTATAGCTTTAGCAACACATTTGTCATGACAATCTGAATTCATACTTTTACGACAAATAACACAAGGTGCATCAGACTGAATATCAAAAGTGCTTAAAGGTTTAGCATTCGTTACAGCACTATTTCTATTACATTTGCCAGACGCAACATCTATAGTGGAAGCAACGTGAGTCTTATTCATAGTCCTAGGGTGTTCTTCTACTTTAGCATTCCTTATTGATCTTTTCTTAGGTCGCAACTTCCTATTCTTCGATTGAGTGCTCCTAGGCTGTGAAGTGCGGACGTTTGGAAAAGACGCAACTATTCTTGTTTCAGTAGAAGGAAGCACGTTAGCAACTTGTGATTTGGCAGTAGGGATTCTAGGTGCACGATTACTAAGTGTTACTGGTGCTAATCTCTTAATGATGGTTGGTGGAAGTTGTTCATACTTTCCTAACATGTCTCTTAACTTAGAGATAGTGTGAATCAAATCTTGATTTTCAGAACGAATATTACCAGCAAAATTCATGACTTCTCTAGTGTGAGCAAGATAGTGATCAAGTTCGTTTGATGCTTCATGACGAGTCTTATTGAGTAAATCAAATATGACACCATATTCCTGTTTAACTGTTACAAGTTCTTGTTCATATTTAGAGATTTGACTTTTCAAAGACACGTTTTGATCATCCAGTTGCTTAATTTTAGGATCAGAAGATTTTGCACTCAACTGAGCGATTTTCTTTTGAAAACTAAGTTGATGATTGTGAATATCTTTTTCACACCAATGAAGACGACGTTTTGCATTGTAAAGTTCGTTAAGTAATTGTTTATTTTCAGCTTTTAAAGACTCGATCTGAAGCACATTATCAGTATTCTCAATAGTTACCACAGAGTCAACATTATCAGCAGAGATATAATCAGATGCATGTGGCAAAGAATAGAATAACACAACATTATGGATATCAGCACAGATAACATCTTCCAAGAGTCGATCAACATCTTTTCTCAACATTTTCTTTTTACGTTTAGTATTAGAAATAGATGTTTCAGTTTTCTCGAAAACGACCTTCATGACTCCAAGTTCCTTATGAAAGTCCCGTTCCCAAGACAATGCACAACTTTTCAAATTTTTAACATTTGGTAAAAGATTTTTCTGAAAAATGTCTCTTTGTTCTCGCGCCAGAGGCGATTGAAAGTGTTGAACTTTGATTTCAGAATGATATTCTATCTCATGTTCTAAAGTTTTGAGGTCAGCCATGAAAATATCAAAATATCTAAGAATTTTGTGATTTTCAGATTTTGAGTTTACTTCACTGATGGAAGGTAAAGGACCATAAATTTGTGCATAATCTGGTTGGGGATTAACATTAGAAGACTCAGGTGTTTTGATGATAACCTTTGGTGTGTTAGACGAATCCGTTGGTGTGACAAAAGTGACCGGTTTTGAATAATTAAAAGGTTTGTTGTAAACAACAGTTTTTAATTTTGATCGACTCTCGTCTTCTGCATCTAATTCCTCTTGACGATGATATTCAACAACACTCATAACAGTATCATTAATTTTATATTCTGCAATGGAAACTTCAGGATTTGGTTTGAATGTTTTGAGTGAAAGCTTTGGTTTGTAATCAGCTAGATTTGGTCCATATCCTTTTGGATTGGGTTTTAAAGTAAACTTTTCAATAGCTGTTACTGATTCACCATGTTTGTAAACAACAGTTTTAAACTCTTTAATTTTGTTTTGTAAGCCGATAATTTCTGCAAGAAGGTCATCTACCCGATTCGTTGAATGCTTTTTGTATGCGGAGAACTGTTTTTGACAAGTTAACAACTCAGCCTTAGCTTTTTGATTTTCCAAGGTGAGAGCGTTAATTTGCTTTTTATGTTCATGTTTCAGTTGTTCTATTTCAGACAACAAAGCATTCTTCGAAGCGGCTAGATCACGCATCTGTCTCTCTAAATATTTTTCGTTTTGATGAGATTTAGCAAAAGCGGCTTCAAAACCTTTTTCACGGTTTTCTTGAGTTTTGAAAAAGTTGAGTTGCATTTGTAAGCATTCAAAATCCTTGGTTAACAGTGCATTTGTGCTTTTTAATTCCTTATTTAATGCATAACATTCCTCCATTTTGATTTGATGGTCTTGAATTAAACGAGCAAAATCTTGATGAGGCAACAGTTCGGCTTGTTCAACGTGAGTCACAACATGATCATTATTTAGATCCTCAAGTACAACCACGGAGTCAATTTGAGTATCAAAGGAAACCATAAGGTCATCTTGATCGTCAAATGTAACTACGGGGTTTATTTGAAAATCGTCAGAATAAGATGTAGATGACTCATTTTGAACAGTCTGAGCCGTGCCGGATTCAGATATTGGCGGAGATATTAGTTCAGATATGATGATGGTTTGTTCGGGTACCTGAGACAAGCCATCAGTGTCATACACTGGGCCTGTGTCACTCATGTGTAACTCATGCATATTAGCCATCAACATAACAGCTGCATTGTCCTGCAAGTCCTCCATATCATCATCTGAGTCTGCATCTGCCATAAAGCTCTGTTCTTTGTTTGTGAGAGATCCACCAGCTTCATCCTTAAGAGCCAAAAGAAGAGCCTCTTTGAAATAAGCACTGCCCCTAGTCCTTGGCTTTGGGCATGCATTAGCCAGGTGTCCCTTCTCATTGCAGTTGTAGCATCGAAGACCATTCAACCCATTCTGAGAATTTCCCTGTTCCACCACTGGAGCTCTATTGTTATTCCTACCCATAGCATTAAACCCTTGACCACCTCCCATTTGACGACCATAACCACGATTCTGAACTTCAACTCGTCCATTGTTCACAACAGCCTGATTTCGTGTATTGGATGAGGAACGAATACGATTGTTGGATTTGTTGGTATAACAGCTAAAAGCATTCGCAATCATAACAAATCCCTGTTGCAATGCTTCGAACGGATCGGATTCCTCATTAGTTTGACTATGAAATGCTTGATCATTGTTGTTGTTGTAAGGAACCAATTGATTTTGTTGAGGTTGCTGTGATTGATCGTTTGGTGTGACTGAGGCAGTTGGTTGAGTTGCTTGTTGAGGAGGATAACGTTGTTGAGCATATAAGGCAAGTTGTTGATTTTCCGGATGTGTAGGTGGAGCAATTTGAGCACGGAGAATCCTTTCCCGATCAACTTCCTTTTCATGAGGCTTCAAGTAATCGTACAACAATCCATATGTAGAATGATGCATATTCTTCGCTTGACGGAGAAAGATGACATACTTCTCCCATTCAGGACCAAGACTACTCAGGAACTTAGTATTCACTGCAATTCTTGGCATGATGATGTTGTGTTTATCCAAATCATTGATGATGTCTGAAAATCGATGATGATAAGACTCTAGTGTCTCTCCAGGTTCAATCATGAAGTGTTCATAAGCCAAGTAAATTTTGGATTCCAAATCCTCCTGATTGAGTACAGATCCTTCCATAAGAAGATGAATATGGTCCCACATTTCCTTTGCAGTCTTTTGAGCATCAACACTTCAAAGAATTGGGTTAGGTAATCCTAAAAGGATATATTGCATTGCAAGCTCATCAGCTTCATAGTGTAGAAGTTCTGTTGGATTTAGATCTGCAACAGTAGCAATGTTTGTTTGTTCATCTCTTGGTGGAATAGCAGTAGGATCTCCGGGTACAATGACAGTAGGCATCTCAAATGGACCTTCCAAGATAACCTTCTTTAAGAACTTTCCATGTGGCTTCTTCAGATCACAAAACCTAAAGAACCTTATCACCCATTGATCGTAGTTTCCTGGAGTGAGCATTGGAGGTCTATCAAGTGATCCAGCCTCATGAATTGATTGTTGGCTACTTAAAGCTTCACACATCTTTGCAAACCAAGTGGGTTCTTTCATAGTGTTCCTTGATGGATGTTGATTGAAGTCATTTGTGTAGGGTTGAACTTGAAGACTTGGCTGTGTTTGAACCATTTGTGGTGGGGGAATTGCACCAAGTTGTGGAGTATGTTATTGATTAAATTATTGTTGATAAATTGCTTGTTGTTGATTCCATTGTTGATGTTGTGGACTTAGTTGTTGTTGTCGTTGAGAATAAGTGTAAGGAAAATAGTTAGAGTATGGTGGTTGAGACATGTTGAAAACTTGTGTTGGTAAAAATGGATCTTTGTAGTCGAATGAACCTTTGATGAAGAAGTATCCTTAGGCGTAGAAATCACAATAGCCAAGTAGCACTTATGCATAAAAACACCAAAGTTACGCGTAACAATAAGGAGTTACGCGTAGATTTAGCTTACGCGTAAGTAGGGAAAAGACGCTAAAGTTATGCGTAGACAAAAGTTAGGCGTAGAAAGTTAGGCGTAGGATTATCTTATGCGTAAGACTAGGCTTAGGCATAAGATAAATCTTATGCGTAGGATTTCTACGCGTAAGCTTATGCTTATGCGTAATTTTAGGGTTTTGCCCAAATGATCTTTTACACAATCACAGTGCAAAAGATATCCAAAGTCGACGTATTTTCAGACTTATCCAAGTAAGAAAACACGGAGTAAACCACGAAAATGAAGATCAAACCAAGGAATAACTTACGGGTAAGATTAGGGTTTTGCTACGCGTAGGATTACTCGTAATTTTTATTTTGCCCAAAGATGTTTCTAAACCAGTTTTTGTGTGATGAAATAGCTTCAATAACACCAAAAGACTCAAAAGTGTGAAACTTGATGATCCAAAGCTCTTAAAACAGTTATGCGTAGGACTTAACCCTCGTTCAAAAACTAGTAGAAAAACAATGATCCACACATAAAGTTCCAAACTTTTTGCCAAAAACAGTAAGTTTAACACCTTATAACGTTGAAAGGACAAGAATCTTGGATTAAAAAGTGTAAAAAATACGTTTTTGATCAAGCCAAAGTTTCGGATACGCAAGTTAAGCGTGAGACCAAAACTCACTTCAAACAATACGTTCACTCAACTATTAGGCGATTGATACCACTGTTAGGTCACTAGTTTTACAAACACAAGTAATATAGAAAGAGATAAGGCGATTGAACAAGTAAAACACACACACACACAAGGTAATAATACGGTTTAGGCGTAGGAATGTAATGAGAGAAATAACTTGAACAACCAACCTTCAAATGAAGGTTTACAAGAGTATTTATAGGAGGAAAGCTAGGGCAACACTCCTAGTTTCCATCATTTCCTTAATGGACTAAGGCCTAGGCTTATGGGCCTTCTGCATAAGCCTAAGGCTAATTGCAAACATAAAGGCCATAATAAAGCTAACTATTACATATTAATTACAAACACTTGATTATGGTTTAGGAGTGATTCCAACACAATGACCATAAGGACTATTACTGAAACTTTTTTAACCGAAAATAAAGTCAATGGATGACCTGTGAAAGTCAACGCAAGCCACAGGGACCATTTATGTCATTTTCAAACTTTTTGACCTGGTAACTTGTTAGTTACCGGTCATATTACGTACATTGTTCCAAATTTGAAAGTATATTACGTACAAAAATAATAAAATAAGTATGTTACGTACATCGGTATATTTGAGAAAGTTTGTTACGTATTCTCAGCCTTCACCCTTAAAAAAATAGGGTGCGCAAAAATATTTGCGCTCCGTGGCCTTTCTTTTAAAAAATGGGGCGAAGGAAAAAGTCCGGGGCGTGCAATCATATTGCGCTCCGTGCACACGTGTATGTGTTTCTATTTAGATATAATATACGTGTAATGATCTGAGAAGCGTCGTGCAAATTTTCGTAGGGGGGAAACATTATTTGCGCGTATAGTAGTATATTGTAACACACTTTTCAATGGTTCATTTTGGTAATACAAATATCTATCTGCTTCATCTGGAAAATTGCACTTTCAATAAAGCTCAAACTTCGTGTAGTACATACATATGGGTGGACAAGAAAAAAAGTTGCAAACGGTTATGGGATGCTTTGGTTATGCCACATACATTTAAGTCAATATTCTCTTCGGATAACATGAATACGAGAAATTACATCTGTCTACCCTTTTATTAAGTCTTTTGAGTAAAAGAGTAGAACTAAAATCGAAGTTTGTACATGTTTGTGGTATGTTATCTTTAGAGCATTACATATGCAATCCACGCAACACTTTATAAAATTGGTAAAAGATTATATGTGTAATGCACTATAATGTTTTAAACAAAACAAATGTAATTCTTTAACTAGATGCGTTATTGAACATTAAAAGTGAAGTATTAACACTACAAAAGCTTTCTTTTATGCATCCTTAAATATTTACACATAGTTATTGATTTTTTATTGACTTGATAAGTGGCTCAAGCCTTTTGAAGGCTACAACAAATGAACTTGGAGCTTTTTTGATTTTTTTTTTCTTTGCAAAATCTTAGCTATTCGACTAGGCGAATTAATAGAATGTCAAACTATGAAACAACACTCCAATTAAAATTCAAAAATCGTCTATAAGATTGGTAACTTTATGAGAACGCAAGAGAACTAAACTTTATTATTAGAAAGTGGTGTCGTAATGAAACGAATGAACACCCATGGGCTTGTTCATATTTGTTACTTTACTGTAAAGAAAACAACTAATAACAACTACCAATAAGACTACTTGTCTAAAATGTACATCAACGTCCTTTAAGGCACTCATTTTCTTTGTCTCGCTACGAACAGTAAAATGAAAAGGTACATATGAATTTAGGTGCTTGAGCATCTGCAATGGGGTGGTTTACAAATGACTTTTTACTATTTGAAAAAGCTATTTTCATCATTTGAACCATTGTGATAAAGACTTGTTAAAGACTTTTTGAAGAATGACTTGTATAACACCAAATCTTTGACAAAAAAAGCAACAAGCTATTAATATTAAATGACTTGTGCATTAATTGTGAAACAAAACATTAAATGCATCAAGTCTTTCAAGACTTGATGCATTGTGGATGCTCTAAGATGAGTAATGCACAAATATTAACTTGTGCATTTAAATTTAAATTTGGGTTATATCTAAAATATTAGATGACGGAAAATTAAATGAATGATCTTTGTTTAGGTTGACTTTTTTTTGACACATATACTATCTATTTACCTCATTGTTCTACAATCTGAACCTTCCTTAATCTACTATGTTACCCCTTGTCTTTCATCCACATGGCTTAATGCAATTCAATTTCTTCACATACATTTTATAACGATCTCAAACACGTCACAACATTTCAATCCACCCACCCCATTTTTAAAACCTTTGATTACAACATGTCTAGTAACCGTAGGTTGTTCTGTGAGATTAGAGGCATCAATAAACAATATAATGTAACAAAAGAGAATCGAACAAAAGCTAAGAGCTACATAAATTTCATCTGAATATATGAAGATCATCAACAATACAAGACAATTGACAATTAACTTATTGATTGATTTGATAAATGATTTGCTGCAATATGTAGTTGTAATGCTAAATAAATGAAGCGAATGCAGGTCAAATAGTGGAGGGTCTAGAATGTGGAAGAATGATTAACTGTAAAGGTCAAACGGAAAACGTCAATTTAAAAAGTGCAAGGATATGGAAGTGAGATGACTTTAAATAGCCATGTACAATGTATATTAGACCGTTACCAATCCTACAAAAGTGAACCTACAACCGTTAAACTTTGATAAAAGGAATTAATCTGATCGCCTTATACAATATTCAAGTAATGTCATCATTTGTAGGCGCGAGAGAATAAACCACCTCCCAAGCAGCTCAATAAAATCATTTGTAGGCGCGAGAAAATACACCACCTCCCAAGTAGCCCAATAAAAGTTATTCAAATCCGAATTTTGTATAACAAAAAATTAAAAGTGAAAATAAAATTATTAAAATAATGGCATTACTGAGTAACAAAAAAAAAATGCAAATTTCACTATATTAAAACTCCGAAATTTGAGATCTTAAAAAACCCTTTCAAGTGTTTGGTTGACAAATCATAGTAAATGATTGCTTAATTACACTTGTAACATAAACATGTGAATAAAGTTCTTATCATCAACATTTGTAATTCGACAACCCCATTTAACTATAAAAGTCAAATATTTTTTTTACAAAATCTTCACAAACTAATCTTTATTGCAAAATCTTCACTAACATATCTTTTACAAAATTCCGAATGTTTTGTATAAGTTCTTCACTCTTTTTTTCAATGCGTAATTTTTAATCTACTGACGAGTTTGACTATCAAATACAATGTTTATATATAAATTCAAGCTTTTCGAGCCGAGCTCAACAGAAAAGTTTTACTTGATGGAATTATTCAAAATTAATTGAAAATAACAACGAAATCTAGTAGATCTTTTGTTTGATAACTTATTGTTTCTCAAAAAAATTATATTGATCCAGTGATTATGCAATTAATGTCTTTTTAATAGTGCATATACTTCACGTAGTACATATATATGGGTGGCCAAGTTGCAAACGGTCATGTGATACTTCGGTTGTGCCGCATACATTTAGTCACTACTTTTTCCTTCAGGATAACATGAATACGAAAAAGTTCATATGTATACTCCTTTATTAAGTTCTTTTGAGTAAAAGAGTAGAGCAAAAGAAATTACTTGAATGAGCAATACCTTATTTGACTTTTAAACTAATATTAATAGTTTGATTTTGTAAAGATTGCAACACAAAAACTCCCAACTTAAACTAAACAAGAACAGTTATAATACATTACATTTGAGACATTTTATTAGGCATCTAAATAATAAGCAAGTTAATAAGTAACCATTGTATGCGACAAGTAATAGATTATTTTACTCTAGTTGCTTCAAAATATCAATTCTTGATTAGAGATGAGACTGCAACATCAATTGTCAAATAATAAACATCTCAAACATAGCAGGAGGACTTTAAGATAACTTCTCATTGTTCAAACACTAGCATCATGCTCATGACAAGCATGGCATATATAACTTAACCATCAAAATCTCAGGCACAAACGAAAGCACCAAGGCTTTGCTTGGCAATGTCTAAATATTATTTAGATACTACATGGGGGATGATAGACCAACAGAAACCCCATATATATAAACCATAACTTAAAAGTCTGAATAACCAAGTACCATCAAAATACCCCATAAGTTTTAAGGCTCAAAAACGCCATCATGCCAACCTAGCAGTAGAACATAACGCTCTTCACATTGTCATGAATGACAGGAAGAGGACGCACTTCAGCCACACGATCTCTTGTTGCACGCTGACCACGCGAACTGGTGTCTGACTGATCCCCCTCCATGTATGACCGAGCTCTGAATGCTGCTAGATGAGCATAGTATGCGGGTGGAACTGCAAGCACAAGTTTCAGTTAGGAATAATGTATGAAATACAAACTCTCAAGAGTTTTACAGTCGGTCATAATGTCTGAATAAAAAGATGAATAAAGAAGTATAGGGCATACCAATGGAAACGGAGCGGGTGCACCTAGCATACCTGAAATTTGAAATGCAATTAAGTTAGGTTTATGACAAAGCAAGTTATTTAGAAACTTATGAAATGATAACAGGCGGGTTGGTAGTTGTATTACGTGTAGCACAAGCTGTTTGTGAGCATCTGCAAGCCATCAGCAGTGAACTTATTCTCATCATAGAGAACATGGTAGTGAGTGGGGCGACTCGTTCCCTACAAAGAGACAACCAAATTAGATTAGCCACAAAATGGAGACTTATTTTACTTGATACTTCACATAAATTACTTTGCAAAGGAGAAATATGAAAAACCTATACAGTAAATAGGGTTCACCTGAATGCCAGCATGGCTGCAGAGATAGAAATCGAACTCCGAAGGATGACAAATCTTAGTATCCACCACAGTACCTGAAAATTTAATCCATTAGAAAAGATCTATATAAAAAAAACAATTACCAATATGTATGACAACAGCTACCAAATTAAATACGTTGTATATAACAACCTGGAAGGATATTGCCACTCCTGTCGGTGCTAGCCCTATCACCATGCCTCACAGGAAAGAAACGAGTATGGTGCCTTTTCTGAACAACAATGAATGTCACAGGAGGCATGTAGTTCTCCTCCAACGAGATACACGCCTGAAACATCAACATTATCTTTTAAAAGGGCGAACAGACAGAGCTTAAAAGCTCTAAAACAAAAAAGAAAGGTACCTTGCGGATCTTGTCCATCTCATTTAGCAACACCTCACTGAATTGGCCCTCGCTAACTCCATCTCTGTAACACCAGTGGCGCGTTAGAATCATCATGATGACAGAATAGGAAACAAATTGAAGGGTAGCAGAAAGATAGGGAAATGTAATGAGTTGCACACCTGTAGAATATTAGGCGGTGTGGCTTATGTCCAGTTGCCTTCTTGAAGGATATCAAAAGCTCCCTGCAGAACCAAGTAAAAGGTGAGAAAAGTAAATAGAAATGACACGAATCCCTTTATCCTTAGCTAATAATTCTTTATGAGGGGTTAACTCTTTACCTGATCAAACCTCCATGAATGACACCTCTCTTAGGATCAGTACGGGTTGTGTACAAGTCTTGAATGATTTCTTGCCTGTGTGGCTGTGCAGATACAAGGGCCTTGTACTTTGTTACTTGAGGCCAGTCCATAGAAGCAACTACCTGTACGATAATAAAGAATTCAAACTTTTAAGAACATCCTGAATACAAAAAGGGGTCAAAATGGGTGGGTCATGTTACGCGTCAAAGCGGTCAGATAAAACAGAATATATTTACTGGCCCATATGGGGCAGTATCATTACGACTTCAAACAGGTCGAATTAGGCTAGCCCAATAACATTTCGTCAGATTTTTTAAACTTTCTTAAAAATTATAAAACAGTGCAATAATTCAGATTATAAACACCATGTATTATTTAAACTTTTAAAGAAAGTTTTTTAGACTTTCGACCTATTTGACCTAGTCAACGTTAAACTAAACCCAAGCAGTTTGGATGACACTTTTGACTCATTCAACGTTAAACTAAACCCATATCAGTGCTATAAAATGGTCAAAACTGCTACCTTTTAAATAATGCAATTGAGTAATAACAATAGACAAATGGGTCAAAACAGCTACCTTCTACATAATGCAATAAGTGATAACAATAGGCATAGCAACTTACAGCGGCAATCGAAGGGCTAGAATCCTCTCCAGGTTGGGGATGAGTCACGTCGGCACCAAAGATTATAGTTGGCCGATCAGTGACATAAGGAAGCCTACCATTCAGAGCTGCAGCCAGGACAGTGTTCCTCCCACCAACCTGATGTGGTTTAACATAATTAGTAAATGTGGTAGACAATAAAAACAATAAAGAGTTGTCTCATATTGAAAAGAACTTACTTTCACATTGATCTTCAGCGCAACATTCTCAAGATATTGGCCACTCATCTTCACGACATGTTGTGGCTTACAGCACTGAGACGCAATCCCCAACTCAGTTTCACATACCCGTTTGATCCTTGCTGAGAAAAAAAAAAGTCCAAATGTCAGCCACAAATACGTCTATATCACACACTTAGTTTGAGGTATCTAAAAAATGAACTTACGGTAAGTTCCTTTAGTTTCTGGGAGGATTACAAAAAGCATCTGCAGCTGATGTCCAGGTGAAACTTGTGCTAGCTGTGCTGACGCCTGACACTTGAGATCAGCAAGAGCTTTCTCAATGTTGTGGGGAATGGCTGAACGCATTGGAATCAACGGTTGGGGCTTGAAAACCTTTGGCAGAAAGTGACAAATTGTTAGAATGATGTACTAATACATTAATAAGGTTACATAAGGGAACATATACATACTATGCATTTGCTCATGCATCATTATGGTGAAATAAAGAAACATAGTGAAAGTATAAGATACATACAATGCCTTTAGTCTGACACATGGAAACAAGTCCATGAACAAAACGCCCAACTGCCTGTTCGGGCTGCCTTGAGAAGTTAATTATGGCCCAGTAGTTAACAATTCCACCATTAATCACTTTCTGTATAGAATAAAATACGAGTCATTTTAAAAAAGGCAATAGAACAGCAGACTATATTAAGAAAATAAAGACTTTAAAATGGTTTATGAAAAGATATTCACCAGATCAATCATGTTCCACTGACCAACAGATGGATTAACCTCAGATGTACGCCCTGACTCATGATAACGCAGCTGAAAATGGAACCAAAGAGCAAGTTAATATGGATATCAGGAGAAATGATATTACAAGAAAAAACACTTAATGAGTTAAAGTGTGTGAGCTTACAGGTGGCGGCGGTAAAACTCGGGCCTCAATGGAAGTGAGCAGCTCTGTTACATTCATTTCAAAATCTTTGCTCACTAGAGGATCCATGTTGTACTTATTTTTCTTCATTGTCTGCAAACACCAACGAACATGTAGGCAGAAAGTATTTAAATTGGAATGATAAAATTGAAAACATTATACAGTGTTAGTTTATGAAATGTCAAAATTCATACATTGTCTATGCTATCCTCCCTATCTTTTGGCCGCTGGCACGTTGCCCTTAGGAACTGAGTCACTTGTCTTTCATTAAGCTTTAGAGCGTATCTTTGACCAGGAATGACCCAACAGATCTACAATTATACACATTGAAATAAGCAAGAATTACAATGAATGTGATAAAGGTACATGATTAGCAAGAAGGTAAAATAAATTATACTTGTTCAGGTTTAGCTTTCAAAGTAAACATCTGCTTGGGAAAAAAATGATAATCTTTTGGCTGATTGTTACAAATACAATACACTCATAAATGTTCATGTTTTCTTTTGAATTCCAACAGCTAAAGAGATTTTATATGAAAGCCAAAGAGTAATAATATAGATACAAGATGTTTTTCGATCAACAAAAGTGTAAAGCAGCAGACTCGAAAATGGATTTTAATTATCGTGTTCAGCTTTTGCTTTCAAAATAAACATCCTCTTAAAATTTTCCAAAAGAATGATAGCTGTTTACCCTCAATTTACAAATAAATGCTCATAATAGTTCATACAACAAAAGTATAAAGCAGCAGACCTCCATTGGAAGATAAGTAGGCTTTGCATCTGTGCCCGCTTGAACAGCGGGAAGAGCTGGAAAACGCAGCTGAACATTGTATTTCTCTCGGAAGTACTGAACTACAGTTTTGGTGGCTCCCATCTCATCGATAAAACTAAAAAAAATTAACCAGAAAAAGGATTAGCCGACTATAAGGAAGAGGATCACTTAAACAATACAAGCAAATCAATTAATTTCTCTAACGTGTTTTTTCCTAAACAAAACTCTTCCATGTTTTTCTTTTAAATTATTACACTTAAACTGTGTTCAAGCAAATCAAAATTTAATTCTGAATTTTAATTGCCTACAAAGTTCAAAGTCTACTTTCAATCCCCTATAGTAAAAAGTAATTCTGAAAGATTAATTACTTTCAAACAGTAAGAGTACAAAGTAACACTATAAGCAAAACAAACTTACTTCAGCTGGCTAATCGGTTGAGCCGTTAAACCTTGAACCTTATACCGTCTCTTGTAATCCTGACGCCGAACCTCCACCCTAACTCCTTTGAGAGCTCTCTTCACCTGAGAGTTAGAATATACCAGATAAGAACATATCTTTTTCTCACCCATGTAAATAACAAAAGGACTACACTAAATGTAGTCACCATAAGCTAACGATAAATTCAAAGGCTTATGCCAGAGATCAATCTTTTTTCAGTGAAAAATAGCTACCTATAAATTTGACAGTTACATGATATGCTTGCAAGTTTAAGTCTAGTAAATACCTTGATCCTTTCTTGGTCAGACAGAGGTCTTGACATGTCTCTTGATCCCAGGAACTCACCAACAAACTCCGATAACAACTTAGGCTCATAAAAAGCCCTCGCAGACATATCTGCAACACAAGATACTTATATAAGCAGATTATCAACAAACTAAACAATGCTAGTCAATGAATAGAAATATAAAGCAGAAAAGTCGAGAAACGCACCAATATTGAGTGACAGTCCCATCTGTGTGGGTCGAAGGCTCTGATAAAAACCTTTCCAGTACTCGATCCCATCACCAAGAGGCCCTCTTCCGAAATCAGTGTGAAACAAAGATCTCCCAACTATCTCACGGCTGCAATTGATGAGATATGGTTAGAATCATCAAATTAAGAATGTATCAATGACATAAAGAAAAAACTGATAAAAGCAAACAAAGTTATGTTAATTACTCTTTTGAAGCAGACTCTCGCAGAACCACGTCGAGAGCTTGAATCGTCTCCTGGGGATTATCATGTTGTCTCCCAGCCAAAAACTGCCTCAAATGGTCTAACTCTTTTCTTGCAGCAAACTTGATGGTTACTTTAAACTCACGTTCCCGCCTAAAATACAAAACCAAAAATTACAAACGAAAACACTTTTGAAAACATAATTATTAAACACGAGATAGTGAAAAACAAAGTGTACCCATTCTGTTCAGCGAGCTTAACAACAAACTCTTTTGAATCAAATGGCAAAGGCCCAGCAGCAAATGCACTCTTCTTTCCATCATACGCTAGCAGTAGATTACCCAAGTGGGAAGCACCGTATGAGTCACTGAGAAACTTCATGATATCTCTGCTCTTGGTCTTGGAGGTTACCTCCGGAGCAATTGTCACCTAATACATGGAAATTCCATTATGAGCCGCATATCATTTCATAAGCATAACAAATAGAACACTGCAAACAATACAGATATGTTTATGTCCACATCTAGTCTAATCATATACTCCCAATATTTTAGTCCTCTATCAGCATCTGACCATCACTATCACATAACAATTTTCAAAACAGCTTTAGCCCTTTTTTGAAAACTAATTAGATATAGTTAACAAGCGAAATCAGGTTATCATAACAAACAAAACTCAGCATACATATGTTCACACAAAACGCATGAAGAACAAGTGAACATAAACCAACGAGAAAACCAGTAAGCATTATTGATTCAAATATTACTAACAATGTTGATAACAGAGAGTAAAATACAAACTGAACTCAGATGTTGTAAAAGAGACACTGTAAAACAAGAGAAAACCTCAGCGTATATAGATTTCCACAAGCTGTCGCCATTCTTTTTTATCAAAATTAAACACATAAAGAAAAGTATAAACATCACGAAACACAGAGTAAGACACTAACGGTACTGATATGTTTATGCCAAATCCAGTTCATAGATCAATTCTATACATAAGTCCACATAAATTGAATGAAAACAAAAGCAATTTGTCATCTGCAAGATAAAAAAAGGCGGTGACCATAAAAACATACAAGTCACTACACAAAATCGGTTATGTACTAGAACAAGAACATCATTGATTTCATCCAGAAGTGAAATGACCATTTTACAAAATCACATCTACTTATCCATAGATTGTAACATCCCAAATATGGTACACTATCAAATGTTTTCGATCTTTAGCACTTTCTTCAACATGTTAAGCAGAAACACTATAATCAATGCACAAACGCCATGTAGACTATAAAAACATACAAGTCACTACACAAAATCAGTTATGTAACATCACAATATTCATCAAGAAATGAAACGATAATTAGATAATCATTTGACAAAAATCACGTCTGCATATCATTTTATCAACATTTCAAATCACGATTACTCAATCAAATTCACTCCGCCTATCACTTAGTATTTCACCTAACATGTACATTTTACAAATACACTCATTAACACAAACAATTTTCAATCTTATCACACTTAGATATTTGAGAATCACGTAACACGAAACACAACATACTTATAGCAAACAAATATAAATACAACTTAAAACCCCTTTTGAAAACCACAGAAGAACTATTAGATTATTTACTAAGCAAGCTCAAGTTATCAAAATAAACAAAACTCAATACATATGTACTAAGTCTACTGACACAAGTTTTTTCTATCAAAATTTAGCACATGTATAACATAAACCTCATAAGAAACAAGTAATCATTATTGCATCAAGTATTACACAAAATAATGATAACACACATTGTAAAGTACACACTGTAAACAATAGCAATCTGCAACATATATTTCCAAAAGGTACTGCCGTTCTTTGAAGCAAATTTATCTACACAAACAAACCAATGACTCACTTCCAAGAGACAAATAGACTATGAAAACATATAAAAGTCACTACACAACATCAGTTATGCATTCAAACAAAAACATTATAATAACTATTACTCAATCAAATTCTCTATGACTATCACATAATATTTCACCTATAACATGTACATAAAGCGAGACACTATAGAAAATTTACCATATACATTGAAAACTAACATAATAACATTATTTGCTTCATACTTTAAAAACTACAAAACAGAGAGTAACTTAAATACAAAGTCGCTTAAAATCCTTTTAAATACAGAGTTTGAAGGAAACTTGAAAACCCTTTTGAAAAAGTACTGTTTGGTTAAAATTTTGCAAATAAAAATGTCTAAAACCATCACAAAAAACACTGGGTATATATTTTTTATTTTACAAAATAGTAACATCAAAAGCCTCACAATAAGCAGAGTATAAACCATCCATTTAACATCATCTTTTTGCTTCAACTTTTACAAAAATAATGTCTAAAACCCTAAATGAGATTTTTGAAAAATAAGTTTAAAAAAATTGTTTAAACCCTCATTTATTTTAGGGGTGTTTGTTTAAGCTTATTTGTGGGCTTATGAGCTTAAATTTTTTTTCGCTTATGTTTCATAATCTTTATTTTCTTGGCTTATTTTGGTACTTAAAAGCTTATATAAGTTTATTACAGTATGTCATAAAAAACCCACAAGTTTAAAATAAGCCGAAAAAGTTGAGCTTATGAAATATAAGCCGAAAACATATAAGCTCATAAGCCCACAAATAAGCTTAAACAAACACCCCCTTTATTTTTTTTAAAACCCTCTCATAAACCCCTCATTTATTATTATTCACTTCCGAAACAAACACACAGTAAAAAACAGAGTAAATATATTTTATAAAAATGTTTTAAAAACACACACAGTAACCCAAACACAAACAACAAAAACACACACTAAAAGGTGAAAAAACACAGAAGGTGAAGCATAAAAAGAAGAAGAAGAAGACATACATCATACTGATGAGGATCTCTGTTCCCAATACCAACCAAAAAATGGTTTGCTTTTATCACAATCTTCTTCCCAACCGAACCATACCCACTCCTCGCCGGAGTTCTCACCTTCTTCGCCGCCGCCGACGGAACCAACGACAGCTTCTCAAACTCCTTCACCGGAGCGTTGACCGGCGGAGGTGCGATGGTTTGACCACCGTAACCAGACATTGTTGTTTTTTGTTTTTTGTTTTTTTCAGAGAGAGAGAGAGAGAAATGGTTTTGTGTGTGTGTTTTTGGAGGTGTGAATAGTGTGTGTGTGTGAAATGGTGAGAGTGGTGAGTGGGTTTATATAGGGAAGGAGGAAGGTGAAGGGTAGAAATGGTAGAGATGGGTAAAAAATTGCTTTTTGTACAAGCAAAGCAGCTAGTCTGGGTTTTTGAAATTTGTTTTTGTCTCTACATACGGTACAAGATATTTTTACCACGTATTTCGAGTTTATCATTTCATACACGATTATTTTTACCATGTATTTCGGTTTATCTTTACATACGGTACAAGACAAGTTTTTTTCTTTTTCTTTTTGTAAAAACAGTTATACATAATTTAGGGAAGAGATCTAGTAAGAAGAAATTTAAGCCATACATTTTAAATAAAGTGAAGAAATTTAAAGGGAGATGCATCTATATTTGTATGTGCATATGAAATGCGCGGTAGTGGTTTCTTCTCAAACATATATAAATACATTAATTTGTGTAAACATACCATACAATATACCTCTTCTATAAGCCAGTATCTGTATATTGAATTAATAATGAATACAAATAGTACATAAAGTATATATACACAACTATTGGGCCGTGACCCATACATGCCAAAACTGGCCCATCAATACGTCTAACACTCGCCCACAGTTTGAAAGGGAGGACATCGAACACTCAAGCTGTCACGAAACTCATGAAATAATGCCGTAGGTAATCCCTTGGTGAAAATATCAGCATACTGAAACCGAGAATGAACATGTAGAATGCGAACCTGACCAGCAGCAACCAAATCACGAACAAAATGAATATCAATCTCAATGTGCTTGGTCCGCTGATGTTTAACCATATTAGAAGACAAGTTCACAGCACTCACATTATCACAATAAATAAGAGTAGCTGAATATAAAAGAGTATGCAGTTCACGAAGTAATTCCGGATCCAACATGTCTTAGCAACAGCATTGGCAACACCACGATACTCAGCCTCAACACTAGAACGAGAAAGCGTCAGTTGACGCTTAGAGGACCATGAGAGTAAGTTGTTGCCAAGAAAAATACAATAACCTGAAGTAGACCGCCTAGTAGATGGGCAACCAACCCAATCAGCATCCGAATAAGCAACCAACGACTCAGTAGTAGATGAAAACAACTGTAAGCTATAGTCTAATGTCCCATGAACATAGCGTAAAATTCGCTTGAGAGCATAAAAATGAGGTTCTCGTGGATCATGCATATAAAGACAAACTTGTTGCACAACATAAGTAATATCGGGTCGAGTGAACATAAGATACTGAAGAGAACCGGCAAGACTCCTGTATAATGTAGGATCAACAACCAGAGTACCACCATCACCTAACTTGGACTCAGTATCAATAGGAGTTCGAGAAGGGTTACAATCAACCATATGTGCATGCTCCAAAATCTCCATAGCATACTTACGTTGTGACAAAAACATCCAATAAGAGTCACGCGTAACCGAAACACCCAAAAAATAATTAAGGGCACCTAAATCGGTCATAGAGAATTCCGTATGTAAAGAAGCAATGATCTGCTGTAATAAACTATCAGATGAAGCAGTGAGAACAATATCATCCACATAAAGTAACGAAAATGCAGTGTCATCACCCTGTCTGTAAATGAATAAAGAGGAGTCACAATGACTAGGACTAAACCCAACTGTAGTAATGAAAGCAGCAAATCGCTGAAACCATGCCCTAGGAGCCTCCTTAAGACCATAAAGAGACCGCTGCAATAAACAAACATAATCCGGATGCTCAGGATCCCGAAAACCGGGAGGTTGATGCATATAAACAGTCTCAGCTAAATCACCATATAAAAAATCATTCTTGACATCAAGCTGGTGAACAGGCCAATGTCGAGAAATAGCTAAACTAAGGGCAGTCCGAATGGTGTTCAGCTTAACAACCGGACTAAAAGTCTCATCAACATCAACTCCCTCAATCTGTGTGTTACCATTGGCAACAAGACGTACGTTATACTGACTAAGAGTGCCATCAGCCAAATACTTATGGCGAAATAACCACATACAACGAACTATATTAGCACCCTCAGGCCGAGGTACACTAGTCCAAGTTTTATTTTTAATAAGTGTATTATACTCATTATACATAGCGTTTTGCCAATTGGGATCATTAAAAGCATCCTTATATGACCTAGGTAAAGGATAAATAGTAGACACATGACCAGCATAACGCGGATTAGGACGAGTAGTCCCGACACGAGAACGCGTGACCATTGGATGAGTAGACACGGTAAGGGGTTAATATTGGGAATGGGTGCAGGTTCAGGAATATCAACAGTTTGTGGAACGGGTGGAGGCGTATGTGGTGGAGGAGATGTAGGTGGTATAGGAGGTGTAGGTGGTGTAGATGGTGTAGGTAGGTCAACTGGTGTAGTAGGAAGTGGGGTTGGAATTTGAGCAATGGGAGTGTTATGTATAATGGTAGAAATAACATTGGATGGTTCTTCCAAAAAAATCATAGGAAGGGGTAGGTGTTGGTGTGGTGGAAAGAAACGGAAAGACTGTTTCATCAAATGTAACATGACGGGAAATGATAATTTTATGTGTGTTAAGATCAAGGCAACGATAACCAAAGTGATTGGCGGCATGACCCATAAATATGGAAGGTGTGGTACGTAGCCCAAGTTTGTGGTTGGTGTCAATATGAGGATAACAAAGACATCCAAACACACGAAGTATACTATAATCAGGTTTGTGGAAAACGTAGAGAGGGGGTGAATACGTTTCCGTTTCAAACTTAAAACTTTTATATCAAATATAGTATAAACCATCGCATTTGCTAATCTCAACGCGAGGATGCATTTAACGCATTACGGCATGTAAGGCCAACCCCTTAAACTCACATGAGATTCCGCAAGATTAATGGTTCATTATAAATCAAGTTTCACCATTATTAGTCCGGTTTGTTTTTCTTGATCAAGCGTGTCATAATATGTAAAGTGTTAAATATAGTTTATGACTATATGAAAGACCAAATATGCATTACACACATAAACATCAACCACATAGACAATCAACAATATAAAGCAAGAATAAAAGTAAAGCGATAAGTAAAAGGATACACAAACCAACACGAGGATTTATAGTGGTTCGGTCACGAAGCTCCTCTTCGCCCTACTCCACTCCCCGAGTATCCAACTCGAGAGTTACTTCACTAGATCAACAAAATCCATTCTTGGCGGAGAAAACCTTACACAACGTCGCCTACACTTTATCCGGTACAAGGCTAGACACCGAGTTCTTCCACGAGGTAGAACCAAACCTATCACAACGTCGCCTACACTTTATCCGGTACAAGGCTAGATACCGGGTTCTTCCATGAGGTAGAACCAAACCTATCACAATATCGCCTACACTTTATCCGGTACAAGGCTAGATATCGGGTTCCATTACAAAGGAGGAAGCATTACCCGACCAACACAACATATCTATAACACCCGTTATGTTTTGTGGCCCAACATACAAAACCTTGTGTTTTATGGCACAAACACATAAACCATCTAATCTAGTTATAGATACAAGAATATGATACTAGACAATATCCAAGACAATGTGTCTAATGGATATGAAATCCTAAACCAAACATCAAGAACACAAAGCATGATGTAGTTAGTCTTCCGTGAATGAAGATGACAAGTTTCCCAAGCTTGTTGTAGAAGATCTTCATGTGCTTGTATGCTTGTGATGGGTGATCACTTCAGTAGGTAAGGATGCAAGATCTCTAGGCTTGCTTTGGAGGATCACTTCGGAAGTATGCTTACAACAAATGAAAGTTAGAAGCATTATGATCATATGAGATGAGGGTGGTTTACATGTCTCCTAATGATCTAAATATGTTAGAAATGGTGGAGAGAAACTATGTGTGAAGGTGTAAAAATATGGTGAGAAGTTGCTTGCTATTTATAGGCAAAAAGACCAAACTATGTTTCTGTCCCAAGGATCCCTTCTGAGAGGGATCCGCCCCTTATAGCCCCAGGGATTCGTAGGATCCGTGGACGCTTCTCATTATTTGGGTTATGGGTCATGGATCATGGGTCATGGGTCATGGACTTTGGGTCATGGGTACCCAACTAGATACAATGTATCTAGACAATGGGTTATGGACTTTGGGTCATGGGTATGGGTTATGGATCATGGTATTTACCCAACATATTTACTTTTGTTTATGTATTTTATAAAATGTAAGTAACCAAGATTACTTAAGTGTTTTATAAAAATGGTTTTAGTTTTATATAAACTAAACATGTTTAATGGTTTGTTAGGGGTTTGATCATAACGCAACATAACAAACATGTACGAACCTGTGTTGTAGCATACAAGGACTTGATTCGTCGAGAGGTGTTGTGTAACACCCTCGAAAATCTTAATGATAGCGGAAGACTAATTCGGGTGTTACTCGAATGGAGATCATAGTCAATAATTATAGAAAACGACTCGAAAGAGACGTTTTATTAAAAGTAGTTATCATTCGTCGAAAACTCATTGTTGTTAAAAAACATTGTAAATTGTTCAAGCGTTTTTCCCAAAATAAAGATCATGAGTTTGAAAGAGATGACAACTTTATGTTTTACACCACCAGAAAAGCCTTGCCATGCCCCACTCCGCGCCTTGGTCATAAACTTCACAGATTACCTGAGATAACATGCTTAAAAAGGTCAACAAAAATGTTGAGTGAAATTCATAGGTTTAAATAAAGTTGAACACAAGTATAAGAGCATGATCATTGTAAACTAACAATATCATAAAGAAAATCACAGATTATTATTTTCTAAGCTCATGCAACCAAGACTCAACTGCATACACCGAATTACTGGTGTACGTACTAGTTTTGCCCCAAAGGAGGTAATAACCAATTACCTAATGCAATTCAAATATGGTGCGCCCCGATTATTTCTCTATAACCAAGACGGGGTCGTTACTCCCCATAGTACTATTTACGATATCTGCGTTCAATCGCGGTGACTAATGGTTCATGATACAGGGGACTTATGACTAAGCGGTTATCGAGAAACCAAAAGTTTTAGCACCTGGCCTTTTTAGGATGAGTACCACTAATGCGTCTGCCTCCACATCTAAATCATATGGAACAAACGACATAAGTTTAAACAAGCACTCTAAAGATACTAGGAACGCCGAAACCACTTCTCTTGATAAAAAAGTGAATCCTAATGAGTGTACCTTACCTTCTAAAGGACTAGAAAGCACCTCTAGGAGCAGAAGACTAAAGCCTAAGAGCAATACTAGCAACAATAGAGTCTCGCCTGCCTCTAAGAGTAGTAGCTTGAATAATGAGAAGAAAGTAGAAGAATACCATAGGAATTTACAGCTTTTTAATAAGAAAGACATTTCATCTGAATGTACTGAACCTATGAAACTTGCTAAGTTTAATGAATGTGTTGATTCTGTTTGTGTAACTTGCAAGAAATCTTTAACTAATGTTCATGATGATTGTGTTTCTAAGAATGAGATTGTTAAGCCTGTTCAGAAGAACATTCCAAAAAGAACTTATGCTAAACCAATAGGAAGACTAGTGATTTAGGTCTTACACTACTGATAGGAAGCATAGTGTTTACTTTAGGGATGACATTTGGAAACCAACGGGTAGAATTTTCACACTCCAGAATGGTAGAATGAGTGATACACCAGTATACCCAGTAGAAAACTTCTATGAGTGTGATCAAGATTTTACCTTTAACCCAAAGGAACCAAAATCAAAACGGTTTCCAAAAACATCTTCTTCTGTATTTGGCAGGTTATCGAAATATGTCTTTGGATCGTCGACTCGGGTTGCTCCAAGCACATGACCGGGAATCTGAAGCTGCTGATCAATTTCGTCTGGAAATTCATGGGAACCGTACGCTTTGGAAATGATCATGTAGCAGCTATCATGGGTTATGGAGATCTTCCATTTGGAAATATTTTAATCACTCAGGTTTACTATGTCGAAGGGTTGGGACACAATTTGTTTTTTCAGTCGGGCAGTTCTGTGATGCAGATTTAGAGGTTGCATTTAGGAGAAATGCATGCTTCGTTAGAAACTTGGATGGCACTGATCTCTTAACTGGGAATCGTGATACAAACTTGTATGCTATCGACATAAATAAAATGGTCTCTTCATCACCAATATGTCTTATGACACGAGCATCTGGAACAAAGTCCTGGTTGTGGTATAGAAGATTATCCCATCTCAATTTCGACACCATCAACAAACTTGCCAAAGACAACATCGTCAACGGACTTCCAAAATTCAAATACACCAAGGATCACTTATGTCCATCATGCGAACAAGGAAAAAGCAAAAGAGCATCATATAAACCCAAATCCGTACCTAGTTCGGAAGCAAAGTTGCATATGTTGCACATGGACTTATGTGGCCCAATGAGAGTTGAAAGCATTAATGGGAAAAAGTATATTCTTGTTATCGTTGATGACTATTCAAGATATACATGGGTTAAGTTTCTGAGATCAAAAGACGAAGCACCAGGCATCATTATCACCTTTCTGAAGCGTATTCAAGTACTTGTTCAAACTCCAGTAAGGGTTGTAAGAACAGATAACGGCACAGAATTCACTAATCAGGAGTTAAGAACTTATTTTGAAGATGTTGGAATCACACATCAGACATCCGTTGTTAGAACTCCACAGCAGAATGGGGTAGTTGAAAGAAGAAATCGTACTCTTGTGGAAGCTGCTCGCATAATGTTAATTTATTCTAGTGCACCGTTATTTCTATGGGCTGATGCTATTGCCACTGTTTGTTTCACTCAGAATCGATCCCTAATCCATCCAAGATTCAATAAAACCCCCTATGAGCTAGTGAACAACAGAAAACCTGATATCTCTTACCTTCACATGTTTAGTGCTTTGTGCTATCCAACGAACGATAGAGAAGATCTAGGAAAACTGAAAGCTAAAGGTGATATTTGAATCTTCATTGGATACTCAGAAAACTCGAGGGCATTCAGGGTGTATAACAGAAGAACTAGGAAGATAATGGAGACGATGAATGTGAATTTTGACGAATTTTTACATATGGCTTCTGAGAGACTCGCTCTAGAACCCGCGCTTAATACGATGGTTTCTAATCAAAACATATTAGAACCCGCACTAAACCCGCAGACTTCTGGACACATCAGTTCAGGACTCATACAACAAAGAGCTCCATCAACTTTTGCTGCCACACCTCATGAACAAGAATGGGAGAAATTCTTCGAGTTAATGTTCGATGAATACTATGGTGGAACTTCGACAAATGCATCAAACCATCATTCCGCTGCACCCGCTCAAAATCATCCACCACCACCAATAGAAGATGCATCTACCACGGTCGAAACCAATGCACCAACTCCATCAATGTCATCTACATCGACTTCTGCAAATCCTATTTTTGAACCAGTTTTACCAACTGTTGATGAGTAAAACCAAAACATATCATTTCAAGAAGAACCTTCACAAAACCAGAACGATGCAACGTTAGATGAAGACTTATTTGAAAACTCGTTTGCTACGGAATCAACTGAATCATCTTCAAGCTTACGAGAACCATCTAACTCGCATACGTTAAACCCACAATATCCTTCAACTCTGAAGTGGACAAAAGACCATCCAATTGAACAAGTTATTGGTGAACCTTCACGGCCAATTCAGACGAGAAACCAACTTGCCACCGATTGAGACTTGTGCATTTATCTTTGCTCAATTAGCAATATTGAACCGAAAGAACATTCTGGAGGCAATGGCAGATAATGCATGGATAGAAGCAATGCAGGAAGAACTTCTCCAATACCGTCTACATGACTCTTGGGATTTGGTTCCAAGACCAATTGACATTCGCGTCATTGATCTCAAATGGTTATGGAAGAATAAAAGGGATGAAGAAATGACTGTAATTCGCAAAAAACTCGTCTTGTGGCCAAAGGATACAGACAGGAAGAAGGAATTGATTTTGAAGAGTCATTCGCGCCGGTAGCTAGACTTGAAGCAGTCAGGATATTCTTAGCCTATGCAGCTCACAAAAACATCACGGTTTATCAGATGGACATTAAGACCGCATTCTTGAATGGAACTCTGAAAGAAGAAGTGTACGTGAGTCAGCCAGAAGGCTTCATAGACATGGAATATCCAGACTACGTCTACAAACTTAAAAAGGCAATCTATGGTTTGAAACAAGCTCCGAGAGCGTGGTATGACGAACTGTCCTCTTTCTTGATCAAAAACAATTTCACCAAAGGAACGGTTGATCCTACCTTGTTTACAAGAAAGTACAACGATGACATTTTGATTGTTCAGATTTATGTGGACGACATCATTTTTGGGTCCACTAATCCGAATCTTTCAAAACATTTTGAAAATCTCATGAAAAGCAAATTTGAAATGTCCATGATGGGGGAACTAAAATTTTTTCTTGGTTTACAAATACATCAGTCCCCTCGTGGAATTTTTATTAACTAATCTAAATATACAACTGAGATTTTGAAAAATCATGGTATGGATAATTGTGATTCGGTCGGTACACCAATGGTAACTTCACCAAAAATTGGAGCCGATTTATTTGGGAAACCCATCGATCTGAAGAAATATTGGAGCATTGATAAGGTTTTAAAAGGTACCATTTTGAGGGGTCGTTTTAGCCCTTATTTGATCACTTTTGTATCCGTTATTGCTTAATATCGTTCCTTTTCACTTTTTAGGTCTCTTGAAGGCAAAATGCTGGAATGGAACTTATTTGGACGAAAAGGCGCGAATATACGAAGAAAATGGCCAAAGTCAGAATCGAGACACTCAAAGCTGCTGAAAATAGAAGGCGACGGCGTCACTGCTTAACTGCGACGCCGTCGTAGGATTTTGTGACGGGTCAGAAGACAAAACTCGTATTTTCAAGAGACGGCGTCGGGCTTTAAAGGAGTAGGCCGTCGCAACTCAGACGGCCTAGATGTGACCCAGACGGCGTCAGAAGCTGAAGAGGACGGCGTCACAGGCATAAGGTGACGCCGTCGCAAGGTTAACGTGGCCAAGACGAAACCCTAATGACGGCGACACGACGGCGTCACGAAACATAAGGTGACGCCGTCGCATATGTAATCTTATATATAGAATCCGAATTTTTCAGTTTTAAGAGAGTCTTTTGGAGTAAAAACCTAAAACCGAACCAAGGGTATCTTGTACAGTATTTTAGGGTTCTAAACCCTATTTTACATCAAGATAAGTCTTTACTTCATCAATTCAATTATGTCTTTGATTATTTGTGTGTATGCTTGCATGTTCTCCATGTCCGGCTAATTTATTTGTGTGTTTGCTTAGGAATATGAAACTTAATTATTGAATATTAATTGGTTGTTTCTTATCTTAGTTGACTAATGATCTAGTAATGCGATAGGTCATTCGTTGTGTACTTAATGCTTGATTCATCTTTGTGAACCTTAGAATATGATTACCTGAGTAGTTGTAGGCTAAACCATCCAAAGAGTGCCTTAGAGTAAGAGTTTATCATCCCTAGTGGGTTTTGTAGACGAGACCCTTTGGTAAGTTCAAAGAGTTAGGGAGAAACGCATATCCTACAACTTTAGACACACAACGCAACTAAGAATAAGGACGTGACAACTCAACCATCAATAGGAGATAATTAAGGAGTAGTAAAACCTAAGTAAACACATCTTTAAACTATCATACGAGCACACATTAATTAGACATAGACTCCCACAACCTTAGTTTAGATAATTAGATAATAGTAGAGTAATCGGTAGAAATACCAACCCCCCAAATCCAATACCCGAGATTCGTACCTTTCAATTTCATAAAATATAAAAATACAAAAATAATCTTCTTCAACCTCAACCTTAGCGTAGTAACTCCTTACTAGCATTCCTATTCCCCTAGAGAACGATATCAATACCCGTGGCTTACCCTAATTACTACACTACAATGATTAGGTTCACTGCCTAGGGTGTTATAAAACTTGCTCGAAGAAAAGGAAGTTTCCTTGACCCCGAACGACGCGTGTAGCGTTATCAAGTTTTTGGCGCCGCTGCCGGGGAATAGAATAGCTAGTTAGTAGTCCACCTCGTTTAGGTTCTTTGCTTGATTCCTATCAAGTAAATTTTTCTCATTTTTAGCTTTCTCTTAGTCTATCCCCCTTCTTTGTGACCTTTGTTCGTAATACCCATCACTTTTCATCATGGAAGGTGATAACCAACCACCACTTGATAACCCAACACCAAAAAAATCAATGTCACTCAAAACCCAACCCAATAACCAACACAACCGTCGAAGCCGCTATGTGAGTAGAAACACCGACCTTCAGGATTTGCAGAAAATATTCGATAGTACAATTAGGGAAGCTGTTGAGAAAGTAGTCAGCGCTGCTGTAGTTGGCTCTATGATTAGCAGTAATTCGGACAATGGCATGATAAACAACAACGTGGATGTGGAAAATAGTGCTTACTTCAATCTTTACCCCACTAAGGAAGATATTGCGTACCATCAATACATAATCGATAATCCACGATCACCTATCATTAGGATATGCCCAAAGATTAGGAGAGGAAATCCCTGGAACCTAAAAATCCCTTGTATGATCGGATATAGGAGTGTCGACCACGCTTACATAGATACGGAATCTCCCATCAATGTAATGTCATCTGCTGTCTACAATGACATTATGAATGAGCGACTCAATATTAGGAGAGACCCTAAGTATCCAGGAGGAGTTTGCAACTTTGTGGGAAGAGTCAAGGACGTGCATGTCTTTATAGGAAATTTCACCTACCTAGTTGATTTTATGGTCCTAGAAGATGTAGGATGCGTCATTGACTATAGTTTATCCCAAGTAGTGCTAGGGAAACCGTTTGTTGAAACATCTAGAATGAGCCATAACAAGCATGATGGAACAGTTAAGTTTAAGGAAGGAACCGATGAGATCACCTATAGGATGCCTTGGAAAACAACTGAGTATGGCCACTTGTCCATTTATGATCGAGACAACATCAAAGCTTTTGAGGACAAAAGCAAGGAAGATGTTGAAAAAGGTTATAAATTCATGTGGGAAAAAAGGAGGCATTATTATAAGGATTGCTTGACCCTAGGGCCTAGGTATAGAGTCGATGAAAATTTTGTCAACATGATAGAATTCTCATTAAGGATGCAAAACGAGGCAACGTAGGAGTACGACTACGAGTCTAGCTACAAGACTCTTAAATAAAGAAAAGCGCTTCGTGGGAGGCAACCCATGCTTAATTGTTTGCTTGTTAGTGTCATATGTCTTTTATTAATTGTTTATCCTCATGTTTAAATTTGTAAAAATGCTTTATTTTGTTTTTAACCTCGTCTTAATTGCATATAAAGGTATTTTACATAAGGGATAAGTGTAGGGAGGATTACACACGTTTTCAAAAGAAACGTAAACATGAGAATAACAATTAACTAAAAGATATATATGTTTGTTTGTTCGAGTCAAATGCTTGTATCGAGTCATAATGGATGTTTTTGCAGAAATTTTTCCAGATTCTAAAGATGTAAATTTTCCAGAATTTTTTCCAGAAAATCGCAGACCAGTTTTTGTCAGGATAACCTGACGGCGTCAGGATTGCAACCTGACGGCGTCAGGAAGGAGTAAAAACATCAGATTACTTTTTCTCGTTTTCTGAGCTACTTATAAATTTTTGGAATTTTCCAGGTCTTAATTTTCTTAGAAATTCTGTAAACATCCATTCCACAAGCATTATATCCTAGTTTAAATCGAGTCTTATATATATTATTACCGCCAATTTTACGCGAAGGTTTCGTTTGTTTTCTTCAAGTGTGCAGGTTTAGTTTGTCAAGAAGAAGTTACATAAGATTGGAAGGAGCTTTTCACGCAATAATTCTTCTTGGAAAGGATTTAACCACCACTTTACACGGATCCTACCGAGCTAATCAGGGGAGTATTAGTTTCTTTCATTTTTTAATTACCTTCCATTATCATAGCTTTGATACTTTCGGGGAACATTGGGGACAATGTTCACTTTAAGTGTAGGGAGGGAAAATAAAACGGGAACTTTGAAACTATGCTTATCCTTGATTATTTGCTTTGTCCAAGTGCATTTTTGTAATAAACCATGAGAAAATGTCGGTTAGGGTAATTTTGGCACCAAATTTAAATTTTTTTCATGACATATAGGAGTGGGCCATTAGTCTTAACAAAAGCGTCTCACGGATAGGAAGTTGCATGACTAGCACAAAAAACCCTTTACCACCCAAATTCCACCCAAAATGTGAGGATCGCCCTTAGATTAGTAGGAATTAAAGCATTCATCTTCAATGCTTAGAGTGTGAACCGGTAGTATATTAGATTCTAGAACTTGTTTTGTGATGCATTCCGAGATCGCAAGTGAGGCTACACTTGTGTAGTTAGGAATAACTAAATGATAAGAGGCATTAGGATAACCCTTGTTTGATACCTGTAATATAATTACTTCTTCCTCATCGGTTGAGTAATTCCCCCATACCCTTTGCGTTGTACTCATCTTTAGTACACGATACCCCTAGTTAACCCCTCAGAGCCTATCCTTTTCGTGGTTCTCGTGATGTTTCGGTTTTTCCGGAATATCAATGAAGAGCATTGTTTACACCCCACCCCCAAATATACACCCAAATCGCCTTAGCCTACCCTATATTCACTAACTTTTAGTGCATTATTGTTATCACCCTAAACCCTTAGTTCAATTATCTAGTTGCTTGCATGAGTTGCTAAGTCGAGTCATATCCTTTGTATACAGTTTTGGGACGATTGGGATTCATGGGAAAAGTTAAAGTTTATGAAATGACGGGAAGGGAACGTTAAATTCAAATTCCCTTAGTTTGCATAATAATGTACCCCAAGTGTTTTGATCTTTTCAATTCGAGTCATATTAGTGTTAGATTAATAAAAACTCAAGTGTAGGGATGTGCTATAAATCCCTATTATTTTGATGTTATCGTAGAGGATGGTAGAGTAAAAGTGTATGAAAAAAAAAAAAAAAAAAATACGGCCTACCATCCTACATCTATCATTTAAATTTATGTTTGTTTATTTCCGTTACCTAGAGTTTTAGAGTGTCGAGTCTTGGCTTAGCAACGCCATTCTTCGTATGCATTTAACATAGAGATTTTTGACTTTCCACCACTAAATAGCCTATCCCACCAAACCCTTTGTTTCCCTACCGTAAGCCTAACGTTACAACCCTTTAAAAGACCTCTTTGATAGTCTTTCCTAGGTGCTTACGCCAAAGCGATGGAGGTTTGATCTATTCTCAAGCCTATGGTAATATATGTACTAGGACCGGTTAATGAGTGTTTATCTTCCATTTCCTATTTGTTATATTTCATATATACACCCGAGAGAGATGTGAGTATCCAAACACCCCATGTGAGGTGCTAGTATGTAATTTCCGTGCTTGTTATGACTTTTGCGGGGCTTATATGTGTTGTGGACCGTTTTGAATCAATGCTTCATGACCCCTAACTTATAAATTAATTGGCTAAAAGCACATTTGCTTGAGGACAAGCAAATACCAAGTGTAGGGATATTTGATAAGGTTTTAAAAGGTACCATTTTGAGGGGTCGTTTTAGCCCTTATTTGATCACTTTTGTATCCGTTATTGCTTAATATCGTTCCTTTTCACTTTTTAGGTCTCTTGAAGGCAAAATGCTGGAATGGCACTTATTTGGACGAAAAGGCGCGAATATACGAAGAAAATGGCCAAAGTCAGAATCGAGACACTCAAAGCTGCTGAAAATAGAAGGCGACGGCGTCACTGCTTAACTGCGACGCCGTCGTAGGATTTTGTGACGGGTCAGAAGAGAAAACTCGTATTTTCAAGAGACGGCGTCAGGCTTTAAAGGAGTAGACCGTCGCAACTCAGACGGCCTAGATGTGACCCAGACGGCGTCAGAAGCTGAAGAGGACGGCGTCACAGGCATAAGGTGACGCCGTCGCAAGGTTAACGTGGCCAAGACGAAACCCTAATGACGGCGACACGACGGCGTCATGAAACATAAGGTGATGTCGTCGCATATGTAATCTTATATATAGAATCCGAATTTTTCAGTTTTAAGAGAGTCTTTTGGAGTAAAAACCTAAAACCGAACCAAAGGTATCTTGTACAGTATTTTAGGGTTCTAAACCCTATTTTACATCAAGATAAGTCTTTACTTCATCAATTCAATTATGTCTTTGATTATTTGTGTGTATGCTTGCATGTTCTCCATGTCCGGCTAATTTATTTGTGTGTTTGCTTAGGAATATGAAACATAATTATTGAATATTGATTGGTTGTTTCTTATCTTAGTTGACTAATGATCTAGTAATGCGATAGGTCATTCGTTGTGTACTTAATGCTTGATTCATCTTTGTGAACCTTAGAATATGATTACCTGAGTAGTTGTAGGCTAAACCATCCAAAGAGTGCCTTAGAGTAAGAGTTTATCATCCCTAGTGGGTTTTGTAGACGAGACCCTTTGGTAAGTTCAAAGAGTTAGGGAGAAACGCATACCCTACAACTTTAGACACACAACGCAACTAAGAATAAGGACGTGACAACTCAACCATCAATAGGAGATAATTAAGGAGTAGTAAAACCTAAGTAAACACATTTTTAAACTATCATACGAGCACACATTAATTAGACATAGACTCCCACAACCTTAGTTTAGATAATTAGATAATAGTAGAGTAATCGGTAGAAATACCAACCCCCCAAATCCAATACCCGAGATTCGTACCTTTCAATTTCATAAAATATAAAAATACAAAAATAATCTTCTTCAACCTCAACCTTAGCGTAGTAACTCCTTACTAGCATTCCTATTCCCCTAGAGAACGATATCAATACCCGTGGCTTACCCTAATTACTACACTACAACGATTAGGTTCACTGCCTAGGGTGTTATAAAACTTGCTCGAATAAAAGGAAGTTTCCTTGACCCCGAACAACGCGTGTAGCGTTATCAAGCATGATTGGTTCTCTCATGTACCTCACTGCTAGTCGACCCGATATTCATTTTGTTGTTTGCTTATTAGCACGGTTTCAGGCAAAGCCTACCGAACTGCACCTCAAAGAGGTTAAAAGGATCTTTCGGTACCTGAAGACATCCATTCACATGGGACTTTGGTATCCGAAGGAATCCGGATTTGATCTAATAGCTTTTTCGGATGCGGACCACGCAGGTGATCAAGTTACAGCAAAAAGCACATCAGGAGGAGCACAATTTTTGGGTGAAACGTTAGTCAGCTGGTCTTCAAAGAAACAAGATTGCACTGCACTTTCAACCGCTGAAGCTGAGTATGTGTCTCTATCTGCGTGTTGTGCTCAAGTTCTATGGATGAGAACACAACTCACAGATTATGGCTTTACTTTCGATAAAATACCTATGTATTGTGACTCGAAAAGTGCCATAGCCATCTCATGCAATCCTGTTCATCACTCAAAGACTAAGCACATTCGTGTCCGTTATCACTTCATAAAAGAGCACGTAGAAGAAGGTACTGTTGAATTATTCTTCGTGAAGACATATTACCAACTCGCCGATCTATTTACTAAAGCCCTTCCAAAAGAAAGGTTTAACGATTTAGTTCGACGAATTGGAATGCGAAGCCTAACCCCTGAGGAGTTAGAACGTCTTCTCGAATCTTGTTGAAAATGATTTTCCAAAAAGCTTCGTTGTAAATATTTTTGAAAAAACAAAATACAAAATTTGAAAAACCAACAAAAGCAAAACATAAAAATACAAAACTTTCAAAAAAATATATACAAAAACAATATAAAATCAAAAATCCAAAAATATTCTTCTACGACATGTCTCTCGTATAATCGATATTCTATACGTTTCTAGAAATGACATTTAACAATGATACAGACATGTACAGATGCTTGAGCGAGAGTTCTTTATATGTTTTCCAAAACATGTTGTTTCTCAAAATTTCTTCAATAATGGCTTTCGTATACTTCAGTATGAAACCCGGACTAAAAATGACGACTTTTGCTTATTTGAAATCAAAACTCGTGTTTCTAAAGAAAATCTAGTGTACGCTTAAGTGCACTACATTTAAAACTGGTGAGTAATCATCATCATCTTGAGCACCTTTTCAAGATTGTTCAAAAAGATTTTCAAAATCTTTCAAACTATTTTGTGCTCAAGATAACTCCCTCTAAAATCCTTTAACTGATTATGCTTTATTAAAGGGGGAGTATAAAACCAAAAATGTTCCAAATTCATGCTTAAATCAAATCCGTTTGTCTCCCCAAAATATTCTAAAATGTTGATTAATCCGTTGATATAAAAAATATCACGAATATGCTATTTTTAAGGGGGAGAAGACATGATTAAAATGTGATCAAAATGTTTAATGATTGTTGTTTGAATCTCAAAAGAGCTCGACTCAGTCGGAACCAATGAATTGACGAGAAATCTAAGTCTGGAAATGTACCATCTCGAGAAACTTTCGATGGACTTGACCAGGACGGGTAATAATTTCAAGCTAGTTCACTAGTGATGTAAGCGTGTCTCGAATCGGTCTTGTTCATTGAAAGTCGATCAATTCAAAAAGTGCGAACTCTACCCTCTCTGTGCAGATTTAAGTTAAAACAATATATGCACATGTGAAGGGGGAGTGTTTCTGAAAATACAAAACTCTCAAGGTGTTAACAAAACATGTTTTTTATTCACAAACACTTTGATAGATTTTCGAGAAAATGGTTTTATGGCAACATAGGATAGTCATGGAGTTATAAGGTGTCTAAGGATAGGAAAATCCATCCTATGATCCGCCAGAGCCAGAGGGATCTACCCAAGGACATCACCAATAGTTTAGAACTAGAATTCCTTAGGTATGATTGAAAAAAAGGAGTAATGTGAGAAAGGAGAAAGAAGGGGTTGAAGAATTAAAAAGAAAAGTAAAGAAAGGGTGAAAAGAAATAGCCTTCCATAATCAACCTTAGGGCAGAAACCGGGTTTTATTCATCTACTACTGGTTGTCACTTAGATGACACTGGTATTGAAGACAAAGACGTCATGGACCCAGTGACGCACTACACTAAACCTCCTAGCCACTCAATTCATCTTAAAAGGATTTGTTTCATTCTTACTGGGAACCCTACATAATCTATCGATTTTCTCTTAGAGATTGTTGGTATTGAAGAAGGAGACCCTCTCACTAGTCTCCGCTTAGGAAACCAAAATGCACTAATTGAGTCTAGAGCCACGAGATTCATCAAAAGATCTCATAGGAACACATGACATTTCATCGCTTGTTGTTCATCAATAAGGACACAAGTGATACATTCTAGAGTCCTACGCAGATCTTAGCAATATGCCAGAACATTTATGAGCGGTTCACATCTGTGAATCTCAGTGATTGAATGGAAATTCCTGCCAGGGTCAACATCAAACAGCCCTGACAGCAGGTCACTTCGGTAATTCTTTATGGGTTATGCTTAGTGTGTCTCAAACGGTCTACAGTCGTGAAGTGATGCTTCGGTGTACTTCAATGACTCACCTGAACTGTAGATGTACTTCGGTATGTCGTGTTAGCCTTCTTGAGGGCCTCCAGTTTCAGGAACAGCCTCTGATAGAATTAGAGATGTGTTTTAACAATATGCTGTTAACACCCTCGACATTCGAACCTGTAAGTGCTGGAAATCCCACTAAGGAGATTACTTTCACGAATCGAATCCTGAAGATGTGGGTCGTTACTTGAATTTATTCAATGTAATGCCAACTGTCCCTTATGATATTCGGAAGGCTGATTCGCCCGACCAAGGTGAATGGAATCAAGACATTCATCAGTAGAACAATTGTAGTAATAAATTCTTTAAGAAAAGATTACAATGATCAATTGGTGTTCGTGACTGTGCCTAGGAAGCTGCTGCTGATGGATACTCGCGGGAGGAAGAGATCGTGCAGGTTCTCCACATGCTCATACCAACAACATCAAAAATTTAAGTTCTCATCAAAATCAAAGGCTACACAAAGTTAAAGATGATTCTTCGTCAACGCCAAAGAATCTACAGAGTTTAAAGACAAGAGAACTTCATTGGAAACTCAAAGTCAAAAGAAGTGTGAGCATGGTGGAGAAAGACGTGGAGACACCTAACCAAAGAAGTTGACAAATGGCAGACAATGCCATTAACTGATCACAAAGCATGAAGGAACAAAGAATCAAGACTATTCTATATCTACACACAAAGTTCAAGCTCAAGGAAAGTAAAGACCTAATCAAGTGGAGCATCTTTTGAATGACCACTCCTTAGGGGGAGATTGTTAGCCTTGATAATAATTAATAAAAGTGATGGTCATTCACGTTTAGGAACTTTGTAACGTGTGTTAGATATCTTGATAGAATAGTCAATGGGCTCGTGGATTGGGCTAAGCTAAATGGGTATTAGTTATGTTAAGCTAGCCTTGTATAAGTTCATGTAACCCAATCCAATCCAAGTCCATCTCACGGCCCATGGAAAGCCCATAAGGGCGTTTAGTCTAGGAGTATAAATACCCCTCAAATGTGTCATTTGAGGGGTGTGCTTGAGTGTGTATGTGTGTGTGTTTTCTTTGAAGTAATACAAGTTTCTTGTTTCATCTTTTTCTCTCCACATACGAGTTACATATATCAAGTCACCATCTTAATCTTTCTTCATCTTATTTACGCATAAGGTTTTGTGTTTGGTTTACGTGTATACTTGTGGTAAGCTTGTGTATTCGTGATAAGGTTGAGAAACACACGGTCCTACACGGTGATACTGGTTATTGTTTCGATTGTTGTTGTTGGACTGATGGTGGTTGGAATTTGAGCTTTTCCGATCATCAAGCTTTCTTTTGTTGTCACTTGAGCCTTGTGCATTTGCAAGCTTCAATATTGGCTCCATAAGGCGGTGGGATACAATGACAACTTCTTCAACAGTCTTTGGATTAGAAGCGATGACATCTCCTTCAATGCTCCAAGGTAGACATCTGATCAAAGCTTCCAAAAGCTTTTCATTGGTAGGGAACAGATGAGGACACAGAGCTCCCAGCTCATGGAATCTCTTGAAGTATGTCTTGAGATCATTACCTTTAGCAGCCAAGTGGTAATACTCATCTTCGAGCTTCTTGATCTCAGTTCTCGGGCAATACTGTTTCATTAGCAGTTGTTTCAGATCTGACCATGAAATCTTACAAGCTTCTTCCATTCCAATTGGTTGAGCATGGGCTTTCCACCAAGATAACGCATCTTCTAGCAAAGTTCCAGTTGCAAACTTGACCTTGAAATCATCTGTGCAGTCACTTAGTAGAAATACAGTCTCGGTTCTCTCAAACCAATGAAGTAAACCAATAGCACCTTCAGTGCCCTTGAAGAATGTCGGCTTGCAGTTCATGAACTCTTTGTAGCTACACTTACGAGCTACGGAAGACTCACTTTGATTTGTTGGAGTGTTAGTTGCATTTGAGTTTGCCATTTCAACAAGACGTGCAGTTTCTGCGACACGAGTTGCTTCAGCTAGACGAGCAGCTTCGGCCTCACGTGCTGCTTGGGCAACACGCTAAGTTTCAGCTTCTCGAGCGATCTCCGCTTCTCGGGCAATCTCAGCTTCTTTTGCAATTTCAACCTCTCTTGCAATCTCAACTTGTCTTGCAATTTCGGCTTCTCTTGCAGCAACTTCAGCTTCACGTGCCTCTTGGGCAATTCGTTCAGCTTTAGCAATGCGTTCAACTTCGGCTCTAGCAGTGTCAGCGGCATGCTGAGTTATAGCAGCGCTAATGCTTTCTGTGACCATTTTTCGAACAGCTGCGGGTGTGATGGTGGATGAGGTAGCTTTCTTCTTGACCATTTTTCTAAAATTACCAAGAAATTAACACCAAGATTAAGAAATCATCGATGATAATAAAAGTGATTACATATTATAAATATCATAATAGTCAAGATCACCACTTTAAATCAATGATATGATATCGTTATTGTTGGTGGTTATTCGTCCCAAAGCAGGGTAAGACAATCAATGACAGTAGCAATACCACTAGGTGGTTACCGGATATCACTTGGAATCGTGTGATCACTTTCCAAAGTAAACTATTCGACCCTAATGCCTGGGTATCACGAATATCTACTTGGGATAAGACCAAATGCAGTTAGAGAATTAGGCACAATTCTATAACCCTTTCGCTAACAAGTGTTTAGTGTTTTCTGTGTGTTCCTCATGCATGTTCAGATCTCCTATATATAGGAGGTTACTCTTGAGCCATTCCAATGGAATTATGAGTATTAATCGGCCCATTAATAGCCTCATAATTATCCCCATTATAGCCGTTAGTGGTTACATGACCAATTAAACGTGGTCATAAAGAAGTTGTAACTGCCATATAGCAGTACTTTCCATAAGCAGTACTTTCCACTAGCAGTACTTTCACTTGCAGTGTAAGTACAGCCTATCAGTGGAGACACTGCTTATCAGTACTTTCATAGCACTATCAGTGGATACACCACTTCAGTGGAAACACTGCCTATCAGTGGAAACACTGCTTATCAGTGGAAACCACAAGCAGTACTTTCCACAAGCAGTACTTTCACCAACAGTACTTTCACCAAGCAGTACTTTCACCAGTACTACCAATACAAACTACTATAAGAGTCAGGGTGTTCATGGACCTTATGGGTGTACACTCCGTACCTCCTAACCCATTACAAGGTGTGAACTAATCCCAAAAGTGCACTAAATTTTCCAACAATCCTCCCCAAATTTAGTTCACTTCCTTTGCATGAAAAATAAACATCAATCAAAACATGTGCATAAATGAAAATGTCCTGAGGATTGAATTTCCATCTTAGTAATTACACGTTCAAATATTCGAGAATCAGAGTGTTCTAAAAATTGAACCCTTCAACCCATTTGAATACCTGAAGATAACTACACACAAGTTTTCAAACACTTAAAAGCTCCTGATACTATACAAGCCATGTGTCCATATCCAAATTCATAAATGTTGTAAAAGCTAAAAGTCCAAAGCTTCCTGAAGCGGCAAAACTTCAATATTTACATAGGTGGTTCCTCTTTAGTCATGCTCCTGCCAAGCACTTTTTCAAAGAAAATTAACCATTAAGAAGTAAAGACTTCATCCTCCTTTCAGCAGGTTCTGAGCACAACCTTGGGATGTAAATAAAACATGTGCTCCAGTCCACTGAATGTTCAGCTTTCCACATTGAACTCAGCTCCCAAGTTTCCTTAGGAGGGAGTTGGGTGTCCTAGCATTCAGTGACTAAGTTGGACTTAAACCCATCCCTTTAGCAGACTTTATAACCAAGTCTCTAGCCAGACCCTTCGTCAAGTGATCAGCTAAGTTCTGTTGAGATCTCACAAACTCTATAGATACCACCCCATTCATGATAAGCTCACGAATCATGCTATGCCTGACACCTAAGTGTCTAGACTTACCATTGTACATCTGGCTATAAGCCTTAGCCAATGTAGCTGCACTATCACACCGGATAGAAATAGGTGCTATAGGTTTAGGCCACAATGGAATCTCAAGAAGCAAGTTTTTCAACCATTCAGCTTCTTTACCAGCAGCTGCTAGAGCCACAAATTCAGATTCCATTGTTGAACTGGTGATGCAAGTTTGTTTCTTGGATGCCCAAGAAATTGCACCTCCACCAAGTAGGAATACCCAGCCACTGGTAGACGAATTGTCTTCAGTGTTACTGATCCAACTTGCATCAGTGTAACCTTCCAACACTGATGGGTAACCAGTATATGAGAGACTATAATCCATAGTTCTCTTCAAATACTTCAGTACCCTCTGAACTGCTTGCCAGTGATGAGCACTAGGATTACTAGTATACCTGCTCAATTTTCCCACTGCAAAACCAATATCAGGCCTTGTACAAGTCATGGCATACATCAGGCAGCCAATTACCCTAGAATACTCAAGTTGAGATACAACCTTGCCATGATTAGGCATCAGCTTCTCACAAGTATCCATAGGTGTACTCACTGGAGTACAATCAAAGTAATTGAATTTCCTCAGTACCTTCTCAATATAATGAGACTGAGAGATAGAAATTCTATTACTTTCATGTTTAATCCTTATACCAAGGATAACATCAGCCTCCCCCATGTCTTTCATGGAGAACCTTGATGACAAAAATTCCTTTGTCAGGTGAACCTGATTTTGGTCAGTGCCAAAGATCAACATGTCATCAACATATAGACAAATGATGACTCCTTTACCAGATTCATCAAATTTGCTATATACACATTTGTCAGCTTGGTTAAGAACATAACCACTAGACAAAATCACTTCATCAAACTTTTGATGCCATTGCTTAGGTGCCTGTTTAAGTCCATAAAGAGACTTAATCAGTTTACACACCTTGTTTTCATTGCCTGGCATGATGAAGCCCTGAGGTTGTTTCATATAAACCTCTTCTTCCAATTCACCATTCAAGAAAGCTGTTTTCACATCCATCTGATGAATAACCAGATTGTGAATAGATGCCATAGCAATCAGCAGTCTTATGGTACTGATACGAGCCACAGGGGCATAAGTATCAAAATAGTCTATTCCTGACTTTTGTTTAAAGCCCTGAATGACTAGTCTAGCCTTGAACTTTTCAATAGTTCCATCTACCTTCATTTTCCTTTTGAAAATCCATTTGCAACCCAAAGGTTTGCAACCAGGAGGTAGATCAACCAACACCCAAGTGTTGTTGCCCATGATGAAATCCATCTCATCATTGATTGCTTCTTTCCAGAAAGCAATATCCTGAGACTTCATTGCTTCTTCAAATGTCTTGGGATCATCCTCAACAATGAAGCAATAGGAGTATTGGTCTGAAACCTCATCCCTTGTTCCTTCAACTAAGTATAGTTGAAACTCAGGTCCAAATGACTTTGGAGTCCTGACCCTTTTGCTCTTCCTGAGCACAGGTTCAGGTTGCTGAACCACAACCTCATCAGGGACCACTTATGGTTCATCATCAGGGACCTCTGATACACCAGTGTCATGAGTTCCATTAGGAATCCTCTGACTTGGTCTTGGGACTGATGAGAATCTATTCTCATCAAAGTCAGCATCCCTTGATTCAATTATTGAGTTAACTGAAACATGTTCATTAGGTTCAATAACATAGAACCTAAAAGCCTTGGAATGCTCAGCATATCCAACAAAGATGCAGTCAATGCCTCTTTCACCTAAAGTCTTTTGCTTTGGATCAGGGAGTCTTACAACAGCCCTACAACCCCAAACCTTGAGATAATTCAGGTTGGGTTTCTTTTTAGTCCAGAGTTCATAAGGGGTAACCTTGTTCCTTTTGTTTGGAACCCTATTTAATAAATAGCAAGCTGTTAACATAGCTTCACCCCAGAACCCTTGACTCAGTCCTGAATAGGACAACATGGAATTAACCATCTCCTTCAGCACCCTATTTTTCCTTTCAGAAATACCATTTTGCTGAGGAGTATAAGGGGCAGTCGTTTCATGGATTATTCCAACAGACTGAAAGTACTGAGTATCCATGTACTCACCTCCCCTATCAGTCCTTAATCTTTTGATCAAAGACCCAAGTTGTAATTCAACTTCATTTTTAAACACTTTGAATTTATCTAATGCTTCATCCTTGGTATGTAACAGATATACATTACAAAATCTAGAAGCATCATCAATAAATGTCACAAAGTACTTCTTATTCCCCAAAGAAGGAGTGGCATGCAAATCACACAGGTCACTGTGAATAAGCTCCAAGATCTTAGTCTCACGACTAACACCCTGAAAGGGTTTCTTGGTTATCTTGGTCAACATGCAAGTTTTACACTTTTCAGTGTCCATGTCAAAAGCAGGGATTAAACCATCCCTAGACATATCTTGCATTCTTTTATAATGTACATGACCAAGTCTTGCATGCCATAGGCTAGAATCAGTGTCAGTAGTGGTCACAAAAGCTGAATTAACATTGTCAGTAGAAATATTAAGCCTGAACATTTGATTACATAAATAACCAAAACCAATAAAAACACCATTCTTAGAAAGAACAAATTTATCAGATTCAATAACTTGTTTATATCCATGATTATTCAAAACACTACTTGAAACCAAGTTCTTCCTGATATCAGGAACATGAATAACATTAAACAAAGTTACAATCTTTCCAGAACTAAACCTAAGATCTACACAACCACGACCATGCACCAAGGCTGTTGACTCATTTCCCATGTGAAGAATAGAACCATCATTCAGTGACTCATAAGTCTTGAACCAGCTTCTATCTTTACACACATGAACTGTTGCACCAGAGTCAACCCACCACGCAACATCATCATCCTGCACATAAAAAGATTCAGATACGTATGTAACATAATAAATCTGAAAAGACTTATTAAACATATTCTGACATTTCAGTGAGTTGGCTGAACCACCACTCCCTGAACCATTAGTGCCTGATCCATTGGCTTTACCACCAATTTTAACACCTTTGCAGTCCCTTTTAATGTGACCAGTCTTGCCACATTTCCAACAAGTAGGTGTTGCCTTCTTGTTAGGATCTGCCCTTGTATTGTCATGATATTTGCGTTTGCCTTTGTTGTCATTGTACCTGGTGGAGTTATTATGCTCTACTATATTGACAACAGATGGTCCAGTAGCATTGCTACTCTTTGGCTTGTCATTATCCTGCACCCTGAGAGAATCCTCAATACGCAGATGACTGCCCAACTCAACCAGGGTTAATTCCTATTTCTTATGTTTCAAGGTATGCTTGAAATCTTTCCATGAAGGAGGGAGTTTGTCAATGACACACGAGACTTTGATAGCCTCATCCATGTTCATTTGGTGTTGTGTAAACCTTCCAAGTATTCCAAGAAGTTCATTGTATTGTTCCATAACTGGTCTTGAATCAGTCATTTTGTAATTTGTGAAATTACTAACAAGAAACTTCTTACTTGATGCATCCTCAGCCATATATTTGGCATCCAAGGAATCCCACAGTTCTTTGGAAGATTCAAAGTTCTGATAAATATCAAACAGAGAATCAGACATACCATTGAGAATAAGACTTATTAAACATATTCTGACCTTTCAGTGAGTTGGCTGAACCACCACTCCCTGAATCATTAGTGCCTGATCCATTGGCTTTACCACCAATTTTAACACCTTTGCAGTCCCTTTTAATGTGACCAGTCTTGCCACATTTCCAACAAGTAGGTGTTGCCTTCTTGTTAGGATCTGCCCTTGTGTTGTCATGATATTTGCGTTTGCCTTTGTTATCATTGTACCTGGTGGAGTTGTTATGCTCCACCATATTGACAACAGATGGTCCAGTAGCATTGCTACTCTTTGGCTTGTCATTATCCTGCACTTTGAGAGATTCCTCAATGTGCAGATGACTGCCCAACTCAACAAGAGTTAACTCCTCCTTCATATGTTTCAAGGTATGCTTGAAATCTTTCCATGAAGGAGGGAGTTTGTCAATGACACACGAGACTTTGATAGCCTCATCCATGTTCATTTGGTGTTGTGTAAACCTTCCAAGTATTCCAAGAAGTTCATTGTATTGTTCCATAACTGGTCTTGAATCAGTCATTTTGTAATTTGTGAAATTACTAACAAGAAACTTCTTACTTGATGCATCCTCAGCCATATATTTGGCATCCAAGGAATCCCACAGTTCTTTGGAAGATTCAAAGTTCTGATAAATATCAAACAGAGAATCAGACATACCATTGAGAATAAGACCTCTGCATATGTAGTCATCATTCTCCCATTTGCTCCTCCTTCTGATCTGCTCCACAGTAGCATCATCCCCATCATCAGGAATTGGTGTGGTCAGCACATACACCACACTCATGCTTGACAGCAAGAAGTGCATCTTCTTCTGCCACCTCCTAAAATCCACCCCTTCAAACTTGTCCAGCTTAGCAAAGTTTGAAGCCATGTGTTTCATTGCAGCAGTTGCCATTGATTATCACAAAATAGTTTACTTTGATTGTTGGTGGTTATTCGTCCCAAAGCAGGGTAAGACAATCAATGACAGTAGCAATACCACTAGGTGGTTACCGGATATCACTTGGAATCGTGTGATCACTTTCCAAAGTAAACTATTCGACCCTAATGCCTGGGTATCACGAATATCTACTTGGGATAAGACCAAATGCAGTTAGAGAATTAGGCACAATTCTATAACCCTTTCGCTAACAAGTGTTTAGTGTTTTCTGTGTGTTCCTCATGCATGTTCAGATCTCCTATATATAGGAGGTTACTCTTGAGCTATTCCAATGGAATTATGAGTATTAATCGGCCCATTAATAGCCTCATAATTATCCCCATTATATCCGTTAGTGGTTACATGACCAATTAAACGTGGTGATAAAGAAGTTGTAACTGCCATATAACAGTACTTTCCATAAGCAGTACTTTCCACTAGCAGTACTTTCACTTGCAGTGTAAGTACAGCCTATCAATGGAAACACTGCTTATCAGTACTTTCATAGCACTATCAGTGGATACACCACTTCAGTGGAAACACTGCCTATCAGTGGAAACACTGCTTATCAGTGGAAACCACAAGCAGTACTTTCCACAAGCAGTACTTTCACCAACAGTACTTTCACCAAGTAGTACTTTCACCAGTACTACCAATACAAACCACTATAAGAGTCAGGGTGTTCATGGACCTTATGGGTGTACACTCCGTACCTCCTAACCCATTACAAGGTGTGAACTAATCCCACAAGTGCACTAAATTTTCCAACAGTTATGAATAGCAATAAGTGAATCATGATTTTTCTCAAAAAAATCATAACATATATATAAGGACATAATGATCGGTTCGACATACATTACCGATGAATAATATCACAACACAAGAATATAAGAAATACAACCATAGGATACATAGAATACATCATTACATAGTAATTGTTCACAACCATAGGTTACAACATCATAATTCTTATTCCATAGTTACAAACCAAAAGGATACAAGCCTTAATGCTTCATATGGCGGCTTTATGATACATACTACACTAAAGATGACTAGAATCTACGCATCTCCTGATGCGTCATCATGACAATGGCGAATCTCCTCAACCATGGCTGTCAAATCTCGGATTTGCTGCTCACGTGCTCGATCTCTCTCCTCGAGGTCATCAATCCTCTGCTCTAGGATAGCAGTGTGAGCATGAGCGGATGCAAGCTTGTGATGCAAAGCTCTCTCTTGGCCTAAGGCAGTGTCTCTCAAAGTATTGGCATCTCGAACAGTAGTCTCAAGCCTCTGGGTCAATCTGGTCACGGCCTCTCTCGCCTCCATAATCTGGGCGCTCATCATGTGAAATACAATCTCAATAGAGTAGCGACCTATCACGAGGTTCTCAACCTCCTCCTCCAAGCTCTCTATCCTAACCAGTGGAATCTCATCATAATGCGCCAGGAGCTCACTCAACTGGTCCTCGTGTCTAACGAGTCTCGTAGCCAATAGAGGAATGGTGTGGTGTACAAGCTCACCGGTAACAGGCAGAACTAGAGCTGGTGCAGTAGTTGAGCTCTCTCTAAGCTCGAATGAACTAGGTGCTCCCTCATCTTCTCTCCAATGACGAAGTAGTGGTATCAAGAATGACTATCGCCTAGCACCGACCTTCTTCCTAGGTCCGGTCAACGTCCACTTGAGTAGGCATGTCAGGATCAGATAGTGATGGTGGATAGCACTTAATGCAAAGCGGTAAGGATGGCTCACTGAAAGTGTCCAATGGAGGTGATGTTGTAGGCGGTGATGAAACAGGAACAGTGGTGGTCTGATGGTAGAATACAATAGGTGGCAGTGGTGGTGAAGTAGCAGTAGGTGGAACCGTATGTGTAACTGGTGATGACTGAGTAGATGGTGACTGAGTTGATGGTGACTGAGCTGGTGGTATCACATGAGTCATAGTGATGGATTGCACACGCTTCCTAGCTGTATGCATGATGATAATACTCTTACGACGCGGTCTGTAAGGCACTCCAAACGGCTCAGGCTCATAAGGCTTAAGAACACGGATCCTACGTCGGCGACAACGGATCGGTAGGGAAGATGATACTGAAGAGTCTGATGAAGCAAAATCAGTGCTCTCGGATGACTTGGATGATCCATCAGCCACAACGACATTTGAAGCAGGTAGCCATTGCTCTTGAACTTTATTTCTCTTTCATTTTTCTTGAACTTTATTTCTCTCGGATGACTTGGATGATCCATCAGCCACTTGAAGGGTTCAATTCTTAGAACACCCTGATTCTCGAATATTTGAACGTGCAATTTACTAAGATGAAAATTCAATCCTCAGGACATTTTCGTTTATGCACATGTTTTGCTTGATGTTTTGTTCTCATGCAAAGGAAGTGAACTAAATTTGGGGAGGATTGTTGGAAAATTTAGTGCACTTGTGGGATTAGTTCACACCTTGTAATGGGTTAGGAGGTACGGAGTGTACACCCATAAGGTCCATGAACACCCTGACTCTTAAAGTGGTTTGTATTGGTAGTGCTATTGGAAAGTACTGCTTGTGGTTTCCACTGAAGTTGTGGTTTCCACTGAAGCAGTGTTTCCACTGAAGTAGTGTTTCCACTGAATCAGTGTTTCCACTGATGTAGTTTATCCACTGATAGTGCTATGAAAGTACTGATGACAGTACTGCTTGTAACGGGCTTTGACCTATTCAAGTGGCTGTTATAACTGCATAATGACCACGTTTAATTGGTCATGTAACCACTAACGGCTATAATGGGGATAATTATGAGGCTATTAATGGGCCGATTAGTACTCATAATTCCATTTGACTAGCTAAGAGTATTATCCTATAAATAGGAGATCTGTTTATGCATGAAAAACACACAGAAAACCATTAACACTTATTAGCGCAAGGGTTATAAAATTGTGCCTAATTCCATAACTGCATTTGGTCTTATCTCAAGTAGATATTCGTGTAACCCAGGCATTAGGGTCGAATAGTTTACTTTGGAAAGTGATCACACGATTCCAAGTGATATCCGGTAACCACCTAGTGGTATTTGTTTCTGCTGACATTGATTATCTAATCCTGTTATGGGAGATCTACCACACCAACAATCAAAGTAAACTATTTTGTGATAATCAATGGCAACTGCTGCAATGAAACACATGGCTTCAAACTTTGCTAAGCTGGACAAGTTTGAAAGGGTGGACTTTAGGAGGTGGCAGAAGAAGATGCATTTCTTGCTGTCAAGCATGAGTGTGGTCTATGTGCTGAATACTCCAATTCCTGATGATGGAGATGATGCCACTGTGGAGCAGATCAGGAGGAGGAGCAAGTGGGAGAATGATGAGTACATATGCAGAGGTCTTATTCTGAATGGTATGTCTGATTCTCTGTTTGATATTTATCAGAACTTTGAATCTTCCAAAGAACTGTGGGATTCCTTGGATGCCAAATATATGGCTGATCCTTGTTAGTAATTTCAAAAATTACAAAATGACTGATTCAACACCAGTTATGGAACAATACAATGAACTTCTTGGAATACTTGGAAGGTTTACACAACATAATATGCACATGGATGAGGCTATTTCAGTCTCTTGTGTTATTGATAAACTTCCTCCTTCTTGGAAAGATTTCAAGCATATCTTGAAACATAAGAAATAGGAATTAACTCTGGTTGAGTTGGGCAGTCATCTGCGTATTGAGGATTCTCTTAGGGTGCAGGATAATGACAAGCCAAAGAGTAGCAATGCTACTGGACCATCTGTTGTCAATATAGTGGAGCATAATAACTCCACCAGGTACAATGACAACAAAGGCAAACGCAAATATCATGACAATACAAGGGCAGATCCTAACAAGAAGGCAACACCTACTTGTTGGAAATGTGGCAAGACTGGTCACATTAAAAGGGACTGCAAAGGTTTTAAAATTGGTGGTAAAGCCAATGGATCAGGCACTAATGGTTCAGGGAGTGGTGGTTCAGCCAACTCACTGAAATGTCAGAATATGTTTAATAAGTCTTTTCAGATTTATTATGTTACATACGTATCTGAATCTTTTTATGTGCAGGATGATGATGTTGCGTGGTGGGTTGACTCTGGTGCAACAGTTCATGTGTGTAAAGATAGAAGCTGGTTCAAGACTTATGAGTCACTGAATGATGGTTCTATTCTTCACATGGGAAATGAGTCAACAGCCTTGGTGCATGGTCGTGGTTGTGTAGATTTTAGGTTTAGTTCAGGAAAGATTGTAACTTTGTTTGATGTTATTCATGTTCCTGATATCAGGAAGAACTTGGTTTCAAGTAGTATTTTGAATAATCATGGTTATAAACAAGTTATTGAGTCTGATAAATTTGTGCTTTCTAAGCATGGTGTTTTTATTGGTTTTGGTTATTTATGTAATCAGATGTTCAGGCTTAATATTTCTACTGATAGTGTTAATTCAGCCTTTGTGACTACCTCTGACCAGACTGACTCTACCCTATGGCATGCTAGACTTGGTCATGTTCATTATAAAAAGTTGCAAGATATGTCTAAGGATGGGTTGATCCCAGCCTTTGACATGGACACTGAAAAGTGTAAAACTTGCATGTTGACCAAGATTACCAAGAAACCTTTTCAGGGTGTTAATCGTGAGACTAATCTCTTGGAGCTTATTCACAGTGATCTGTGTGATTTGCATGCCACTCCTTCTTTGGGAAATACGAAGTACTTTGTGACATTTATTGATGATGCTTCTAGATTTTGTTATGTCTATTTGTTACATACCAAGGATGAAGCATTAGATAAATTCAAAGTGTTTAAAACTGAAGTTGAATTACAACTTGGGTCTTTGATCAAAAGATTAAGGACTGATAGGAGAGGTGAGTACATGGATACTCTGTATTTTCAGTCTGTTGGAATTATCCATGAAACGACTGCCCCTTATACTCCTCAGCAAAATGGTATTTCTGAAAGGAAAAACAGGGTGCTGAAGGAGATGGTTAATTCCATGTTGTCCTATTCAGGACTGAGTCAAGGGTTCGGGGGTGAAGCTATGTTAACAGCTTGCTATTTGTTAAATAGGGTTCCCAACAAAAGGAACAAGGTTACCATTTATGAAATCTGGACTAAAAGGAAACCCAACCTGAACTATCTCAGGGTTTGGGGTTGTAGGGCTGTTGTAAGACTCCCTGATCCAAAGCAAAAGACTTAGGGTGAAAGAGGCATTGACTGGATCTTTGTTGGATATGCTGAGCATTCCAAGGCATTTAGGTTCTATGTTATTGAACCTAATGAATATGTTTCAGTTAACTCAATAATTGAATCAAGGGATGCAACTTTTGATGAGAATAGATTCACATCAGTCCCTAGACCAAGTCAGAGGATTCCTAATGGAACTCATGACACTGGTGTATCAGAGGTCTCTGATGATGAACCATCAGTGGTCCCTGATGAGGTTGTGGTTCAACAACCTGAACCTATGCTCAGAAAGAGCAAAAGGGTCAGGACTCCAAAGTCATTTGGACCTGAGTTTCAACTATACTTAGTTGAAGGTACCAGGGATGAGGTCTCAGACCAATACTCTTATTGCTTCATTGTTGAGGATGATCCCAAGACATTTGAAGAAGCAATGAAGTCCCAGGACATTGCCTTCTGGAAAGAAGCAATCAATGATGAGATGGATTCCATCACGGGCAACAACACTTGGGTGTTAGTTGATCTACCACCAGGTTGAAAACCACTGGGTTGCAAATGGATTTTCAAAAGGAAAATGAAGGTAGATGGAACTATTGAAAAGTTCAAGGCTAGACTAGTCATTCAGGGCTTTAAACAAAAGTCAGGAATAGATTATTTTGATACTTATGCCCCTGTGGCTCGTATCAGTACCATAAGACTGCTGATTGCTTTGGCATCTATTCACAATCTGGTTATTCATTAGATGGATGTGAAAACAGCTTTCTTGAATGGTGAATTGGAAGAGGAGGTTTATATGAACCAACCTCAGGGCTTCATCTTGGCTGGCAATGAAAACAAGGTGTGTAAACTGATTAAGTCTCTTTATGGACTGAAGCAGGCACCTAAGCAATGACATCAAAAATTTGATGAAGTGGTTTTGTCTAGTGGTTATGTTCTTAACCAAGCTGACAAATGTGTATATAGCAAATTTGATGAATCTGGTAAAGGAGTCATCATTTGTCTATATGTGATGACATGTTGATCTTTGGCACTGACCAAAATCAGGTTAACCGGACAAAGGAATTTTTATCATCAAGGTTCTCCATGAAGGACATGGGGGAGGCTGATGTTATCCTTGGTATAAGGATTAAACATGAAAGTAAAAGAATTTCTATCTCCCAGTCTCATTATATTGAGAAGGTGCCGAGGAAATTCAATTACTTTGATTGTACTCCAGTAAGTACACCTATGGATACCTGTGAGAAATTGATGCCTAATCATGGCAAGGCTGTATCTCAACTTGAGTATTCTAGGGTAATTGGCTGCCTGATGTATGCCATGACTTGTACAAGGCCTGATATTGGTTTTGCAGTGGGAAAATTGAGCAGGTATACTAGTAATCCTAGTGCTCATCACTGGCAAGCAGTTCAGAGGGTACTGAAGTATTTGAAGAGAACTATGTATTATAGTGTCTCATATACTGGTTACCCATCAGTGTTGGAAGGTTACACTGATGCAAGTTGGATCAGTAACACTGAAGACAATTTGTCTACCAGTGGCTGGGTATTCCTACTTGGTGGAGGTGCAATTTCTTGGGCATCCAAGAAACAAACTTGCATCACCAGGTCAACAATGGAATCTGAATTTGTGGCTTTAGCAGCTGCTGGTAAAGAAGCTGAATGGTTGAAAAACTTGCTTCTTGAAATTCCATTGTGGCCTAAACCTATAGCACCTATTTCTATCCGATGTGATAGTGCAGCTACATTGGCTAAGGCTTATAGCCAGATGTACAATGGTAAGTCTAGACACTTAGGTGTCAGGCATAGCATGATTCGTGAGCTTATCATGAATGGGGTGGTATCTATAGAGTTTGTTAGATCTCAACAGAACTTAGCTGATCACTTGACGAAGGGTCTGGCTAGAGACTTGGTTATAAAGTCTGCTAAAGGGATGGATTTAAGTCCAACTTAGTCACTGAATGCTAGGACACCCAACTCCCTCCTGAGGAAACTTAGGAGCTGAGTTCAATGTGGAAAGCTGAACATCCAATGGACTGGAGCACATGTTTTATTTTACATCCCAAGGTTGTGCTCAGAACCTGCTGAAAGGAGGATGAAGTCTTTACTTCTTAATGGTTAATTTTCTTTGAAAAAGTGCTTGGCAGGAGCATGAATAAAGAGGAACCACCTATGTAAATGTTGAAGTTTTGCCGCTTCAGGAAGCTTTGGACTTTTAGCTTTTACAACATTTATGAATTTGGATATCGACACATGGCTTGTATAGTGTCAGGAGCTGATAAGTGTTTGAAAACTTGTGTGTATTTTATCTTCAGGTATTCAAATGGTTTGAAGGGTTCAATTCTTAGAACACCCTGATTCTCGAATATTTGAACGTGCAATTTACTAAGATGAAAATTCAATCCTCAGGACATTTTCGTTTATGCACATGTTTTGCTTGATGTTTTGTTCTCATGCAAAGGAAGTGAACTAAATTTGGGGAGGATTGTTGGAAAATTTAGTGCACTTGTGGGATTAGTTCACACCTTGTAATGGGTTAGGAGGTACGGAGTGTACACCCATAAGGTCCATGAACACCCTGACTCTTAAAGTGGTTTGTATTGGTAGTGCTATTGGAAAGTACTGCTTGTGGTTTCCACTGAAGTTGTGGTTTCCACTGAAGCAGTGTTTCCACTGAAGTAGTGTTTCCACTGAATCAGTGTTTCCACTGATGTAGTTTATCCACTGATAGTGCTATGAAAGTACTGATGATAGTACTGCTTGTAACAAGCTTTGACCTATTCAAGTGGCTGTTACAACTGCATAATGACCACGTTTAATTGGTCATGTAACCACTAACGGCTATAATGGGGATAATTATGAGGCTATTAATGGGCCAATTAATACTCATAATTCCATTTGACTAGCTGAGAGTATTATCCTATAAATAGGAGATCTGTTTATGCATGAAAAACGCATAGAAAACCATTAACACTTATTAGCGCAAGGGTTATAGAATTGTGCCTAATTCCATAACTGCATTTGGTCTTATCCCAAGTAGATATTCGTGTAACCCAGGCATTAGGGTCGAATAGTTTACTTTGGAAAGTGATCACACGATTCCAAGTGATATCCGGTAACCACCTAGTGATATTTGTTTCTGCTGACATTGATTATCTAACCCTGTTCTGGGAGATCTACCACACCAACAGAGTTTTGTAAAGAATATGTAAGAGTGGGACTGTGAACTCACCTTGGTGTTATCGTAGTCTGGATGGAAAACAAATTATGTAATATGAAAAAACTGCTCCGACTCGCAACCTGAGTTGGTATGTCATGTTTTTAGTATTCGAGTTCAAGTTTATGCAACGATAATGCTTTATCGTTAGTTAGGTAACATGAAGTCTCTTCAAAAATTAGCAATACTTATCATTCTTATTTTTATGGCTCGGATGATTGATAATAAATTTTTATCAAAACTCAAGTTTTTAAATATTTTATGTTTCCAAAATGTTATAATTTACAATTTTAAATATTTACAGTTTTTACCCTTGTACTTTCAAAAATGACACTTTAAACCCTCAACTATGGGTTATTGACAAAATCAGACCTTGTTTAATTAACTTTGAAGAAATTAAATTTTTAGCCCAAGAAAACTTTATCTTTCAAAAATAACAATTTTTATACTTGTAGTTTTATAAGAAAAATTCACTTGTTTTAGGCTTAAATTGACAAAAGTGCAGGTAAATATAAGTGAGGCCTTAAAAGGTTTTTATTACGTTCTTGATCCCTTCAAGAGTTTGTCCGGTGATCTTTCTAATGGTTCAAACTAGAAGTCTTAAGCTCTTACGGTTTGGTCGCAATGATTTCTCAAAGTAGGGGGTTTAGGTGCCTTTTGTGAAAAGTGTTGGTTTTGGGCGATAACAGGGCCAAACGAGGACAGGTTTTACACGAGGCATGCCAATGTTTTTACAAATAATTTGATCCTTTAAACACTTTGCTGTAAGCTCTTCTAAATGGTATAGATCACATATCTTATTCATCTTTGGTTAGAGAGATACAAGTCCATGAACATGGCCACTTGGCCACGACGCGTTTTAAGGAGATTTCATTTTTGACTCATTAACTTTTACGGTGTCACCTAGGGACATCGTAATATGTTAATTAACTCTTTTTAAGTTATTATCTAACATTCTATAACTCCTACGACTCAAATTTTGTAAAATGCATGCAAGGTCTTTTTATGAAAAGTTCACGAGTCACCTATTTTTTGGTTAATTAGAAAAGAGACTCTAAGAGATTTTAAAGACATTATTAGGGCTTTAAAATGCTTGCAGCGGGCTATTTAAAATGGTGTAACTCTCATACTTAACAACCCTTTATCTAACGAGATGTCAATCCTGGAAAAGGGCTACTTAGGCCAGTTTAGACGAATTGAAATTCTCGTTTTCCAACCATAAAACTTTATATCTTTTGCATGCAACCTTGTGAAATGTTGTTTAACTTATTTTTAATGTTTCTAGGATAGTTCAAAATCGCATTTGTCAAAAATCCCATGTTTTTACCCAAGACCTGATGAGTGAATCTTTTGGTTTTTAGGACATATGGCCATAATGAAGCGCTGTTTTTATGCATGAAAACTAGGCTTTTCAACCAGGTTATGGGGGCGTTTTAGAGTGTCCTAGGTGGGGTTTACAAAGGTACTTTGGTTGGCCCTAATACCTTTAACATGATGTAGAAAAATAAGGCACAAGTAGAGGCGTATGGCCTGTTTTTGCGCCAAGACCAGAAGCAGAAAAGAAAAGAAAACGTTTTAAACTTTGCAAGGACTAAGAATTAGGTTTGGTTTTTACTACTGATCCTATAACATACTTAATGGTTAATCCTTATAGTTTTTACCCTAGCCAATACCACAAAACGAAAAGGTTTTTATATATTTGAGTTTTTTTTCCAGTAAGTGTACAAACTCAGGTGCTAGTTCTAGTTCTACATATTATGAGTTTTATCAACATAACTAGGTGATATTAAATATGTAAAAATTATTAAAGGAAGAGTGTGGGAACACTTACAAATAATATGTTGCTTAAACCACAAGAAAAACTCCTAGTAGCTGCTAGTTGTCTCCAAGTAACCCCACTCTTTCTAAGCTTGAGTTTAGCCCTTCCTTTCACTACTTAGGGTAATTTTTCAGAATGTAGGTGTGAAGGGGAAGTATTCTATGGTGTGTGTGATGGATGAGAATTTAGAAGGGGGGAGGGACGTTTATATAGGTGTGGGAGTGCATGAATTTACAAGGTGCTATGTCACCTTGTTTAGCAAGAGACGAAACAAGGTGATGTATTGCAAGACATATGGAGGGTGCATGTGGTCTTAGGGAAACATGAAATGGTGTGGTAAATCCCTAGCCAAAGGTTTTACCCACAACCTTTGACCTTGGTAAAACCTCTAGGTAACAAGGTGATGTGTTCATTCATGGTGTAGGTAATTATTTTGTGGTTAGGGTAATTACAAGTAACATATAGGGAATTAAATGGTTAAGGTCTAGTTCAATTCTAACTAAGGTAACAAGGGGGGGGGGGCGTTAGGCTTTAGGGGGTAGTACTTAGGCCTTTACATGTTGTACCTATAGTGTAGTGGTGTAAATACTTAGTTAGGTTTTCTACTTTATTTTAGATAATTACTAGTTTAGGTTAATTTAAATGTAAATAAATAAAAATAAAGGCTTAAGGTTGGTGCTTTATTGATTGTACATTGGCATTGTTTTGTTGTACTTACTAAAAAAAATATATTTTTAGGGCTTGTGCTTGAAAGGTTTGTATAATGTGTTTAAAAGTAAATACATTATAGTTTATAATAAGTTTTAGGTTAAAAGTATGCTTTTATGCATCAATGACTTGTACATTGGCTTGATAAACTTGTACTTTGGTAATTTGTAAAGGTTTCATGTATATTTTAGATTTTAGTTTGTGATTTCGTTTACATAAAATCATAGGGTTTGCAAACTATGGTTTTAACCGGAAAATTCTCTAGAGTTAGGGTTTTTATGCCTTGTAAACTTGTACGTTAATTTTAATGGTTTGTACTTTAGGGTTTATGACATAGTATCAAAATTGTTATAAATCAAAGCTTTAAGAAAACCCTAATTTATATTGTAAACATTTTATTGGAAATGACGCTAATGATATAAGGATACTATATACCAGACATCCCCGTATGTTATGTGAGGACACAACTGGCATGGGTGACCATGCCGGGAAGTTTCAAGCAAGACATTGTGGTGAGGCTTCCATTGTCACTTAAGAGTGTACATATCAAAGGCATTAACTATGCAAGTGAGCAGTTTGTGAGTGCGGCTTATTATCTAGTTGCAGAAAAAAAAAATGTACGTAGAAAATGAATTATCATTGATTATTATAAAGGCGGATTTTTACCGGTGGTTACAGTCCCCCCTTCTTAAATGGAATCTCGTCCTCGAGATTCACTCTGTTGTTGGTTATGGCGTGGGAAAAAGTGTGGATATCCATGGAGCGTTGATTACAAGGATGTGTATGTATAGTTTTCTGGTTACGAAGTTTTGCTTTTGAAAGATTGTTTTAGGAAATCTGTGAAGACGACTGTTTTCTTCATGACATGATTCTTCCTAAATTAGACATAGGTGATCAGGCTATGTATAATTGAGGAAAAATGATGTGATGCTTGATTCAGTCAAAGTAGTATTATATTTCTCAAAAGTTTTAGATGGTGTTCAACGTTTTGCTTTCATAAAATGACAGCCTAAACAACTTTTCAAGGTAACAAGAAAAATTGGTTCACCTAGCGATAGTAAATAGTTGGTAGAATGACAGATTATCAATTTCCGGGGTGATAACAGAATAACTTGAAATAAAGTTTGTAGATTAGATTCTAGGATACGTGGAAGAAACTTAGGGTATGGTAATAGTCTAGGGCAGTCGGGGTGGGTTTAAGTAAGGAAGCGAAAGGAATATAAAGCTTTTCTTGGTTCCGGTATCAAACAATACTTTAGCTAAAGGTCGATTGAGAGAAAACGTACCTGATCGCTCCCAAACGGTCAATCCAAATTAACCAGGTGAATGGTCAACAAGAGTCAATCACTTGAGAACGCAATGCAATTATCCAGGGGAGTTTAGTGTATCCCCGGGTCGTTAAGTCCCAACGAGGTGTGAACACTGTAATACAACGAATCTGTGATCGGGTGAATATTGAACAGGAAAATGTTATGATTGATTACACTAAGGAAATTAAATCTAAAAAAGACATTGAAGTCATTTTAATTCTATATTTAAAATCGTTAGATAAAAAAATGCAATTTACATCCTACGAGTGCAAATATAATTTTCCTACATTCTAATTGACTAAAAATAATTTTAGGAAAAAACCGGGTATTTTTTCGACTTATAAATTATTTATTACGAATTAAAAACTAAATACTAAGAAATTAATTATTAAAAATACTAAAACATTTTTAGAAAAATATGAAAATTTTATGAAAACTTCTTTATGATAATACTAACGTAAGAAAATTTTCAAATCTGAAAAAGCTGTATTAGAAAAGCAGTTAATAAGCAAAGTAGATATTAGGCTATATAAAGAAAATAAAGGTTGTGGAAAACTAGAAGGGGGGGGGTTGAATAGTTTTGCCGATTTTAAGTTGATTTCAAAAACTTTAGATTCGATATTATGTGAAATCGTATGGATGTTGAGAACGTATAGATCTAATGATAATGTAAGTAAATAAACAAAGATAAGGGATAGAAATGACACAACCGATTTATAGTGGTTCGGCTACAAGGACACCTTCCTTGCCCTACTCCACTCCCCGAGTCACCTACTCGAGAGTTCAAGCACTATGTCAACAAACTCCTTCACTTGGCGGAGAAGCCTTCACAACGTTGCTTACACTTTATCCGGTACAAAGCTAGATACCGAGTCCGTAGCACGGTGGACCAAACCAACACAACTATTACACAACAAATATGTGAAATATCAAATACAAGATCTTCGCTACAGAAATCTTGCGGAGTGACAAATCAATCAAGGACCCCTTGCTTGGATGACTTGTAGAATGCTCGTGATCTCGCCTTAGAGAAGGACCTATATGAGGATCACAAATAGAAAGAAAAGAAGAACAACTCTCTAGATCAAGTGATCTATATGTTAGAAGAGAATGAGAGTGTGTGAGAGATTTAGTAAGAAGAGGGGTGAGTTAGAATGAAGAAATGGCTCTCTATTTATAGGCAAATTTCCTCACTGTTCACACGGATCCCACGGATCCCTTCCACTTGGGATACGGCTAGCACAAAGCTAGGGATCCGTGGAACGCTCCTCTTTGCCCATGGGTTTTTTGGTTATGGGTCATGGGTTGGTCCATGGGTTATATCTAGATTCAATGTATCTAAGTATACATTGTATCAAGTCTCTTTGGGTATGGGTTAAGATCCATGGGTTGTGATTTTTACCCATCCTAATTAACTATTACAACAAATGCTTTTGTTACTACATTTTTGTATTTAAAAGATTATATGTAAATGCTTTACAAAAATAAGATGTATCCTTATAATTATACTTAAGACAACATTATATATGTTATCAACAAAACACAAAGAGATCGCAAAATATTAATAAACGTTTTTACGGTTTATTTGTATTAACAATCTCCCCCTTTTTGTTGATGACAAAATATAATGTTATGATGAGTAAAACTTAAAAATAGATGTAAGTTTTGAAAGCTCCTAAGTTTTACTTCTTCTCCCCCTTTTTGTCGAAACAAAAAGTTAACCCTTGGAGGAAAAAATAGTCTACTTACTCCCCCTTGACGGTAGCTCCCCCTAGTTTGGGGCGTCAAGAGAAAAAAAAATCTACAAAAGAAAGTTAGTAACATGCTTAATTGATCTTATGGTTGTCGAGAAACAAGATATGGAGCCAAGGTATGTAAACAAGGCCTTGTAATAAAACGACAAATTGTAGTGGTAGTTAAGCCACTTACAAGCATGTAAAAATAAGAACAAGACTTGTTCTTGAAAATGACAAAAAGATATAAAAAGTGAAAAATAGTAGTAGAGATTCCTTCCATGCTTGCATAAGGTTATGGATGGAGGTTTTGATGAGTAATTGTATTGATGCGATCAAGGATGAGGTTGAGTATGAAACGCATTTCTTCCCTAACTTCTATTGCAATTTCCCTAGTGGATTGGCAATGTTCATGATAACGCTACACGCGTCGTTCGGGGTCAAAGGAACTTCCTTTTCTTCGAGCAAGTTTTATAACACCCTAGGCAGTGAACCTAATCGTTGTAGTGTAGTAATTAGGGTAAGCCACGGGTATTGATATCGTTCTCTAGGGGAATAGGAATGCTAGTAGGGAGTTACTACGCTAAGGTTAAGGTTGAGGAAGATTATTTTTTATCTTTTTATATTTTATGAAAATGGAAAGGTACGAATCTCGGGTATTGGATTTGGGGGGTTGGTATTTCTACCGATTACTCTACTATTATCTAATTATCTAAACTAAGGTTGTGGGAGTCTATGTCTAATTAATGTGTGCTCGTATGATAGTTTAAAGATGTGTTTACTTAGTTTGTATTACTCCTTAATTATCTCCTATTGATGGTTGAGTGTCACGTCTTATTCCTAGTTGCGTTGTGTGTCTAAAGTTGTAGGGTATGCGTTTCTCCCTAACTCTTTGAACTTACCAAAGGGTCTTGTCTACAAAACCACTAGAGATTATAGACTCCTACTCTAAGGCGCTCTTTGGATGGTTTAGCCTACAATTACTCAGGTAATTATACTCTAAGGTTCACAAAGATGAATCAAGCATTAAGTGCACAACGAATGACCTATCGCATTACTAGATCATTAATCAACTAAGATAAGAAACAACCAATCAATATTTAATAATTAAGTTTCATACTTCCTAAGCAAACACACAAATAAATTAGCCGGACATGGAGAACATGCAAGCATACACACAAATAATCAAAGACATAATTGAATTAATGAAGTAAAGACTTATCTTGGTGTAAGATAGGGTTTAAAACCATAAAATACTGTACAAGACACCTTAGGTTCGGTTTTAGGTTTTTACTCCAAAGACTCTCCACATAAAGACTGAAAAATTCGGATTCTATATATAAGATTACAATTGCGACGGCGTCACCTTATGTTTAGTGACGCCGTCGTGTCGCCGCCATTAGGGTTTCGTCTTGGCCACGTTAACCTTGCGACGGCGTCACCTTATGTCCGTGACGCCGTCCTCTTCAGCTTCTGACGTCGTCTGGATTGCATCTAGGCCGTCTGAGTAGCGACGGCCTACTCTTCCACAGCTAGACGTCGTCACTTGAAAATAGGAGTTTTGAGACCTGTATCGTCACAATATTTCTGGGACGGCGTCGCCATTAACACCTGACGCCGTCGCCTTCTACTTTCAGCAACTGTGAGTGTCTCGATTTTGACTTTGACCATTTTCTTCATATATTCGCGCCTTTTCGTCCAAATAAGTGCCATTCCAGCATTTTGCCTTCACGAGACCTAAAAAGTGAAAAGGAACGATATTAAGCAATAACGGATACAAAAGTGATCAAATAAGGACTTAAACGACCCCTCAAAATGGTACCTTTTAAAACCTTATCAAATATCCCTACACTTGTTATTTGCTTGTCCTCAAGCAAATGTGCTTTTAGCCAATTAATTTATAAGTTAGGGGTCATGAAGCATTAATCCAAAATGGTCCACAACACATATAAGCCCCGCAAAAGTCATAACAAGCACGGAAATTACATACTAGCACCTCACATGGGGTGTTTGGATACTCACATCTCTCTCGGGTGTATAAATGAAATATAACAATATAGGAAATGGAAGATAAACACTTATTAACCGGTCCTAGTACATAGATTACCATAGGCTTGAGAATAGATCAAACCTCCATCGCTTTGGCGTAAGCACCTAGGAAAGACTATCAAAGAGGTCTTTAAAGGGTTGTAACGTTAGGCTTACGGTAGGGAAATAAGGGTTTAGTGGGATAGGCTATTTAGTGGTGGTAAGTCAAAAATCTCTATGTTAAATGCATATGAAGAATGGCGTTGCTAAGCCAAGACTCGACACTCTAAAACTCTAGGTAACGAAAATAAACAAACATAAAATTAAAGGATAGATGTAGGATGGTAGCCCGTATGTTTTTTTTTTTTTTTTTTTTTTTTTTTTTTTTTTTTTTATCACTCTATTTTTTTTTCTTTTTCTCTTTTTTTTTTTTTTTTTTTTTTTTTTTTTTTTTTTTTTTTTTTTTTTATCATACACTTTTACTCTACCATCCTCTATGATAACATCAAAATACTAGGGATTTACAGGCACATCCCTACACTTGAGTTTTTATTACTCTAACACTAATTTGACCCGAATTGAAAAGATCAAAACACTTGGGGTACATTATTACGCAAACAAAGGGAATTTGAATTTAACGTTCCCTTCCCGTTATTTCATAAACTTTAACTTTTCCCATGAATCCCAATCATCCCAAAACTGTATACAAAAGATATGACTCGACTTAGCAACTCATGCAAGCAACTAGATAATTGAACTAAGGGTTTAGGGTGATAACAAACATTTGCACTAAAAGTGAGTGCATAAGGGTAGGCTAAGGCGATTTGGGTGTATATTTGGGGGTGGGGTGTAAACAATGCTCTTCATTGATATTCCGGAAAAACCGAAACATCACGAGAACCGCGAAAAGGATAGGCTCTGAGGGGTTAACTAGGGGTATCGTGTACTAAAGATGAGTACAACGCAAAGGGTGTGGGGGAATTACTCAACCGAAGTGGAAGAAGTAATTATATTACAGGTATCAAACAAGGGTTATCCTAATGCCTCTTATCATTTAGTTATTCCTAACTACACAAGTGTAGCCTCACTTGCGATCTCGGGATGCATCACAAAACAAGTTCTAGAATCTATTATACTACCGGTTCACACTCTAAGCATTAAAGATGAATGCTTTAATTCCTACTAATCTAAGGGCGATCCTCACATTTTGGGTGGAATTTGGGTGGTAAGGGTTTTGTGCTAGTCATATAACTTCCTATCCGTGAGACGCTTTTGTTAAGACTAATGGCCCACTCTTATATGTCATGAAAAATTTTAAATTTGGTGCCAAAATTACCCTAACCGACATTTTCTCATGGTTTATTACACAAATACAATTGGACAAAGCAAATAATCAAGGATAAGTATAGTTTCAAAGTTCCCGTTTTATTTTCCCTCCCTACACTTAAACTGAACATTGTCCCCAATGTTCCCCGAAAGTATCAAAGTTATGATAAAAGAAGGTAATTAAAAACGAAAGAAACTAATACTCCCCTGATTAGCTCGGTAGGATCCGTGTAAAGTGGTGGTTAAATTCTTTTCAAGAAGAATTATTGCGTGAAAAGCTCCTTCCAATCTTATGTAACTTCTTCTTGACAAACTAAACCTGCACACTTGAAGAAAACAAACGAAACCTTCGCGTAAAATCGGCGGTAATAATATATATAAGACTCGATTTAAACTAGGATATAATGCTTGTGGAATGGATGTTTACAGAATTTCTAAGAAAATTAAGACCTGGAAAATTCCAAAAATTTATAAGTAGCTCAGAAAATGAGAAAAAAGTAATCTGATGTTTTTACTCCTTCCTGACGCCGTCAGGTTATCCTGACAAAAACTGGTCTGCGATTTTCTGGAAAAAATTCTGGAAAATTTACATCTTTAGAATCTGGAAAAATTTCTGCAAAAACATCCATTATGACTCGATACAAGCATTTGACTCGAACAAACAAACATAAATATCTTTTAGTTAATTGTTATTCTCATGTTTACGTTTCTTTTGAAAACGTGTGTAATCCTCCCTACACTTATCCCTTATGTAAAATACCTTTATATGCAATTAAGACGAGGTTAAAAACAAAATAAAGCATTTTTACAAATTTAAACATGAGGATAAACAATTAATAAAAGATATATGACACTAACAAGCAAACAATTAAGCATGGGTTGCCTCCCACGAAGCGCTTTTCTTTATTTAAGAGTCTTGTAGCTAGACTCATAGTCGTGCTCCTACGTTTTCTCATCACCGCCTTCTTGACGGCTTCTAATGGGGGATTCCATGTTGTAGAAGTGCCCTAAAATGCGCTTCTCTAAGAGTTCATCCTCTCCCCAATCGGTCCTGTATTCCGGTCCTAGGCTCAAGCAATCCTTGTAGAATCCAAAAATCTTAGCCATAACATAATCAACACCTTTCTCCCTATCCTCATCATTCCTATAATAGACCGATAGTTTAAGTTCCTTTTCATCATTAGAGAGTGATGAAAACTTCTCAATCTTAAACGGCATTTGGTAAGCTATGTCATCGGTCTTATTCTTGAATCGCACTACTCCTAACGAGGGGTCATAGGTCATCCCGGTGCTTTCTATGAAAGGTTTTCCTAGAATAAAATGGGACAAACTAGGGTCTATGGCCGTGCTAATATCATCCACAATTATGAAGTCCGTAGGAAACGTGAAACTACCTACATAAACGGGCAATCCCTTAACTCTACCAAGAAAATTGCAACTAACATTAGGATCATTGGGGTCTTGCCTAGTTGGAATAGGCTTCTTCAATATCCAATTGTAGTAGGTGCTAGTCATTATGTTCTTGCGATCAATGTAAGCTTTTGCCACAAAAAGGTGTCCTATGACACATGGTATGTTAAGATTCCAAGGGTTCCCAAACTTAATTCGAGGGCTTTTCCTAACATACATGTGATGGAGGTCACACACTAAGTGAGGGTGGCGAGATAGTTCTTCTTCCGTAGGAAATTTGTTGAAATAGTCAATGCCTACTTCATCTACTTCCTCGGGTATTTCCTCATCCACTAGTGTATAGTCCTCTTCGTCATTTGTTTCATCAGGTTCAACTAAGGCGATGGTATTGACGAATTGGACATACTTTAGCTTGCTTGGATCCTTAATCTCTATGCCTGAAGGCACGGGAGTTGAGATAGCACTAACCTTCTTATCACTAGCTATGGCTTTCAAAAGGTTGTCTATTTTCCTATCCATCTCGGCTTGTTGATTATTAAAGCGGTCCGAGAGCTTAGCCATTTGGGTTTCTTGGGATGCAACTAGGTTTTGCAACATCCCTTCGATGTTTTGTTGGTTAGGACCGTTAGGTGGGGGCCATGAGAAATCATTAGAAGTGAATTCTTTGGTTTGTCCCCAATAAAAGTCGGGCTTGTTTTTCCATGCTTCACGGGTTTCATTGAAAATCCTAGGTCCGGGTGTTGTAGGGAATCTTCCTCTCGCTCCATTAATACGCGAGGATGCGTAGTCCACAGAAGCGTGTTCGGGGGATCGGGTGCTAGTGCGCGTGTTATGAGGATCACAAAACGGCTCGCACGAGGAAGAAGCTTTGTTCACATGGTGTGAAGATTTAGGATTTTCGTAGGAACTCATGAGGAATTTAACTTGATCTTCAAGTTCGATCATCCTACGGTCGGGAGGAGGCAAGGAGATTGCCTTGACGGTTTTGGGCAGCTCACGGGGGTCATCCCAACTTTCGTTGTCATAGAGGGCGAGGTCCTCTATTATTTCCCATGATTCTTCTGCGGTGAGATCACTAAGTTTTCCACCGGCCGCTTGGTCAATGGATCGCTTAGTGGGAAAGTTGACATGATCATAAAAGATTTGGACTTGGAGTCAAAGATCAATGCCGTGATGAGGGACTTTATGAAGTAAGTCCTTGAATCGGGTCCATGCTTCGTAGAGAGATTCACCTTGACGTTGTTGGAACATCAAGATGTCATTCCTAAGCTTAGTGGTTCTCCCCGGTGGGAAAAATTGAGCAAGGAAGCGAGAAGTAAGATCATCCCAACTTGAGATGGAGCCGGCGGGAAGTCGTTCAAGCCAATTACTAGCTTGGTCCCGTAGAGAGAATTGGAAGAGACGCAGGCGCGTGGTCTCCCGAGTAGTAGCATCAAGGTCGATGGAATCGACGATTTTGAGGAAATCCCTCAGATGCTGATTTGGATCTTCGGAACGAAGTCCATGGAATGCACATCCGTTTTGCACCAACCGGATGGTGTCGGATCGCAGGGCCGTAGTTTGGGCTTGGTCGGGAAGCTCAATGGTGTTCCTATAGCCTAGGTGGCTTGGTCTCGAGTATTCACCAAGAGTACGGGCTCTTGGCGGGTCATTTGGTGGTGGGTTGATGAATGGTAGTGGGTTATCACCTTCCATGATGAAAAGTGATGGGTGTTACGAACAAAGGTCACGAAGAAGGGGGATAGACTAAGAGAAATCTAAAAATGAGAAAAAAAGTTTACTTGATAGGAATCAAGCAAAGAAACCTAAACGAGGTGGACTACTAACTAGCTATTCTATTCCCCGGCAGCGGCGCCAAAAACTTGATAACGCTACACGCGTCGTTCGGGGTCAAAGGAACTTCCTTTTCTTCGAGCAAGTTTTATAACACCCTAGGCAGTGAACCTAATCGTTGTAGTGTAGTAATTAGGGTAAGCCACGGGTATTGATATCGTTCTCTAGGGGAATAAGAATGCTAGTAGGGAGTTACTACGCTAAGGTTAAGGTTGAGGAAGATTATTTTTTATCTTTTTATATTTTATGAAAATGGAAAGGTACGAATCTCGGGTATTGGATTTGGGGGGTTGGTATTTCTACCGATTACTCTACTATTATCTAATTATCTAAACTAAGGTTGTGGGAGTCTATGTCTAATTAATGTGTGCTCGTATGATAGTTTAAAGATGTGTTTACTTAGTTTGTATTACTCCTTAATTATCTCCTATTGATGGTTGAGTGTCACGTCTTATTCCTAGTTGCGTTGTGTGTCTAAAGTTGTAGGGTATGCGTTTCTCCCTAACTCTTTGAACTTACCAAAGGGTCTTGTCTACAAAACCATTAGAGATTATAGACTCCTACTCTAAGGCGCTCTTTGGATGGTTTAGCCTACAATTACTCAGGTAATTATACTCTAAGGTTCACAAAGATGAATCAAGCATTAAGTGCACAACGAATGACCTATCGCATTACTAGATCATTAATCAACTAAGATAAGAAACAACCAATCAATATTTAATAATTAAGTTTCATACTTCCTAAGCAAACACACAAATAAATTAGCCGGACATGGAGAACATGCAAGCATACACACAAATAATCAAAGACATAATTGAATTAATGAAGTAAAGACTTATCTTGGTGTAAGATAGGGTTTAAAACCCTAAAATACTATACAAGACACCTTAGGTTCGGTTTTAGGTTTTTACTCCAAAGACTCTCCACATAAAGACTGAAAAATTCGGATTCTATATATAAGATTACAATTGCGACGGCGTCACCTTATGTTTAGTGACGCCGTCGTGTCGCCGCCATTAGGGTTTCGTCTTGGCCACGTTAACCTTGCGACGGCGTCACCTTATGTCCGTGACGCCGTCCTCTTCAGCTTCTGACGTCGTCTGGATTGCATCTAGGCCGTCTGAGTAGCGACGGCCTACTCTTCCACAGCTAGACGTCGTCACTTGAAAATAGGAGTTTTGAGACCTGTATCGTCACAATATTTCTGGGACGGCGTCGCCATTAACACCTGACGCCGTCGCCTTCTACTTTCAGCAACTGTGAGTGTCTCGATTTTGACTTTGACCATTTTCTTCATATATTCGCGCCTTTTCGTCCAAATAAGTGCCATTCCAGCATTTTGCCTTCACGAGACCTAAAAAGTGAAAATGAACGATATTAAGCAATAACGGATACAAAAGTGATCAAATAAGGACTTAAACGACCCCTCAAAATGGTACCTTTTAAAACCTTATCAGTTCACAATGTAAATGATGTGGGTAATGAGTGCGGAAGTTTTCCGGGTTGTTTTGATTTGAGTTATGCGGAAGTTGTGGTGGAAAAATAGGAAAATATGGATCAAAATCCGAAATGTTTGTATGTGGTGGTGGAAAAGAACCTAGATGTTCTTGTAATGTGATGGGAGCTAGAGGTGGTGATGTTTCAAGATCTTGAAAAATAGTATTTGGTGATGTGGGGGGTGTGGAAAAGACTATTTCTTTTTCTTTAGGTTGGGTAGATCTTGTTGGAGTCCTAAGGAGTTCCAAAAGAGTTATTTTAGGTGGTGATGAAGTTGGTGTACTTGTTGGTGATGAGGGTGGTGCTATAATGGAAGCATCTTGTGGTGAGTTATTTGAGGATGAATCATTTGAGGTTGGTTTTGCTAAACAACAAGATCGGATACTAATCCGTGCGGATATCCTAGCATTTGATTGTGGTATTTTGGATGGTGGAAGTACAAAGGTTTGGATATCATGATTGTTTGTACTAGATGATTCTCCTAAAGGGTTTTTGGATGACATGATGAAGTGTGTTTGTGAGAAGGAGATGGAGTATGCAAGCATTTTGGGAGTTATATATATAGAAAAACAACACATTGTAATGAATGCTTGACCCAAAATGTGGATTAAAATCTAATGATTAGATATGAATTCAAGGCATGTGATCATGAGAACACAAGCATTAAAGAACATACTCCCAAAAATAAGACAAATGTGGATTTTTCATCCAAAATGACAAAAATAGAAGTTGAAAACAGCTTCTGTATACACGGATCCCACGGATCCTTCCCATGAGGGATCCGTCCAGCATGAAGGCTGGGATCCGTGGGTCTGGTGTTTCAGGCGGTACAAAATTCTCCTTTTGGAAATATTTTTGCCTATTGTGTGCCTATATGCAAACTATTTGGAGTTGCGGTTATCTCGACCCCTAAAAAGAAATAAAAACTAAACTAGAAGTATAAAAAGTATCCTATTGAGATAACCCGAAAACACATATTTAGTACATAAGTACGTAATCTTGTGTTGTCAATGCTCCTAATTCATTGTAGCTTAAATGAATGTACCCGAAAACACATATTAGTTACGTGTGCCCTTTAGCATTCAAAAGACATGAGATGCAATGAAAACGGGTTTTTACTTTGTTTTAATAATGAAAAAGCGATTTGTCCTAGACGTGAGAAATTGCTTTTGTGAAATTGATACGGGAAGGTGTCATCCTTTTAGAAAACATTGTGAAAGTAGGTTTTCTTTGAAAATGTGTATATAAAAAGTAGGAGAGCTATAAGTAAAAAAAAACTTATCTTTGGGTTTTGAAAATTCCCGTATTGTTTGTGAGTTGTGCGTGAAATAGAGATCCTAGACTCAGAGGGAAGAAGGCTAGTGTTTACATACCTTGTAGAGTCAAAATAAATTACGACGTGTGTCCATTAAACCAAGACCAAGACGAAGTAGGTTGAATTGTTCCCGCTTCAACGGTTTGGTGAGGACGTCGGCTATGTTATCTTCGGATGCTACCTTCTCAATAGAAATGTTCCCCTTTTGAACATTGTCTCTTAAGAAGTGATGATGAATCTCTATATGCTTGGTGCGAGAATGCAATACCGGATTCTTGCTTAAGTCGATGGCACCTTTGTTATCACATAGAATGGCTATGTCGCTTAGATGAATGTCGTAGTCTACTAACGCTTGTTTCATCCATAGTGCTTGTTGGCATGCTTTGCCGGCGGAGACGTACTCGGCTTCGGTTGTTGATATTGCTAGAGCCGTTTGTTTCTTAGAAAACCACGATGTTAAACAACATCCCATGAAAGTACACACCCCACTTGTACTTTTTCTATCAATGTAATCCTCTGCATGGTCAGAATCTGCATATACAATTGTTTCTACACCCGTGCCCTTAGGATACCATAATCCTAATTGTGTTGTACCCTTAATGTATCTAAAAATTCTTTTTACGGCTTCTAGGTGTGAAGTTTTGGGGTTTTCTTGAAACCTAGCACATAAGCAGACACTAAACATGATATCCGGCCTACTTGCCGTGAGGTAGAGAATACTACCTATCATGCCACGATATTTAGTATTATCTACGGATTCGCCGTCTTCATCTTTTGTGAGTTTGGTGTCGGATGACATGGGTGTCCTAATTGGTTTCGACTCTTCTAGACCAAATTTCTTTAACATCTCCTTGATGTATTTAGATTGATTGAAGAAGATACCATCTTCTACTTGTTTAATTTGTAGACCAAGAAAGAAACTAAGTTCTCCCATCATACTCATCTCGAACTCGTCATGCATGATTTTAGAGAAATCATCACACATGTCTTGACAAGTGGATCTGAATATAATATCATCTACGTATATTTGTACTATGATTATCTGTGACTCCTTTTTCTTAGTAAAAAGTGTGTTGTCAACTAACCCCATGGTATAATTATGTTTAATTAAAAAGGACTTGAGTCTATCATACCAAGCTTTTGGAGCTTGTTTAAGACCATAAAGGGCTTTCTTTAATTTATAAACGTGTTTGGGTTTTTCAAAATCGATGAAGCCCGGAGGTTGAGCTACATATACTTCATTAATAAGACCATTTAGAAAAGCGCTTTTGACATCCATTTGATAAAGCTTTAGATCATTAGCACAAGCATACGCAAGAAGTATTCTTATAGACTCTAATCTAGCCACGGGGGCATAGGTCTCATCAAAGTCTATTCCTTCTTGTTGGTTATACCCTTGGGCAACGAGTCTAGCCTTGTTCCTAGATACTACTCCGTTTGCATCTAATTTGTTTTTATACACCCATTTTGTTCCTATTATGGTTTGATTACTAGGTGGAGGGACAAGTGTCCAAACATCATTAGAAACAAATTGATTTAATTCTTCTTGCATAGCCATTACCCAACTTTCATCTTTTATGGCTTCTTGTGTGTTCTTAGGTTCTATAGTTGAAACAAAACAAAATAAGCTACTTAGGTTTTGAACTTGAGACCTTAATGTTCATTCGTTTAGCTTTCCTATGACCTTATCTACGGGGTGATCTTTGGACTCTTTAATGTTTGTGATTTCACTAATTGAAGGTTCTTCTTCTTCGTTTATCTTTTTCTTAATTACAATAGCTTCACTTTCTATGATCTCGTCATCGACAAGAGGTGGAGAGGGTTTGGGTGGACTTTCATCAAATTTTATGTTTAATGACTCTTCTACCTTCATTGTTTCTTTGTTTAATATGACGTAAGCTTTGCTATTAGGCGAGTAACCTAAAAAGATACATTCGGTTGATTTAGGATCAAATTTTGTAAGGTAATCTTTAGTGTTAAGAATGAAGCATTTGCTTCCAAAGACTCTAAAATGATTTAAAGTAGGCTTTTTGCCTCGGAGTAACTCATATGGAGTTTTACCTAAGATTGGTCTAATTAAGACTCGATTGAGTATGTACGTTGAGGTATCAACAGCATTACACCAAAATTTTTGAGGTATGGATTGTTCATTAAGCATGGTTCTACTCATTTCTTGAAGGGTTCTATTCTTTCTTTCTACTACCCCATTCGATTGTGGAGTGCGTGGAGCCGAGAAGTTGTGAGTAATACCATTAGCGTCACAAAAAGCTCCGAATTGCACTTCATTATCGAATTCCCTACCATGATCCGTCCTAATAGACACTATGGGTTTTCCTAGTTGTCTTTGGATCTTTTTGCTTAATATTTCAAAATAGTTAAACGTTTCCGTTTTGTTCTTTAAAAATTTTGTCCAAGTATACCTAGAGTAGTCATCCACTATTACCAAAGTATAGTAGTTGCCTCCATAACTTTGGATAGCGGATGGACCAAATAAATCCATATGTAGTAATTCTAGACACCTAGTTGTGGACACCATGTTTTTAGCTTTATGACTCGAGTGAGCTTGTTTTCCTATATTACAAGCATCACAAAAATGATGTTCATATTTTAACTTAGGTAGATCTCTTACTAGATCTTTGGATGATAGCGATTGAAGAAGTCGCATATTGGCGTGACCCAATCTTCGATGCCATAAGGTCGAAGTATCATCCATAGAGGTAAGACATAGTTTGTCTTTAGGTTCATTACCGATTTTAATGACATAGACTCCATGTTTCCTAATTCCTCTTCCTATGGTTATGCCATTTTTAAGTATCTTACTACCGGTTTCGGTAAAAAGTACATTGCACTTTTTATCACATATTTGTCCTATACTTAAGAGATTAAAGTTTAGGTTTTCTACGTGACACACATCGTTAATGGTTAGAGATTTGTTAGAAACCGTACCTTTACCGATGATTCTACTTTTGCTATTTCCAAACACCACATTACCTCCATTTACGGATTCATATGTGGAGAATAGATCCCTATTGCCGGTCATGTGCCACGTGCACCCGCTATCCTTGACCCATTCATCGGGGTCTAGGTCGACCTTTAAGCACACCTAAAGCAATAATAAACTCAAAAGATTGGTCCCCATTTATTCATGGGTCCATTAGTGTTAAACATTCCATTCATGTTAGACATGTATGGATAAGATGAGTATGCATTCCATGGAGCAAAGTTTTGAAAAGAGAAACCGTTTTGCATATTAGGGTTCCATCCCATTTGATGGTTACTTCTTGGATAAACGTTATTAGGTCTCCTAGATGCATTATGTTTTTGAAAAGATGGTGCTTTGTTTCTTGCAAAAGTAGGATTAATTTTTGGAGGTGGATGTCTAGTGGTGACATGAGTTGGTTTCTTCCTATTTACGATAACGAACTCGTTTCTAGATGATGAAGCTATGTTATTACCACTAGTTGTCACAGCAGATCCACGGATCCCAGTTTGTACACTAGCCGGTTCCCTTTTTAGGGGATCCGTGGGATCCGCCACAACAGTGGCTGGTTTTTCTAATTCTTTAACAAATTTTGTTTCTTTACTTTCACTAGTTAATGGATCAAGTTGTTGTATGCCTAGACCCTTTTGGTTGTTGCCGGTTTTAACACCATCGAGTATTGTATCTAAGGTGTTTGTACTCATTCTAGCAATTTTAGAATCTAAATGATCAACTAGTGTTTGAAGTTGAACACAAAGTTCACATTCACCACTTGCTATTTTACCCTTTTCCAAACGTTTTAGTTTTGCTTTTAATTCTATGACTTCTTTATCTAAACGTTGGTTTTTACTCTTTAAAAGCTTGTTTTTGTTAATTAGTTTTAAGCTAATATTGCATAGTTTATCATATTCATTATACAATGAGTCGTCATCAAGTGATGAAATACTATAGTATTCGTGACATACCTCGTCATTTGCCATGAGACAAATTTCTTTGTCCTCCTCGTCGCTCATTCCCCACGTGCCGCTCACGAATGCCTTTTGATCATCCCGTTTGGGACACTTACTAATAAAGTGGTTTGGGTCCCCACATTTAAAGCAAGTACGATCATCCTTTGGCTTTTCGTCCTCTTTGTTTTTCCGAAAGCCTTTCTTATCGTCATACGGTTGTTTGACGTATCTACCCTTTCTTCTAAAGAACTTTTTAAAGTCCCTTACCGCCATAGCGTACTCTTCGTCGTCACTACTCGAAGATGAGCTCTCCTCATCGCTCGAAACCTTTTTGGCTTTAAGGGCAAGAGATCTGTGTTTCTCTTTCACCTTTGAGGCTTCGGAATCTTTAGCAAGGACAAGCTCGTAGACTTTTAGGTTGCCTATGAGTTCATCGAGGGTGAGGATTGTCAAATCTTTTGACTCTTCGATTGCCGTCACCTTGGATCTCCACTTCGATGGAAGTGCCCTTAGATATCTCCTAACATGGTTACGGCTAGAAAAGGATTCATCAAGTGCTTGTAAAGATGTAATAATAGTATTAAAGTTAGCAAATGAATGATCTATAGTTTCCTCATCCGATATTGAAAATTGTTCATATTGTTGAACAAATAGATCAATTTTATTATTTTTAACTTGTTGGTTGCCTTGATGAGTTACAACTAAAGAATTCCAAATTTCTTTAGAGGTTTTAAGCATAGAAATTCTTTCGAATTCCTTTTTCGGTAAAGCATTATATAAAACCATTTTTGCTTCACTATTTTTAGAAAGCTTTTTCTTCATTTCATCATTTAGTTTATCATGAGGTATGTGAACTAAATTTCCTTTATCATCATTTGAGGTAGCCTCAAAATCATCTTCAACAATAATGTACCAAAGATCAATATCTTTAGACTTCACATATGTTTCGAATCTATTTTTCCAATATATAAAACCATTAGTTTCAAGTAGTGGTGGTCGTTGCATAGATTGCCCTTCCTTATAATTTTCAGAACCCATAGTGATCGAAAAGTTTTTAAAATACAATTTTATTTTAAAACTTTTATAAACTTAGCTCTTGATGCCAATTGTGGAAAACTAGAAGGGGGGGGGTTGAATAGTTTTGCCGATTTTAAGTTGATTTCAAAAACTTTAGATTCGATATTATGTGAAATCGTATGGATGTTGAGAACGTATAGATCTAATGATAACGTAAGTAAATAAACAAAGATAAGGGATAGAAATGACACAACCGATTTATAGTGGTTCGGCTACAAGGACACCTTCCTTGCCCTACTCCACTCCCCGAGTCACCTACTCGAGAGTTCAAGCACTATGTCAACAAACTCATTCACTTGGCGGAGAAGCCTTCACAACGTTGCTTACACTTTATCCGGTACAAAGCTAGATACCGAGTCCGTAGCACGGTGGACCAAACCAACACAACTATTACACAACAAATATGTGAAATATCAAATACAAGATCTTCGCTACAGAAATCTTGCGGAGTGACAAATCAATCAAGGACCCCTTGCTTGGATGACTTGTAGAATGCTCGTGATCTCGCCTTAGAGAAGGACCTATATGAGGATCACAAATAGAAAGAAAAGAAGAACAACTCTCTAGATCAAGTGATCTATATGTTAGAAGAGAATGAGAGTGTGTGAGAGATTAAGTAAGAAGAGGGGTGAGTTAGAATGAAGAAATGGCTCTCTATTTATAGGCAAATTTCCTCACTGTTCACACGGATCCCTTCCACTTGGGATCCGGCTAGCACAAAGCTAGGGATCCGTGGAACGCTCCTCTTTGCTCATGGGTTTTTTGGTTATGGGTCATGGGTTGGTCCATGGGTTATATCTAGATTCAATGTATCTAAGTATACATAGTATCAAGTCTCTTTGGGTATGGGTTAAGATCCATGGGTTGTGATTTTTACCCATCCTAATTAACTATTACAACAAATGCTTTTGTTACTACATTTTTGTATTTAAAAGATTATATGTAAATGCTTTACAAAAATAACATGTATCCTTATAATTATACTTAAGACAACATTATATATGTTATCAACAAAACACAAAGAGATCGCAAAATATTAATAAACGTTTTTACGGTTTATTTGTATTAACAAAGGTTAAAAGAAATACTGATGCAATGTTATCACACAACATAGGAGGAGCACAGATGGTAAGATGGTTGTGTTGTTGGGCGTGGGAAATTGCTGCAGACCCAGGTTCAAGTCCCACGAATGACACTTTTTTTCTTTTTATTTATTTTTGAACTTTTTCTCTTTAACAATCTAATAAATGAGCTAAGTAATTGACTTTTTATTTAAAACAACTATTTCAAAACAAGGCAACAATTCTGAATGACAGGTTGCTTCAATCACAGATTCAAGAACATATGTAAGCTAAACCAAACACTCCTAATACTAATGCACTAAAAGCTCTTAACGAAACTTACTCTACTACTAATAAGCTAAAGGTAAACTAACTACGTCTAATCCTAAATAAACAACTGATCTAAGCTTAAGATGAAATAAGCACTAAAATGATACCAACTTAGCTGCTGGAATGCAGTCCCAAACAGGCCCCAACGGGGTGAACTATTGAAGCAAATATGAATAAGCTTAAAGTGGGAGTGAGCTTATAAGCTCATGGATCCTTGAAGGCAAGCTGGGGGCAAGCTTTTTCCCCCACAAAATCCTAACTAGAAGCTGAATTGAGGGCTGCAAAAGGTGGCTGTGGAGCTGCTGTTGCTGTGGGACAGGACAGATTTTTGGCCTACTACTCAAGAAGTTAAATTGCAACTCACAACACTTGGGATCTCAAAAATGACTACAACTACTTCCTAAGACTAAATTAAACTGGTTTTGACCCAAAATGGGTCAAGACTCAATCTGTGACCCAGAAATAGTGCAAAGCCAAACACTTTTGTTGCCAATTTTTTTAAAGCACAAATAAGCATGAAAAACAGTAGGCAAGCAAGTCTTATGAACCAATAAGCTAAGACATGTTATTATCTATCTAAAATAAGCTGAAAACAACAAAATGAGCTGCAGAAACAAGGGTAAAAAACAGTTGGCAAAAGAGTTAAACTAAGGAAATCCTAAACTAGAGAATGGGAAAATAAGCACTATAATGTACAAATAAGCACTGTATTAGCTAGAAATGAATCTAATCTAATCTAACTCTCCTAACTGGTACCTAAGTTATCTAAATAAGCAAAAAATTGAACCTGATAAGCACTTTAAATGATGACTGCTGCTGTGGAAGTTCAGCAAGACAGTGCCAACGGGCACTTTTGGAGCTTATTTGGGATAAGCTAGAAGGAGAATTAGCTCCTGAGCTTCTACCCACTTTGAGTCCACCCAGCTAACTTCCTTTTGCCCCACATATCTGGTCCAAATAAGCTGTTTACAGCTTATAAATAAGCTGATCAAAACTTGCACATTTGAACTAAGAATGAAAACAAATTAACTCTTCATTGATTGAAACTGAATATTACAACTGGAAAACTAATTTCAAAATTAAAAACTACTTTTTAAAACTAAAATTTTGACTAAAAACTGACTTGAGAGTATTACCAAGAACACATGTGAGCTTAAACAAAATTATTCAAACACTCAAAATAGCAAATTAGAAATAACATATTCTAAGAAAAGAAAAGCAGGACTGGAAAAACTTAAATTGAAACCAAACTTGTAATTAAATTAAAATTTTAAAGTTACATGTAAATGAAAAATTGACAATGAAAAAAAACTGAGCTAGAACAAGAAAAATTCTAGACTGCCTGAACATTCACTCCTAATAATCTATTTATACAAGAAGTAGAAAAGGTCTTCTGGCTTCTGTCTTTGTGCTGCTTCCAATGCCCGACAATGATGGGGCTATTATGTTGGGAGTATGGGAAAGGAGACAGGCGTGGGAGTGCAGGGGATGGAGGTTGAGTGTGTCAGGAGAAGGAAGAAAAGAGGAAGGAAAAAGGAGGGAAAGGGGGAAAAGGGGTTATGGGTTTTTTTATTTGTGTTCCTGGTTTGGATATGGAAGTAATACACAAGGACCATATTTGCCATTTCCCAATTCTTCAAGGTTTGATCTTATCAACTTCCAAAATTTATCACACGGACCAATCTTGCCAATCTTCAATAGTACAAGGACCAAATTAAGTATTCTCCATTTTTTTCATTTCCAAGGACTATTTCTGCCAATTCTGAAACTTGAGGGACTGAACTTGCTAATTATGCAAACTTTATTCGTTTTTCAACTTTTTCAATCATTTTGCACATGAAACAGATAAAAACATAATCCACGGATATTTTCTGTATTTTGAAGCATTTCTGAGTGTTTTTAAATGTTTTTGCAGTTTAAATGGGAATAAAATGATGAGTATTTAGACACTCATCAGTACCCGTGACCACATCCGGGTTGTGCTGAGTGTTTGCATCTCCTAGCACGTAAGCTCTTGCACGGGCCGTGTTGTTCTGGTTGCCATTCTGTTTGGGACATCGATTTTTGTAATGTCCTTTCTCACCACATTCGTGGCATACCACTTCTACAGGCTGCAAATTTGCACTTGAGGCCCTACAGTCTTTGGTTTTGTGGTCGGTTCTGTGACACTTTTCGCACTTAATAAAGCATGGCCCATTGTGATGCATCTTGCATTGGTTGCATAAGGGCAGATTTCCAGCATATCCACTGCCTCCAGCAGGTGCTGCTACATAAGCTTTGGCAGTTTCCTGCCCTCGGTTCTGTTGGTAATGATGGTTGTTGTTTCGGTTGTTGTTGTAGTAGGTGTTATTGTTGGGGTAGTTGTTGTGATGGTGGGTGGTCCTTTTGTCATCAAGCTTCCTTTTGTGATCATTACCTCCTTGGTTGAAACCACGCTTGACTTACCGATCCATTAACGGTTGAGCAATAGAAATTGCTTCCTCTAGTGACTGTGGTTTTGATGAGGTGACATTACCCTCGATACTGCGGGGTAAGCCTTCAGTGTACTTCTCCAATGTCTTCTCGAGATCAGGCACTACACTTGGCCAAAGCATTGCCAGTTCCTAAAACCTCCGGTTGTAGGTCTTGAGATCAGTTCCTTTCACCACCAGCTGGTGAAACTCATCTTCCAACTTCTTAATCTCGGTGCGGGGACAGTACTTCTTTAGCATCTGCTTCTTGAAGTCAGCCAAGGTGAGTTGATAAGCTGCTTCAACACCCATAGTTTGGGCAGAAACATTCCACCAAGATAAGGCATCGTCCAATAGAGTCCCTGTAGCAAGAGTGACCTTGCAGTCATCAGGACAACCGCTCCTCATGAATACCGTCTCTGTTCGCTCAAACCAGCGAGCCAACTCAGTTGCTCCTTCTGTTCCTTTGAAAAAGGTTGGCTTACAGTTCATGAAATCTTTGTAAGTACACTTGCGAGATATAGCTTCCTGGCTTTCTCCGTTAGGCCTGCTAGTGCTTCCAGAGCGGGCCTTGGTTGCTGCTTGTCTCTCGAGTGCTGCAGCGACACTGTCTGCAAATAGTTTTTGGATATCAGCTTGGAACATGGCGGGTGCTGGTGTTTTGGTGGAATTTCTTGTTTGAGCCATATTTCTATTAATGTCACAAGAAAATATATGTTTAGAATGACCATGTTATGTTATAACATAACAAATAACAAGGTATACGCATTGAAATCATAGCAATATAAGAATCATATGATCATATCATGCTCGAATACTATCACACGGTAAAGTGATTCACCCTGGTCCACATCAATCGATATCATAACACAGCATAATATCAAAACCATATATAGTCATAAACAACTCGCAAACTTTGTCATATAACAAAATATTACAAGTGTCATATTTATGCCACATACCGTGGCTAGGATAAGGACCTACTCTAATGGCTACCAGGGGCTTCTTCGCGGCGACTCTCCAGCTCTATGATCATGCTGAGAAGGACTTGTATTTACTCCTGGTATTGGGCCTGGATATCTACCACTACTGCCTCTAACGTGGTAATTCTAGTGTAAGCCATCACTAAGTCATCACTCTGCCTCATCATTGCTTGTGACATCATCACGTCATTGTCATATAGCAGAAGTATGTGTTGACTAGTTCGCCCGTGATGTTCCTCCAGATTATCTGCCCTCTCACGAGTCTCCTGCATTCCGGTGCTCAAAATATCTATCTCCTGCTGCATAGTTGCTTTCTTAGAAACTAACTCCTCCACTGAATTCTCAAGTGACTCGATGCGCTCCAGAGGTAACTCATCTAGATGGCCTAAGCCAGTATCAATCTGCTCCTCGTGTCTTTCCAAGCGTGCCAATAGTGTGGGAATGGTGGGCGGTCTGTCAATCGCTGCTTGCGAACTTTCTCCAATCTCGAATATCTGTGGTGGCGTATGGATATCTGGAGTAGGTGATCGTAAGACATTGTACCTAGCAATGATGGTCCTAGCCTCTTCTCCGAGTTCATATGGCTGAGACGGGGGAGTAAAGTTTGTAGCTGAAGGTGGGGGTGGTGTAGTTGGCGGCGGTACATACGTGGGTAACATGTATGGGTGTGGGGGTGGTGGTGAGTGTACGGAAAGTGATGTCTCAGATGGCTCTGCATCTGCAAAAGTCGGATATCCTCTCCTAGCTAGCATATATGGATCGTCAGGAAATGGAGCGATATCAGGTACTACCGTGACGTCTTCTGTCTTTATGGTGTACCTAGGTGCTGGGTCTACATCAGGTACTACCGCGAAATCCTCAGATGACTCTTCTAAAGGATCAAACTCCATATCTTCCATAGCGCGGCTGGGTGCTGGAGAATGAACTAACGTATCCGTGGAAGGAATGGTGTCTTCAGACTCAGTATCCGATAAGATAATAATATAAGGGATATGAGAAGACATAACTATGTAACAACCCGGTAATTGTAAATATCTCATTATATATATAAATAATCAGTATAAACATGCATAAATTAGTGTCTGAACGATGTAGTGGCACGAAGGACTTTATTTAAGTGTGAAAAAGAGTTATAGTTTCGGTTTTGGAACTCCGTTCTCTATAACTACGGCTCTGATACCAATCTGTAACACCCCCAAATTCGATATACGCAGTGGAATTAAGGTTGGGGTATTACTTCATGGATCACAGTCATAATAATAGATAAACGACTCGTAAGAGACATTTTAGATAAAACAGTTATCATTCATTTATTTAAATCAGAGTTTTACAAAATAAAGGTCCCAACAGAAATACTGAAATACATAGTTTTATTCTGGTGAATGATAACAAAATGGACGCCCTTTTTATGAGAAAGTCCATAGCCACTCCGTGCCAAATCGTGCTCTAGTTTCCTGAGATAAAACATGCTAAAAAGTCAACACAAAGGTTGAGTGAATCCATAGTGTTTGAATAATAATCGGTTGAACACAAGATAAGTAGTAGTAAAATCAGTAATATTGCAGTACAATATATTGCCCTAAGTCTCATGACACGCAAACCTTAACACGAACGCGTCATAATGATGACGTAAGTTACAAACATCATAGTGATGATGCGAGCAACAATGCCCTCCGGTAGGAGTTTGCCATTCTCCTAGTATTCTCAAATAACGTGCATTTGGTTACCTATCCGGCTAACACAAATGGAGCGTCAACTGCCAATAGATCTATTCACGATATTCGCGTTCACTCACAAGTGATTAATGGTTCATGATATGAGGAACTTTTAGTGGCAACAGTAGGTACTTAGGCAATATCAATCAGAATAGCATACAGAAAAATACTTTTGTTCAGTTTTTGTAGCATGTATCTCCCCACGAGTTTTGTAAAGAATATGTAAGAGTGGGGCTGTGAATTCACCTTGGTGTAATCATAGTCTGGATGGAAAACAAATTAATTAATATGAACAAACTGCTCTGACTCGCGACCTGAGTTGGTATGTCATGTTTTTAGTATTCGAGTTCAAGTTTATGCAATGATAATGCTTTATCGTTAGTTAGGTAACATGAAGTCTCTTCAAAAATTAGAAATACTTATCATTCTTATTTTTATGGCTCGGATTGTGGATAATAAATTTTATCGAAACTCAAGTTGTTAAATATTTTATGTTTCCAAAATGTTATAATTTACAATTTTAAATATTTACAGTTTTTACCCTTGTACTTTCAAAAATGACACTTTAAACCCTCAACTATGGGTTATTGACAAAATCAGCCCTTGTTTAATTAAATTTGAAGAAATCACATTTTTAGCCCAAGAAAACTTTATTTTTCAAAAATTACAATTTTTATACTTGTAGTTTTATAAGAAAATTTCACTTGTTTTAGGCCTAAATTGACAAAAGTGCGGGTAAATATAGGTGAGGCCTTAAAAGCTTTTTATTACATTCTTGATCCCTTCAAGAGTTTGTCCGGTGATATTTCTAATGGTTCAAACTAGAAGTCTTAAGCTCCTACGGTTTGGTCGCAATGATTTCTCAAAGTAGGGGGTTTAGGTGCCTTTTTTGAAAAGTGTTGGTTTTGGGCGATAACAGGGCCAAACGAGGACATATTTTACACGAGGCAAGCCAATGTTTTTACAACGAATTTGATCCTTTAAACACTTTGCTGTAATCTCTTCTTAATGGTATAGATCACATATCTTATTCATCTTTGGTTAGAGAGATACAAGTCCATGAACATGGCCACTTGGCCACGACGCGTTTTAAGGAGATTTCATTTTTGACTCATTAACTTTTACGGTGTCACCTAGGGACATCGTAATATGTTAATTAACTCTTTATAAGTTATTATCTAACATTCTATAACTCCTACGACTCAAATTTTGTAAAATGCATGCAAGGTCTTTTTATGAAAAGTTCACGAGTCACCTACTTTTTGGTTAATTATAAAAGAGACTCTAAGAGCTTTTAAAGACATTATTGGGGCTTTAAAATCCTTGCAGCGGGCTCTTTAAAATGGTGTAACTCTCATACTTAACAACCATTTATCTAACGAGATATCAATCATAGAAAAGGGCTACTTAGGCCAGTTTAGACGAATTAAAATTCTCGTTTTCCAACCATAAAACTTTATATCTTTTGCATGCAACCTTGTGAAATGTTGTTTAACTTATTTTTAATGTTTCTAAGATAGTTCAAAATCGCATTTGTCAAAAATCCCATGTTTTTACCCAAGACCTAATGAGTGAAGCTTTTGGTTTTTAGGACATATGGCCCTAATGAAGCGCTGTTTTTATGCATGAAAACTAGGCTTTTCAACCAGGTTATGGGGGCGTTTTAGAGTGTCCTAGGTGGGGCTTACAAAGGTACTTTGGTTGGCCCTAATACCTTTAACATGATGTAGAAAAATAAGGCACAAGTAGAGGCGTATGGCCTGTTTTTGCGCCAAGACCATAAGCAGAAAAGAAAAGAAAACGTTTTAAACTTTGCAAGGACTAAGACTTAGGTTTTGTTTTTACTACTGATCCTATAACATACTTAATGGTTAATCCTTATAGTTTTTACCCTAGCCAATACCACAAAACGAAAAGGTTTTTATGTATTTGCGTTTTTTTTCCAGTAAGTGTACAAACTCAGGTGCTAGTTCTAGTTCTACATATTATGAGTTTTATCAACATAACTAGGTGATATTAAATATGTAAAAATGATTAAAGGAAGAGTGTAGGAGCACTTACAAATAATATGTTGCTTAAACCACAAGAAAAACTCCTAGTAGCTGCTAGTTGTCTCCAAGTAACCCCACTCTTTCTAAGCTTGAGTTTAGCCCTTCCTTTCACTACTCAGGGTAAATTTTCAGAATGTAGGTGTGAATGGGAAGTATTCTATGGTGTGTGTGATGTATGAGAATTTAGAAGGGGGGAGGGACGTTTATATAGCTGTGGGAGTGCATGAATTTACAAGATGCTATGTCACCTTGTCTAGCAAGAGAGGAAACAAGGTGATGTGTTGCAAGACATATGAAGGGTGCATGTGGTCTTAGGGAAACATGAAATGGTGTGGTAAATCCCTAGCCAAAGGTTTTACCCATAACCTTTGACCTTGGTAAAACCTCTAGGTAACAAGGTGATGTGTTCATTCATGGTGTAGGTAATTATTTTGTAGTTAGGGTAATTACAAGTAACATATAGGGAATTAAATGGTTAAGGTCTAGTTCAATTCTAACTAAGGTAACAAGGGGGGGGGGGCGTTAGGCTTTAGGGGGTAGTACTTATTCCTTTACATGTTGTACCTATAGTGTAGTGGTGTAAATACTTAGTTAGGTTTTCTACTTTATTTTAGATAATTACTAGTTTAGGTTAATTTAAATGTAAATGAATAAAAATAAAGGCTTAAGGTTGGTGCTTTATTGATTGTACATTGGCATTGTTTTGTTGTACTTACTAAAAAAATATATTTTTAGGGCTTGTGCTTGAAAGGTTTGTATAATGTGTTTAAAAGTAAATACATTATAGTTTATAATAAGTTTTAGGTTAAAAGTATGCTTTTATGCATCAATGACTTGTACATTGGCTTGATAAACTTGTACTTTGGTCATTTGTAAAGGTTTCATGGATATTTTAGATTTTAGTTTGTGATTTCGTTTACATAAAATCATAGGGTTTGCAAACTAGGGTTTTAACCTGAAAATACTCTAGAGTTAGGGTTTTTATGCCTTGTAAACTTGTACGTTAATTTTAAGGGTTTGTACTTTAGGGTTTATGACATAGTATCAAAATTGTTATAAATCAAAGCTTTAAGAAAACCCTAATTTATATTGTAAACATTTTATTGGAAATGACGCTAATGATATAAGGATACTATATACCAGACATCCCGTATGTTATGTGAGGACACAACTGGCATGGGTTACCATGCCGGGAAGTTTCAAGCAAGACATTGTGGTAAGGCTTCCATTGTCACTTAAGAGTGTACATATCAAAGGCATTAACTATGCAAGTGAGCAGTTTGTGAGTGCGGCTTATTATCTAGTTGCAGAAAAAAAATGTACGTAGAAAATGAATTATCATTGATTAATATAAAGGCGGATTTTTACCGGTGGTTACAGTAACAACCCATAAAATAATCATGTAAGTAAAATGCCAAATAGTATGATTAACAAGATTTTAGTTAGCTGCGCATATCTGCCAAGCAAATCTCCATGCCTAACTAAAATGAATGCAATTTACTTATGATCTAGTGATGCATCAATCCTAATGCATAGAGCGGTCATAGAAGGGCATAAGGCAGTGGTGTAAAATAGTCCCGTTTTAAAAGTGCGGTATAGTCCAAATGTTTTTGAAAAACTATTTGGTTCTCTATAACCTTGGCTCTGATGCCAATCTGTAACACCCTCGAAAATCTTAATGACAGCGGAAGACTAATTCGGGTGTTACTCGAATGGAGATAATAGTCAATAATTATAGAAAGCGACTCGAAAGAGACGTTTTATTAAAAGTAGTTATCATTCGTCGAAAACTCATAGTTGTTACAAAACATTGTAAATTTTTCAAGCGTTTTTCCCAAAATAAAGATCATGAGTTTGAAAGAAATGACAACTTTATATTTTACACAACCAGAAAAGCCTTGCCATGCCCCACTCCGCGCCTTGGTTATAATCTTCACAGATTACCTGAGATAACATGCTTAAAATGGTCAACAAAAATGTTGAGTGAAATTCATAGGTTTAAATAAAGTTGAACACAAGTATAAGAGCATGATCATTGTAAACTAACAATATCATAAAGAAAATCACAGATTATTATGCGCTAAGCTCATGCAACCAAGACTCAACTGCATACACCGAATTACTGGTGTACGTAATAGTTTTGCCCCAAAGGAGGTAATAGCCAATTACCTAATGCAATTCAAATATGGTGCGCCCCGGTTATTTCTATATAACCAAGACGGGGTCGTTACACCCCATAGTACTATTCAAGATATATGCGTTCACTCGCGGTGACTAATGGTTCATGATACAGGGGACTTATGGCTAAATACTTAGGCAGTTCCAATAATCAAGAAGCGAACATTTATGAAAAACCTTGTGTTCTAGTTTAGAGCATGTATCTCCCTCGCGGGGTTTGCAAAATAAAGTAAAAGCGAGGCTATGAACTCACCTTGATGATATGAACAAGCACAAACAGATCAAGCACAATGTAGTGGAGGTTCCAAACCGAAACCTAAAAATGATGAGATGGCGAGTCTCAGTATGATGAACATTTTGGTTCGCGACCAAAATAATAGAGCATTGAATATTCTTATTCAATAGATCATTGGATTGTCCAATCCAATAGTGTGCGTGCATGCTTAACGTTTTAAGTTAATTTACTTGCTACATTGCCTTAGTTAATGATCCTCACTTACGCATAAGTGAATTGTTTTTCCCTCGTTGTGATCTTGATAGGTTTGTTGAGTATTTTAGCTTGTTTAGATTCCCCGTGTGTTTTACCGGATTTTATATACATAATTATTTTCTTATAAATATATATATATTCACATATGTAATATGTTTATTGATATCCGAAAATAAGATACTCATATGATCAAAATACTCGTTTTTACGAAGTTACGATAAGATTATAAGTTTTTCTAAACTTTTCCTGAATTTACACTTTTTACCCTCAAGTTACGAAAAGTACGAGTTTAGTCCTCCAAGTTTGAGAAAAGGACACTTTCTACCCGAATGTATTTTTATACCAAAACTTTCAGATTTGACAGTTTTACCCCTTGGGAAAACTACTTTTACGAAATCAGCCCTCCAAGTTTGTTTTCACACGTTTAAACCTTATCTTTTTCCAAGTTTACACTTTTCACCCAAAGTTTTCTTATAACTAGTTTAAGCAATTGGCAAGATTGGTCCTCGTGGTTTTTATACGCGCGCATGCACGTGATTTCCTATCCCGATACTTTCAAAAATGGCCATAATAGCCCTTAGACTTTTCATATATGTTTAATATACGTACATTTGGACCCTTTAACTTTACGAAAAGTTACAATTTCAACTCATGGACTATAATATTTGCAAATTTAGTCCGAATATATTTTTAGAAAAACATAAACTTTGTATAATGAATACAAACTTATTTCCAACTTATTTTCCTAGCTTATTAGCTCATTTTTATCATATTGGGCCGGGTTGGGTTTTACTTGGACACGGTTTGGGCTTGTTGGGCTCAACGGTTGGGCTTTAGGCCCGTTAACGTTTTGCGTGTGTTTTAAGGTGTACAAGAGTTGCATATTGAGTTGTGATGTGTTTTCAACGTTTTTAATTAGTGTTAACATGAAAACTTTGTGTCGTGATTGTCTATAACAAGCATATAATACGAGCTATGGTGAAATGGTGCACGTAACATGTGTAACGTGTGATAAACATGTCTAAACTAACGAGTTGGAAATGAAATGACTATAGAATTACTTACAACACTCGTCAAGAGTGGAGGTGAACAATGTAAAGATGATTCGAGCTCTAACCCCGTGTTCTCCTTATAACGATTTCCAACGTATTGTTTTACCCAATTTTCCTTATCTTGCTTCATATTCGACACCCTTTGCTCCTCCTTGAGGTTCACGGTGGACGATTTATGTGTATGTGAGAGTAATTTTTGTGAGTTTTCCTTGTGATAGTGTTGTGTGTGAGTAGTATGGGTAAATGAGTGTGTGTCCTGTGTTTATAAGGAAAAATAAACATGGTTCTTGTATTATTTTACTCCTTAGATTACCTATTCTTAGCAATATTAGACATGTGTGTTTGATCTTGGTCTTAGGCGTGCTCCATGACAGCCGGAAATATGGGAAGAAATGGTGACATGTTGAGCTAGTTAGACAAAAGAAAACACAATATCCATTGTGTATAGAAGTCAAAGCATGGTCAATTGGTTTTAGATTATTAAACAAAGGTGTTAGGGTGGCTAAGAAGTGCTTTGTCCCCCCCCCCTTGTCCACTCTTACACGCATAGTTTAAATCACAAAGATTAGTTTCTAGTTTGGTTTGGTTTTCATTCGACCGGTTATAAGATCACAAGAGCAATAATATTTCAAATATTTGCAAGTCTTGCAATTTTATGTGTGTTGGGCTCGACAGCTAGGCCCAAAAGAAATAAGGGTGGGTGGGCTTGTTTAGTGGGTCGTGTACAATGCTAGGCCCAAAGAAACAATTAAACGAGTTGGGCTCGAGAGGGTAGCAAGGCCCAAGGACAAAAATGGTGTGGGCTTGGTTTGGTTACGAGGACCAATAGTATGTTGGGTTGGGTCGTGAGGTGGTATAAGGCCCAAGTAGTTCCGAAGCCCAATATGAGTTTTAATATATTTTTATTATAATTTATTTCGTATTTTACAAATTTTTACGTATCCGTTACGTATTTTAAGATTATCATGATCATGGGGAATTTCGTTCTGATCACAACGGTATATTTATGAACGCTCAAGCTGCGTTGATCATGCATATGCCAAATGATATGCAAATGTGATGTTTAGAAAATTTTATGATGATATAAATCGTGCTTAATTTCTGATTAAGGTTTTAAGTACAATGAAATTTTCCGGGAGCTTACATGTTGAAAGTATGTTGAGACAAAATATAATTATAAGTAACTTATACATTTTACGTTATCTATTACAAGTTACATGTTTGTCATCAACAAAACAAACGAGACTGTTGATGCAGGTTTTACTAACCAGGTCTTAATATTTATAGTGTCTCGCTATACCTATGGTCTACCCTAGTGCACTAACGGGCAGTGTACCCGGTCGTGTGTAGTGTAGTAAATGGTAAAGTTGAGGTCGTCCCAAGAGCTATGTGTGTTGGATTATTACTAAGTCTAATTGTCACAGAATTATAGTTTCGATAGGGATTTAATTAATTAAACTACTAAAGCAGAATAAAACAAAGCAGATAAAAGGATAAAGGGAAATCAATAGAGGAGAGTGGTGCCAACCTAGTTAATCCTCCTGGCTAGTTATGTCTACGTCTACCTACTTCCAATTACTTCAGGTGGGGTCAAAGTCGAGAGGACAGCATTTGGTCAATTCGCCCTAACCTATCAGCAAAGATGCCACCACAGGAGAAATCAGGCGCACCGTCATAAGTCCTGTTGTTCCTGGTCCCCTAAGCCAAGTCATTAAGTACCGCTACATGCTAGATTCATAATAGTGAGTGCCCGGACGTTAGGAACTTAGACACTACACCCCCCAATTCTTAAGTTCATCCAAACGATAGGTGATCAGTTGGTCAAATCGCACAAGTAGAAAGGGTCGTCAGTTGGTCATATCTCCTAGGCAACTGGCCTCTACCACCATTCAAAACTACCGAACCAAGGGAGACTACCAATGAACTATGCATGCATACATTTAGAAATAATTGTACGGAAGTAAAGGTAAACGCAAACAAAACAATTAAGGAATCATAACTAGGCTAGCACCAAAAGGTGCTTAGCCACTCATATTAATCATGCAAATCAATTCAATATTCAAAGGTACGAAATACATGAATTGAAAGTAAAAGAAACATGAAACGCTAATGCTTATCGTAGTGGAGTGACTTCTCCCTTGGAAACAGCTCTGTATGCTCCTCTAGACCTACCTTGAGCTTTTTCCCACGTTCTCAGAGTGTTGTGTGTGGAATGGGATGATTAGAAATGCTGGAATTCGTGGGGTATTTATAGGCCAGATATGGGTTACGGCGTAACCAATATAGGAGTTACGCCGTAACCTTCTTTTTCTTCATAAAATGCACTAGATCTACTGGTTACGGCGTAACCTTATTAGTGGTTACATCGTAGTCTTCAATAAACTCGGTTACGTTGTAAGTGATGCAGTAGTTACGGCGTAAGTATCAGTGGCGTGGAACCTCTTTTGACCTAATGTAGTTACGTCGTAACCTTTGGGAGGAGTTACGCCGTAACCTTCTGATAAGTTGGCATACTGAGTCACGTAATAGTTACGGCATAATGTGAGAGATGAGTTACGCAGTAACTTCTTCAAAATAGCATACTGTGATAAATCTTTAGATATGTTTCCAGTTCCGCGTCTCTTTAGCTCTAATGCTCGTAATTTACCTGAAAGTGGAAAACAATGGAAAACAAGCGTAAATCCATATAAATGATATAAATAACGAGCATTATCGGGGGAAATTGACACTTAATATTCAGGACTATTTGATGATATCAAATATCCCCCCACTTGAACTCTACTTGCCCTCAAGTAGACCTTATTAGATAGATTCCTAAAAAGATATCTCCCATAACCTGGAAAATATGAGTTTACAAATCCCTTATGCTAGAATAAAACAAAGCCGAACACCTCACGAAAGGGGAACAAACACTCAAATCTCTCAACTATTATAAGTGTCAATTTCGGGGTGATCACCCAATCGCACAGTCATAGCATGTATTCTATCATAAGCTTGGCGGTTACACAAATCTCCACCACTAGAGTTAAGGGCTAAATAATTCTCGAAGGCAATATGGGTAGACACGACAAAGGTTAAGGGGTGACTCGTCATTACTAACATGCCACGGCGAAGTGGACAAAATCAATGATACATGACCAAATCCATGGCCAAGACACCAAAGATTGCTCGCTGCATCACCTAGACACGCTTCATGACTAAAAGGGTAGGATAAGACATGTGATATATATTTGGTGTAAAATAAAAAACAAGCAGATAGTCTAAATCTATAACCAAGTCATCACCACTTACCGTCCGCCCAAAGTTCAAGCTTAGAAGTCAAGAAACCGGATCATGAAATGCAAGGTGTGTCATTAGAGGACGTCGTGATGGGCACACTACCTTTTTCTCCAACTGTTGGCATAACTACCAACTCCAATCTTCGAATGTGACCGAGGTGGCCTCCTCGATACTAAATCAATAAAGCTCATACTACAGTGCTTATAACATCGCACTTTACAATAACATAATCATAACAATATATTTTTTTTTGAATCACTTTTTTTTTCAACATAACAATAAATAATATCCCCCCACTTGAGATGAACAATGGGAATTCGGGGGGGTCTTCAATGATCTTCAGAAATGTTGTCGGTGAAAGCGTGATTTTCGAACCTTTCCACTCGAACCTTGAACTTAGGCAAATGATGACTTCCCAATTACAAATAAAGACTACAGGGTAGGCTAAGGTATATAGGTGTATCGAAACAATATATTGGGTGAACAAAATGAAAGGAATGGCTCAGCAGGGTGTATCTAGGGGTATCTTGCACTAAAGATGAGTGCAACAAAAAAGGTTTCACATGGGGGTCGAAAAGTCGAGGTGACTAATCGATAGACTCACAATGGTAGGCTGTTTGGGTGATAATCCTATAATATTGCCTTCTAAAACTGAAAAGTCCAAATACATCGAGCTAACTCAACATACCTTGTTTATGGTCTCGAAATGATGCAAAGGCCAAGTTCTAAAGTTTACAAGCTACCGGCACACTCATAATTTGATGGATTTGGGGTAAAATATTGGAAATGGATAAGGCTAATCTCACCATATAATATCAAGGGTTGTATGTGCTCGGCTAAGGTCTAATCTAGTTAGGTTAAGAAAAACATGTCAAAATATTAAAAATGGCATAATTTTTCAAAATAAACTAGAAAAATGAAAGAGAAATAAAGTTCAAGAGATAATTCTACTCTCGTCCCCCCACTTGAATTGTACAAAGTCCTTTTGTACTAGGCATTAAATAAAGGTGAAGAGAAAGGTAGAATTAGAGCGAGAACTTCCCTGAAATTTGCTCCATAAAGAAGGAAGGCCCACGAACAAGAGACGTGCCTTAGTATAAGTATCATGAACAAACTTCAATCCCTGAAATCACAATACCGACAAGCATAATTCTAAAAAGAAAAAATGAAAAACGAAAAACAAGCCTAACTCACTTTCGTAGGAAACACGGTTGCATTTAGCGAATGCAACAAGCCTTTTAAACCACTTGGTGTCCCAAGTGGACGAGTGAAGTCTCGTGAGGGTTTACAAGGAACACCCCAATAAAGTTCATTTAAAAACTAATACAAGGTTACTGTGTTTTAAAATGAAAGAATTAAAGCAGAAGAAAGTTACGTCGTAACTCTTTTGAGGGAGTTACGCCGTAACTGGCAAAACCTGGAATGAGCTGCAAAGCGAGTAGTTACGGCGTAACCACTGAGATGGTATTACGCCGTAATTGGTAATGCGTCAAGAATTCTGCTGCTAAAATGTTGGTTACGGCGTAATCACCAAGATGAGTTACGCCGTAACTCTGTTCAGATCAGCAACTGCAGCAGCAATTAGTTCCTCGTTTCCTGCAAAAATAGTTAGAAAAAACAAAACCCTACAGAAATGGAAATAAAACAAAATAAAGGGATAATTCGGGTTGTCTCCCGAAAAAGCACTTTTCTTTATTAACTAGTCTTTAAGTTAGACTCAGAGCCGCGGGGCTTCTATGGGGGCCTTTGGATCTGCCCCACTTCTTCAATATCTTTCATCAAGTTAAGCCTCATCCAGGCGACATTTGAAGCAGTTCGGAGGTATTCATTGGTTTCGATTTTCTGGACTTTACAAAATTTCTCTTCTGGTCCCAGGTGGTAGCGAGTGAATTCATATTTTTCGACAATAATTGGAGGTGGTCTCTTGTAGGGAATCCCCAGGAGTTTGCACCTTCTTTGTTCGTAATCTTCGTCGTCGGGATCAGTAAACTCCTCATTACCTTGCAACTCAAGGTAATATAGGATCCCTTCAATATCATCATTATCAGAAGCTGTACCCTTGAACCATTCTTCATCGAGCTGATTCTCCACTAGAACACGCTTGCATTCTTCTTTTTCATCTCTAACCAACTCTTTGTCATTTTCAATTGTTATTTCACTCGTGTTGTTGAGACTTTCGTTGTTTGAATTTTCTCGATCCATGTACTCTTTCCAAATCTTCTCTTTGATTAACGTGTCCACATGTCCATACTTAATCTTCACCCAACTATCGAATCCTAGGTTGTCCAGCCAAGGCAAACTCGTTCTTTCCTCATCATTGGTTGAGGACCAAAAGAATTCATCTTTTCCTATTCTCCCAGAGCTGCTTCCCCCGTTACACATATCGTCATACGGGTTGCATGATGCCCAGAAAATTTCCCCAGGAGATTTTACTCTTTCGCACCAGTGACTGCGTAATTCCTTGTTGTCAGTCTCACTTAAATGCTCATCCGTGCAGTATATGTCTTTATTAGCCTCCTCCTTTTTCTGAATGTGCTCCTCGTAATCAATTTTTAGCTTCTTAAGGAGATTCGGGTTAATCTTGGCATCCCCGAATTGTATTGCGTACCAGTCATCAAATGCCAAGTCACCGAGCTTTATACAATGTCTTTCACGCTCATGAGGGCATGTCCACTCATCCTCTCTTTCACTATCCCCACCATTGCAATACTCACGGAAGGGGTTGCATGTAGGCCATGCTCGTGTGGACTCTTCATCAGTTATGATGACAGGAGTACACCAGTGAGTGATAAGTGGCTCTTCTTCATCTTCAAGGGAGAGTTTCTCGAGTCTTTCATCATCAGTATATGTCGGCCTCATAAATTCGTTATGGTTGATCCTATCCTCATTGCTTCCGCCATCATAAACCTCATTTCTCTGGTCACAAGAAGCCCAAAGATCATACCAATCTCCCTTAGCAACTGGTATCATTTTGCACCAGTGATATTTCTTCTTAGACAGAGGGCACAAGTTGATGTCATGGGACCAGTCATTTCCTGATTCTTCTACTTCAAGGAATTTTTTTGCCCACGTATCCCAGTTACGTCGTAACTGAGTTTCTTGGTTACGGCGTAATTCGTTAGAGTCGTTATCCTCAGTGTTCTTCATAACCTCGTTATCGCTGTCAAAGACACAGTTACGTCGTAACTCATTGGGCGGGTTATGGCGTAACTCAGATCTGTCGACGAAATCATCCCTTGAATCCATTTCAATGGCCTGAACCTTTGAGTTATCATCAGCAAAAATCACTTTACATTCCATAGCTGGTTTAGACCCTTCAGGTTTATCATTATTCCTCCTTACTTTTTCACTGAGCTTCTCCACCATGGATTCTAGGTTTTTCAGAGTTGTGTCATGCTTGGAAAGGTTCCTGTCAGTATTTTCCTGGAATTCTTTCAACCACTCATCTTGCTCCTTTTGTCTTTGGGCTGAACTTTCCAGGAACTTATTAATTGTTTCTTCAAGACTGGGCTTTCTTTCTCCATAAGGCCCACGGTTGTAATTTCCACGATAACCATTACTATTTCGATTATCTCCGTAAAATGGTCGATTTTCTCCATACTTAGCTTCTTCAATATTCTCTTCGTCCACATGAGGACAATTCTTCGTAAGATGTCCTCCTCCACAGCTTTCACAACCTACTTGGATGGCATGAACGGTTTCTCTGACCTTTAGCACATCTCGACTGAGATTTTCAATTTTACTAGTGATTGCTGCAATTCCGTCAAAACTTCCGCCTTGGTTTCTTTTACTTCCTCCGTCATGCCATTTTTGAGAGTGATCCGCCATTTTTTGAACGGCTTCAATTCCAAGAGTAGGAGTCATGTTCGGGATAGGTCCTTGATAGTCCAGCATTTGCCTTGTAGTTACGTTAATTCCTTTGTAGAAAATATTGACCTTCTGCTGGTTGTTCAGATCATTGGTAGGACACTTGTAAAGGAGATCGTTGTACCTATCCCAGGCTTGATACAACGTTTCTTCGTCTTCTTGTTTGAAATTATGGATCTCCAAAAGCTGGTTAGAAATCTTAGATGGCGGGCAATATCTTTGAATAAAGTGTTTCTTTAGTAGCGCCCAAGTATTAATTGCCCCGGCGGGCAATCTTTCGATCCATCTTCTGGCAGCTCCAGTAAGAGTCATTGGGAATACCCTTAGCATAACAGCATCATGAGACACGCCCGGAATGTTGAAAAGGCTTGCGATGTATAGGAAATTTTCAACGTGCTCATATGCATCATCGTCCCTGTTTCCTGAAAAATGGTTTGCGCGAAGCTCCCTCATAAATTGGTCTTTGATTTCGAAACGGACATCTGCTCCAATTGCCGGTCTGACGAGACCCGGCCCTTGTTTCGCTCTTGTTAACGCCAAGTATTCCTCAAGAGTGAGGTCATCGATGTTAACAACTTCCATGGTACCTGAAAACTTGAAATATGATCGTGAGAACAGTTTAAAACGAAATTAAAGACTTAATATTAATCCTAAAATAACTCGCCAGCAGCGGTGCCAAAAACTTGATGCAGGTTTTACTGACCAGGTCTTAATATTTATAGTGTCTCGCTATACCTATGGTCTACCCTAGTGCACTAACGGGCAGTGTACCCGGTCGTGTGTACTGTAGTAAACGGTAAAGCCGAGGTCGTCCCAAGAGCTATGTGTGTTGGATTATTACTAAGTCTAATTGTCACAGAATAATAGTTTCGATAGGGATTTAATTAATTAAACTACTAAAGCAGAATAAAACAAAGCAGATAAAAGGATAAAGGGAAATCAATAGAGGAGAGTGGTGCCAACCTAGTTAATCCTCCTAGCTAGTTATGTCTACGTCTACCTACTTCCAATTACTTCAGGTGGGGTCAAAGTCGAGAGGACAACATTTGGTCAATTCGCCAACCTATCAGCAAAGATGCCACCACAGGAGAAATCAGGTGCACCGTCATAAGTCCTATTGTTCCTGGTCCCCTAAGCCAAGTCATTAAGTACCGCTACATGCTAGATTCATAATAGTGAGTGCCCGACCATTAGGAACTTAGACATTACACCCCCCAATTCTTAAGTTCATCCAAACGATAGGTGATCAGTTGGTCAAATCGCACAAGTAGAAAGGGTCATCAGTTGGTCATATCTCCTAGGCAATTGGCCTCTACCGCCATTCAAAACTACTGAACCAATGGTGACTACCAATGAACTATGCATGCATACACTTAGAAATAATTATACAGAATTAAAGGTAAACGCAAACAACACAATTAAGGAATCATAACTAGGCTAGCACCAAAAGGTGCTTAGCCGCTCATATTAATCATGCAAATCAATTCAATATTCAAAGGTACAAAATACATGAATTGAAAGTAAAAGAAATATAAAACGCTAATGCTTATCGTAGTAGAGTGACTTCTCCCTTGGAAACAGCTGCATATGCTCCTCTAGACTGCCTTGAGCTTTTTCACACGTTCTCAGAGTGTTGTGTGTGGAATGGGATGATTAGAAATGCTAGAATTCGTGGGGTATTTATAGGCCAGATCTGGGTTACGGCGTAACCAATATAGGAGTTACGTCGTAACCTTCTATTTCTTCGTAAAATGCACTAGATCTGCTGGTTACGGCGTAACCTTATTAGTGGTTACGCCGTAGTCTTCAATAAACTCGGTTACGTCGTAAGTGATGCAGTAGTTACAGCGTAAGTATCAGCGGCGTGGAACCTCTTTTGACCTAATGTAGTTACGTCGTAACCTTTGGGAGGATTTACGCCTTAACCTTTTGATAAGTTGGCATACTGAGTCACGCAATAGTTACTGCGTAATGTGAGAGATGAGTTACGCCGTAACTTCTTCAAAATAGCATATTGTGATAAATCTTTAGATATGTTTCCAGTTTCGCGTCTCTTTAGCTCCAATGCTCGTAATTTACCTGAAAGTGGAAAATAATGGAAAAGAAGCGTAAATCTATATAAATGATATAAATAACGAGCATTATCAGGGGAAATTGACACTTAATATTCAGGACTATTTGATGTTATCAACTGTATAGATTAAATATCAAAATATTTGCACTAACAATCTCCCCCTTTTTGATGATGACAAAATATATGTAAACGTAATAGATAGGTAAAATGTCAAAGTTACTTGTGTCCGTACTTCCTTTACATTAACTTCTCCGTTTACACTCTTCTACCCCTTTTGTCGAAACAAAAAGGGTGTGTCTTTGGAGTTTAAACTTAATTTCTCCTAAGAATGTTGAGTTTGCATCATCCCTAGTGAAGTTAAATTGAAAACACTTTATTGCTCCCATTGTTGTACACAATTGGCACAACACGCCAATACCTTCAACACGAAATACTAATGAAGGAAGAGAAACATTATCAACAAGATTCACTTCAGTGGTCTTGATGATGACGAAGCTTAGCAACTCATGACCTTGAGCTTACACGTCTTCAAAAGGTGGTGATCTCGCCTTTAAGAGGAACCTAGAGAATCACACAAAGAAAAAAAATACATAGAAAGATCCTTTGAATTATAACCATTGTTGCCAACGGATTAATGGATCAAAATTTTGAGGCTTAACCTACATCAAGGTTAGTGTTAAGGAATGAAAAAATATATATAATGAGAAAGAAATCTCCCTTTTGTTGAAACATAAAAGAATTTTGAAGAAAGAATGTGTGCATGCTCCCCTTGTTAAGGGCGTCAAGTATTTTAGGAAGCTAAGACGAAAGTATTGAAAAATTTGCAATGTTTTTGCTTTGACGAAAGCTCCCCTTTATTGAGGGCGCCAAGTGCTCCTATTGTGGTTTGAAAATCTACAAAACAAAAAATTAGTGAAAAATATATTCGTCGTTGGATGAGTAAGTCATATGATGCACTTTGTAGATGCTCGACGGAAGCTCCCCCTAGCTCGAGGGCGTCAAGAAGAACCTACAAAAAATAAGTAAACCTTGTCCGAAGACAAGTGTCTCATATACAAACCCATGTATATGAGTGAACCAAAGAAAAAATTAGTGTAAAATTTCGTCCATATATAGACGAGAATCCCATACACATCAAAGTGTATATATATGAACCTACAAAGAAAGGATTAGTGTCAAAAATAGAATAATCCTACTACTTGCGTCATCGTGGTTGGTTTAGAGGTTGTAAGGTTGTTCAATAAATGTATTTGGGGATGAGACGCATTTCATTACGAAATTCACTTGGCTTTTGACAACATAGATGTTTGTGGAGGATGGTTGAGTGACCATGAAGTGTAGTGGTAGTGAGACACTTGTAGGATGTGGTTGACACAAGTAGCTTGTAGTTGACACAAGTAGGATGTGGTAGAATATGAAACATACTTCATCACGTAGTTCATGAACTAGACCTTGGACACGGTGATAATGATTGAAATCGTCATTATGACTTAGAGGTATGGAAGTTGTGGGAGAGGTGATGAGAGGTCAAGTTTTACTAGGTAATAAAGTGACTCAGGAGTAGCAAGGGATGGTGATGAAAGGTATCAAGGTGACTCTTATTGTTGACTCGGTTGATAACTCAATAGAGGTGGTAGACATTATGACTTTGTGAATAGTGACAAAAGTGGAGGAAGATAGTTAGGATGATGCAAGGTTAGGAATATTAAAAAATGTGCGAACTTGACTTGATGATGAAATCGACCATTGTCAACCTACAAGAATCCAAATTAGTTAGTACAAAAGGAAAAAATTTATAGAAATAGAGAAAATTTTCACATAATATCATGAAAAGAAAAAAGAACACGTAAATAATCACATAAACGCAACTCATTTATAAGCATATAAGAAACTGATAATCCTATGTGTTAAGCAAGTGTTTGAGTGGCAAAAAGAGATTTGAAATGATTATCTAAAGAGATAATGTACCTTCTGTTCCTTGGTTCCACCGGTTCCCTCACTAGAGGTATCCGGCTAGCTTTAGTCTAGGGATCCGGCTAACAGATGAGGTGAAAAAGAGATGATTGGGTTCTAGCAAGGTCTAGTACTTACATATCCTAAGTTAGGCAATCCATTAAGGTGTCTTACATGACATGATACCTAAGTGGTCAAGACTAATGAGTGAGGTTTGTCAATGATGACTTTTGTGGAGAAAATGGAGTTTTAGAAACACAAATGAGTGATCATGGATGACACTAAGTGTTTTTAGGATGGCTAATGATCATAGAGACCAGATGGTGATCAAAGGAAAATTTAGAAAATTCCTTAAAAATCACAAGAAATGAAAAACTAGTTTTTAGAGTATTTTAAGGTAGAGATGACTAAAATCAGACTAGGTGTTTTGAGATGAGAAGAACAATGTGTAAAAGTGGAGCGGAAAGATGGTGAGTTTTGAAGTAATGATAAATCAAAAATACTTTGAATGTGATCCTAAGTCATCCGTGAGTGAATGTGAGATCAACTGAGCCTAATGAAAGTTTAAGTGATCCTAATGTAGCATGTTTAACTAGTCCAATAAGGTCTGGAAGGTTGGATTGATGCAAGGAAGCTAAAAAGGAACTTCTGTCCACCCGGATACCACGGATCCTTCACTTGAGGGATCCGGCTAGTTATAGCCAAGGGATCCGGCGTCTGAGACAGATTTCCTTAACAGAATGGTTGCAAAATTTTGCTCTATGTATCGAATTTTGAAACTAATGATTTCTATAGCAAGCATACATGTATGTAAGTTAAGCATAGCAAGGAGAGCATGTAGAAATAACATATAGGCAATCAAACGAGATTGAGCTCACAAATAACACAAAGGTTTAGCAAACTTAACAAGCACTATTCAAGAAGCTCAAAACAGATTTATGATCTAGATTAGTAAATTATTTACACTAACAATGGCGTGTAAGGTATGTATCGAGAAAGAAAAGAGCACATGATGGTGTTCAAGACAAAAGAGTTGTGAGGTGCTAGTTTAGGACAATCGAGACTATAGTTAGATCCACAAGGTGGAGTTGTTGTTTGTGGAGATGAAGGAATTGTGTTTAGAAGATTAAGTGTTTGATTTAGAAAGGCTTGAAGCAAGTACCATTTTATGAGTTGGTTTTAGCTAAAAGATGTTTACCTATGTGTTGGTATTGAAGAGTAAGAAACACATGTATATGCGTCCTTAAGAAAGTGAATTGTTTTAGAAGGTTGTTTTGGTCAACAGAAGCAATGAACTATGTATAGTCATTACGGATGGTGATTAGCATACAATGAGCTTCGTCCATGAAGTCATGTAGCTCTTCTCGATCAAAGCAAGATAATCGCTTGATGAGGCAAGTGGTTGTGATTAACTAAAAGAAAAATTAATTTTACAACTTGTTTGATTAGTAATCCTAAGACAACGCAAAGTATTTCCATTGTAAACTTACTTTAGGAAAACATAGGAGTATAGATTTCTCAAGTGAGAGAATGAATATGAGACTATTACTAGCGGTGCTCAATTACGGCTAAACACTACCATTTTTATGGGTGATTCCACATACCCAACTTCTATCAAGGAAGCAATTCAACCGTTAGGTCAAATTGAGTTTCTAGTGCAATAAGTTCTCCAGTATTCATTCTCAAGTCAGGAAAATTTTTATTCTTACAATGGCCTATCGAAGAGTAACAATGATGATACTTTGCTTCATTTTTATTAATATTATGCCTGAAACAACTAAGGTGACAAAGGTGTCATGTTTAAATATAAAAATTTAAGGTTGTCCATATGGTGAACAAAAATGGTTGGATGAGCTAGTTCAACATATGTTGTTGGAAAGCTCGAATTTGGATTCTCGGATATGACCAATTATATTTGTGTTGCAAAATAATTTACTTGAGTATGAGATAATCAAGTTGTCAATCCTACTATGAAGCTTGGAAAGCGATCATGAAAAGGAAAACGGGAGAGTACATCATCAACACAAGTGTAGGTTATGATCCGATGTATATTCTTGTTGTTTTTAGAAAACGACACAAGAAAATATGAAATCAAGAAATCATATAAGCACATAAAACATTTATGTTGCACACATGACAAACTCAACAAGAATCCATTTAGTATATTACATGTTTTAAACATTTTTCAACTTATATGACTTATCTAAGTATTGAAACTAACATTATCGACACACCTAGATGTTATCCCAAACACTCTTTCAAATAGCACATTGATTAGTAAAATATTACTAAATCAACAAACCAGAGAATGAATAGCAAGGTGAGGAAACCACATATGTTATTCAAACAAACAAGCACAAAAACTATTTGAGATACGCAAATAATCAAGTAATGCAAGGTAAGACAATTAATCATTTAGCATAGCATACGAAACATGTAAGGCCAACCCCTTAATATCACATAAGATTCCGCAAGATTAATGGTTAATTATAAATCAAGTTTCACCATTATTAGTCCGGTTTGTTTTTCTTGATCAAACGTGTCATAATATGTAAAGTGTTAAATATAGTTTATGACTATATGAAAGACCAAGTATGCATCACACACATAAACATCAACCACATAGACAATCAACAATATAAAGCAAGAATAAAAGTAAAGCGATAAGTAAAAGGATACACAAACCAACACGAGGATTTATAGTGGTTCGGTCACGAAGCTCCTTTTCGCCCTACTCCACTCCCCGAGTATCCAACTCGAGAGTTACTTCACTAGATCAACAAACTCCATTCTTGGCGGAGACCTTACACAATGTCGCCTACATTTTATCCGGTACAAGGCTAGACACCGAGTTCTTCCACGAGGTAGAACCAAACCTATCACAACGTCACCTACACTTTATCCGGTACAAGGCTAGATACCGGGTTCCATTACAAAGGAGGAACCATTACCTGACCAGCATGACACATCTATAACACCCGTTATGTTTTGTGGCCCAACATAACAAACCTTGTGTTTTATGGCACAAACACATAAACCATCTAATCTAGTTATAGATACAAGAATATGATACTAGATAATATCCAAGACAATGTGTCTAATGGATATGAAATCCTAAACCAAACATCAAGAACACAAAGCATGATGTAGTTAGTCTTCCGTGAATGAAGATGACAAGTTTCCCAAGCTTGTTGTAGAAGATCTTCATGTGCTTGTATGCTTGTGATGGGTGATCACTTCAGTAGGTTAGGATGCAAGATCTCTAGGCTTGCTTTGGAGGATCACTTCAGAAGTATGCTTACAAAAAATGAAAGTTAGAAGCATTATGATCATATGAGATGAGAGTGGTTTACATGTTTCCTAATGATCTAAATATGTTAGAAATGATGGAGAGAAACTATGTGTGAAGGTGTAAAAATATCGTGAGAAGTGGCTTGCTATTTATAGGAAAAAGACCAAACTAAGTTTCTGTCCCAAGGATCACTTCTGAGAGGGATTCGCCCCTTATAGCCCTAGGGATCCGTGGGATTCGTAGACGCTCCTCATTATTTAGGTTATGGATCATGGATCATGGGTCATGGACTTTGGGTCATGGGTACCCAACTAGATACAATGTATCTAGACAATGGGTTATGGACTTTGGGTCATGGGTATGGGTTATGGATCATTGTATTTACCCAACACATTTACTTTTGTTTATGTATTTTATAAAATGTAAGTAACCAAGATTACTTAAGTGTTTTATAAAAATGGTTTTAGTTTTATATAAACTAAACATGTTTAATGGTTTGTTAGGGGTTTGATCATAACGCAACATAACAAACATGTACGAACCTGTGTTGTAGCATACAAGGACTTGAGTCGCTGAGAGGTGTTGAAAGTATGTTGAGACAAAATATAATTACAAGTAACTTATACATTTTACGTTATGTATTACAAGTTACATGTTTGTCATCAACAAAACAAACGAGACTGTATAGATTAAATATCGAAATATTTGCACTAACAAGGTTGATCACCAAAAAAACGTGTTGTTAGGATTTAGTAAATCCGTAAGTTAAAGACTCTGTCACCTTGAGTATTTGTAAGCATTAGAAAGCTCGTAGTCTTAGACGTTTTGTTATTATAAGTAGTTAGTTAAGTAACGCCGTGGAGGACGGACATGTCTTTACCCACTGTATACATGTTCCACAGCCCGTAGGAGGTGTATTTTGTAAAAACTATAAATACCCTCTACCTCCCAAGGTAGAGGGTGGAGCTTTCATATGATATGACATTACTTACTCTCACTAAAGTTCCCATTCTCTCTACTTTCTCTCTCTAGACTTCTTCCATATTCGATCCATACATATAGTTATTGTGTGTTTATGATAACCAATATCTAACAATTGGTATCAGAGCGCCATGGTTTGATCATCTACTTTGTGTGTGCTCGGATTTTTGATTGGTTATTCATAGTTTATGGTTCGAATGGTTTTAGAGAAATTTTCATTAGTTTGATCTTATTTAGTGGTTAAGTTTGTTATATGGTTGTACTTTTGTGTTTTGGTTTATCATATTAGCTTAGTTTTGGGTTTGGAAGGCTTGTTTCATCTTGTTTGTGGTGGTTTTTGATTGAAAACGCAAGGTTTAGTTATTGTTCTTCGTTGCGTTTTGTCCAGTATGAGGTGTGTATTGTATGTTCTAGGCTGCGGTTTGTGTGTTCTTCACTGCGTTTTGTCTTGTTCTTGGTTGAGACTTGTTAGAATTTGGCTTGCGGTTTGGTACAGTTTTGTTGCGATTTGACTGATTCAGGTTACGGTTTGGTGATCTTGTGTTGCGGTTTGATTATTTTATTAATATGTCGTTGCTATTTGTTAGGAAAGGACAAAAAGGACGATTGACACACTTGTACCTTTTGACAGTGACCTGCGATTTGTCATCTTGATGTGCGATTTGTCTCTGCGATTTGACAAGGCTTGCGTTTTGGGTATTCTGCGATTTGTCCATGCGTTTTGTCAAGAGTTGCGGTTTGTGTTCTTGCGTTTTGGTACCTCTGCGACTTGACAGGTGTTGCGATTTGTATCTCTACGACTTGACAGGTGTTGTGGTTTGTATCTTTGTGTTTTGTCTTGTATTACGGTTTGTGTGTTGCGACTTGATAGTTGCGATTTGTCTCTTGAGATTTGAGTTCTACGGTTTCCTCTTGATTTTCTAAAATCCCGCGAAAGATTCGATTTCTCGGTTTAATTCAAAGAGTTGTAAAATCGCGTGTATTTAGAAATCATGTCTACTGTTTCAGATGACGTTCAAGCTGCTGGGTCCGATACCCACCCTCCTATGCTGGATAGAACTGATTATGACTCTTGGGCACAAAGAATCTGTTTGTATTGCTTGGGGAAAGAGAATGGTTTTAACATCCTTCAGTCAATTGTTGAAGGACCCTACCAAATGGGCACTACCATGTGAGGTTTCACAAACTTGTGAATGATATGAGGAATATTAATATGACTATGCCAAATATCCAACTCAAATCCAAGTTCGTAAACAACATGAACCCTGAGTGGAACATGTTTGTTACCGTAGTAAAGCTGAACAAAGGATTGAGAAATACGAACTATGAGCAACTGTACGCTTACTTACTTCAACATGAGAAGCAAGCTACATTTGACCGTTTGATCATGGAAAATTCAATTCAACTGCACCAACAAGCACAACAAATGTGTATGGACTATAATACCCTCGACTAAATAACAGATTACAGACGTTGACCTGAGCATTACGGGTCAAGGGACCAGTTTAGCCTCAAAAAACCATATTTGAACTACTTACGACAAAAAATTCATGTTACAATTCCGGGCGATGTTTTTGGACAAGTTTAAAAACCAACGGTGTATTTTAGTCTAAATAAAATAAATAAAAACAAAACATTGCATTACTGATGTTGCTCAAAGTATATGCGCGTGCACAAATTCTGACTCAAGTATGTCGGACCCCGAATACACCCTCATTATTAATAGAGTTAATTACATAAATGGTCCCTGTGGTTTGTCGGGTTTTACGGGTTTAGTCCCTATACTTTTTTTTTTGCGGATCTCGTCCCTGTGGTATTGACCCGTTACGGGTTTGGTCCCTTGACCATATTTTCTGTTAATTTGACCGTCAAATGGGTGCTAGGATGGCTGAAATTACGTAAATACCCTCGTGTGTGTTTAATGAATGGTCCCTGTGGTTTGTCGATTATAACAAGTTAGTCCATGATATTTTATAATTTTTTTTGACAATTTTTTTCCCAAAATAATATTTTTGACAATTTAAAAAAAAATATTTTTTTTGCCTAAAATTTATAAAAAATTTTTGCCCAAAATTTTATAAAACATTCCGTCAAAAATTTTGGGAAAAAAAGAAAAAAGAAAAAATTTTCTTTTTAAAAAACATTCCGTAAAAATTTTGACGGATTTTTTTTGACAAAATTTTTTTCTTTTTAAAAAAAAAGATTATTTTGAAAAAATTCTGAAAATTTTATAAAAAATTCCGATAAAATATTTATAAAAATATTTTTTATAAATATTTTATCGGAATTTTTTATAAAATTTTCGGATTTTTTTTTTATTTTTTTTATAAAATTTTCGGAATTTTGTCAAAATATTCTTTTTTAAAAAAAAGAAAAAAATTTGTCAAAAAAAAATCCGTCAAAAATTTTATAAAACTTTGGGCAAAATTTTATAAAAAATTCCGTCAAAAAGTATTAAAAAAGAAAAAAGAAAATTTCTTGTCGAAATTTTTTTATAAAAATTTTCGTAAAAAAGAAAAAAGATATAAAAGCAAATTTTTTACCGAATTAAAAAAAATTAAATAAATTTTTTTACGGAATGTTTTTTAAAAAGAATTTTTTTTCTTTTTTCTTTTTTTCCCAAAATTTTTGACGGAATGTTTTATAAAATTTTGGGCAAAAACTTTTTATAAATTTTAGGCAAATTTTTTTTTTTTTAAAAATTGTCAAAAATATTATTTTGGGAAAAAAAATTGTCAAAAAAAAATATAAAATATCAGGGACTAATTTGTTATAATCGACAAACCACATGGACCATTCATTAAACACACACGAGGGTATTTACGTAATTTCAGCCATCCTAGCACCCATTTGACGGTCAAACTAACAGAAAATATGGTCAAGGGACCAAACCCGTAACGGGTCAATACCACAAGGACGAGATCCGCAAAAAAAAAGTATAGGGACTAAACCCGTAAAACCCGACAAACCACAGGGACCATTTATGTAATTAACTCTTATTAATAATGAAAAATGTTAACTAAGGTAAATTTGAATGATATTATAGTGACATCCCTAATAAGATACCCATTATAATCAAAATAGTACCAATCTCCAACAATGGTGCTCGACAAGGTAGTGGCACGACAGTGAATGTGCTCTTGGCCACCAACAACTGTAATTCTGCAAAGCAAAAGAAAGGACGAAAGCATTTTTATATAGTTGTACGTTGTGCTCCTCTATTTTGCATGCTGTCTCCACTACACAAAATGGATTGTGATTGGCTTGTTAATTAATTTGTTGTCTTATACTGTATGAAGTATTCAAATAAAATTGAATAATGGATAAGGTTATGTTTAATAAAGGTTTATTACATGTATGTCTTATTGGTTTGTTGAATTTGTTGACATAACTACTAAGGCTATAGTGATATTTAACCTTTAACTACTCGGTTAATGAAAAACTAGTTTCATTCAACAATAAAACATTACTGAAGCCCAAAAGATAAATTCGTCTTCTTTTGCTTTGCTTACATATAGTAAACAAATGAGTTACAAAATTCGTTAAAATCACTTTTTACCATGAGATATATGGGTTGTTGAGTAGTTAAGTCAGAAGACCATTTTAGTTGTTTGAAAACAGACTAATTCATGTTGTTGTCTTAGGCCGATAGTAATAGTGACCGAGGATGATCGCGGTACATCAACGTCAACTCAGCACGACCTTTTTTATGATTTAATTAGTGTAATAAGGCGACCGCGATCATCATAAAAAAAACATACCTCACTTAACCACAAAAGTATCTCACATAAACAATTTAAAAATACACTTATACACAAACAAATGCAAACCATTTGGTCAAGTGAAATGACCAAGTCCTTCAACTTTACTATGGGAGACGAGTTCGAGTGGACAAGGGTAGGGGGACGCGTTTGCATGGTCGACCGACCGAAAGGACAACCTCCCATTAGTCCATTACTACCCGTCTTATAAGCTAATACAAATCTGAAATGTTTGAAATTGATTATCTTAAGCAAAAAAAGTTAAACTTCTAAACCTATGCCAAACATGAAGTTGAACATATTCAAATAAAGGATAAGACATGTCACATTTGTTATGAACCAAATACAGAGAATCAAAAAACATGTGATCCGACAGAAAATCAAAAAACATGGAAACAATGACGTGTTACGTTGTTCGTACCACCACTACATGATTTGCAGGATTATTTCATGCTCCATCAACAAATACAGAGTTGCACACCCACTAACACAAACCACCACACATATTTGTTTTTTTCACTTTTGTTGTTTTATGTCTATAAGCTCCTACCACAATGCAAATAGTACAATACATCTTTTTACAGTTTTACAGTTTTACAATTATATGTTCATGCTCCTACCACATAAATATCATGTGATAAGACTTAAGAAATAATAAAAGTTGTATAAGCATTGTGAGTTTGTGACAAAATGAGAGCACATTACTGTATTTGACGAGCTGCTAACTTAGGTATTTATAATGTTAAGTTGTGATAAGTACTAATCACATAAACATTCGTACAAGTGTTGATAGAATTTAGTTATTCAAGAATTTAAAAAAAAAATAGCTATGTATATACGAACGATAGTTTATGAGCTCGCGTTGTGTTCTTTTTGACAAAACATGCACGTGTAACAAGATGTTGCAACTTATAATAAACCAAACACCAAAGTGACCTTGTTATCGAACACTGATTGAGTTGTTCTCATGAGAACATTGCGCCATTCTCACAAGGGGTCTTGAGTTCAAAATTTATGGGGAAAAGGTTTGAGGGTAGCCGCAAGAAGTATGAGATGACCGCGCGATATACTTGTTAGCTCGCGTACATTTAAATAAAAAACTATGATTCTTGGGCAACCTCAGCATTCTTGGGCAATCCCGCAAAGGGCTCGTAAAGGCGTAAGGCTTGGTCATGCCGTCACGCCGTTTTATATCACGTTTTTTTTAAACTCGATATATATGAAATATGATATAAATATATAAATATTTTCATATTGTGTGCCGCGTTATAATCGTAAAAGCTTCTCTTTGACCACAAAAACGTAAGGCTTGATCATGTCGTCACGCCACGTCTCGCACTATTATAAGCTTGTGTCTAAGAAAGTAATAATGGAATTACTGTATTAAATTTCGAAACAGAATGTCAAGATGCCATAACCAAACACCTTGTGTTGATGTTAATTTTTACTCAAAATTACAATTTGAAAAATACAATATGAAATGAAAGCGAGGGTAAACTTGGAACTTAGATGGTAAATATTAGCGGTAGCAATTCGGGTCAGGTTCGGGTTAGCAGGTTGGCGGGTTAAAAAACACCAACCCGAATCCAGTTCGTTTAAATAATCAGGTCAGCCATGTCAACTCTAACATGTTTACCCATAACTCGTACACGACCTATTTAACCCCATGTATATATATAGGTTGGCAGGTTAAATAGGTTAAACGGGTTTCGGATTAACCCATTTAACCCGCTTATCTAAACAAGTTGGCATATTACATGTGTTAAACAGGTTACACGGGTTTATGGGTTGACCCGTTTAACCCATTAAACCGTATAATAAAATATATATCAATTTTAATTTATGTAGAAAAAAAAATTAAACGGATTTGTAGGTCGACCTTAACTTATTCTCAACCTGAACCTGACCCGTGTTAGACGGGTCAAATAAGTCAACCCAAACCCGACTCAAAACTTATTTAGATTCGACCAAAACCTGTTAATTTTTGTATCGAGTCACAAATTGACGCCCCGTAAATATGTGACAGCTGGCCACGTATGTACTGGGAGTGGGGCTTCACTCACGCTAACCATGTGAAACTTGGAGGCTACGCATATGTTTTTCATTTTTAATTTTCAATATATAAAAAGGATAAAAGTTTGAATTGACATAAGTTTACCTGGTCTTTTACTTTCTAAACCAAATAACTAACATTTACATGTGTCATAAATATCGTGGCTTACATTTTAAACCAAATTAAGGGGTGTTTTGTTTATTTCATGGCAGAGAGAAAAAGTGTGCCCAAATTCTTTAATAGCTTTTAGAGTAAATTGCAAAAATCGTCTTTGTGGTTTAATCAAATTACAGATTTCGTTTTTGTGATTCATTAAGTGCAAAAATAGTCCACATTTTACATTGTTTGATCCACTTTTGGTCCCTCGAAACTAACACCGCTAGTTTCTGCTTGTTATCTTTAAAACAAGAAGGTATTTTTGTCTTTCTAGGTTTTATCAATTAAATTAACACCACAACCCCAATCTCAATCTTACTAAAATATACCAAACCGTTTTATATCCCCAAATCAAAACTGATCCCAAAACCCTAATTTTTCATCCCTGAAATTGAAACCCATTCCACTTTCAGTCCTTGTAGATACTAACGATTGATTAGTTAGAAATATGAATGAACCTTCACCTCCAAATTTGATCTTTAGAAAGGATGGCATTTCATTTGATCCAAACACATCATATGGTAAGAACATAACCTTTTTTAGTTGAAATAATCACTTATATTATACTAAATTATTAGGTCATTGATTTTTTATTTCATTGTGATACAGGTGGTTCCAAGTCCATGTTTTCTTTGAAGTTGAATCATGGTGGACACTTCACAGACCCACTAAACAGGAAGTATACTTCAGGTACCATATCATACCTTGATCACATTGATGTGGATCACCTTAATGTTGAGGGAATAAATACAATTATGGCCCAACTAGGTTATGATTCTGATGAAATTATGTATTATTACTTTAGGATGCCCAACAAAGGTTTAGATGATGGTTTAAGGTCTCTGAGTTGTGATGATGATTTAGTTAGGTTGATAAAAGTAGTGGAAACAAATAAGGAAATAGAATGGTTTGTTGAGCATTGGGTTACAACAGTTGAGATTAAGGACTTAGGCTTTGATGTGAATGTGGAAGACTTAGACTTTGATGAGGTAGAAGTGAATGATGAAGACTTAGGCTTTGATGAGGTAGAAGTGAATGTGGAAGACAGAGAAGATATTGTAGATGAGGAGCATATTATTGATGAGGTAGAAGTGAACATGGATGATTTTAGCAAATATGATGATAGGGAAAACTATGTTGACCTAAGTGGAAAACCTCATTTTGAAGTCACAGAAGAAGCTTTACATGCTCTGGACTATGATTCATTTGATAGTGATGTAGGTGATGGTGATGATACTGCAAGTATTAGAAGGAGGAACCTTAGAAAACTTAAAAAATAGGTGGTGGATTAGATGGTATTGTCAACTGCTTGTTTGTTGGACAAGAATTTGCTAACAAGGAAGAAGTTAAGAATAAGATTAAAGCACATGCAGTTGAAACAAGAAGAAAGATTCAGATAGTAAAGAATAATTTTGAAAAGGGTACAAGGAAAGTGTAGAGGCATTGTGCCATGTGATTAAGGGAATATAGCAGATGATGGGTTACAAGGGAATCTGTGTAAGGGTAAAGGTAAGAAAGCAGATGTTGCGTCAAAAGGGAAAAAACAAATGAAGGGTAAAGATGTAAATGTACATGATAAGGACAAAAGTGTGTGTCCCTGGAATGTGTATATCTCACCTAGTAATAGTGGAAAGTGGGTGGTTAAGACATTTAATAATGACCATAAATGCCTCCAATCTAGAGAGATAAAGGCATGTACAACATCTTTCTTTGCAAAACATGTTGTAAATCTGATTTCTCTCAATCCTGAAATACCAACAACTGCAATCCAAGAGCAGATGCAGTCCAAGTTTCAAGTAGGTGTTTCTAAAACCAAAGCTTTAAGAGCTAAGTCTAAGGCAGAAGTTAATTTAAGGGGTGATGCTCAGGGTCAATATGGTTTATTGAGAGATTATGCTGAACAGTTAATGAAGTCTAACCCAAACACAACAGTGAAGATAGATGTTTACAGGGCTCATAATCCAAATGACACTGAAAGAAGGTTTAAAAGGATATATATCTGTTTGGTTCCATTAAAAGAAGGTTTTAGAGCTTCTGGGAGAGATCTGCTAGGGTTGGATGGTGCCTTTATGAAAGGTCGATATCCTGGACAACTGTTAACAGTTGTGAGTGTGGATGCTAATAATGGAATTTACCATGTAGCATATGGAATTGTTGAATCAGAATCCAGAGATTCATGGGAATGGTTTTTGTCATGTCTTGGGGATGATTTGGATTTGCATAGCAATTCCAACTTCACCTTTATTACTGATAGACAAAAGGTATGTACTTGTAACTACATTTTTTTCAATTTTTATATTGATTCATTTTTATACTTGTAACATCACCTTTATTAATGATTCCATTTTTTGTTTTATAGGGTCTGTTACCAGCTATATAGAACCTATTTCCTGCTGCTGAACACATGTATTGTGTAAGGCATATTAATGATAACATGAATTTGATTTGGAAAGGAGGAGTATACAAAGATAGGTTGTGGAAGTGTGCCACTACAACAACTGTGGTAGAGTTTGAGAGAGCAATGGATACAATAGGCAGGCACATGAGTGGTTGAGGAAAATACATCCATTGGAGCAGAAGCCACTTTTTCAGGTAACCAGTTATGACCTAAATTACTTCTTTTTAGTTCATTATTAATATGCTTAATGTATGTACATACTTATGATAGGAAGGGCACACTGTGATTTAGTGATCAACAATATTTGTGAGGTTTTTAATAGACAGTTGCTAGATGCTAGGGATAGTCCTATTTATACTGCACTAGAATATGTTAGGGAATATATAATGAAAAGGATTGTGTTGGTTCAGAAGGTGATTGAAAAAAGTGAGGGTCCATTAACACCAAGTGTGACTAAGATTTTCAAAGCTATAATGGAGCAAGCATCACAATACACAGTTCAATGGAATGGAGCTAGGAATGGCAATGGGGCGGGGCGGCCATCCCCATCCCCAAACTCGATAACAAAAATCATCCTCAAACCCGCCCCAATCCCCATTGGGATCTTATCGGGGCGCCCCGTTGGGGCGAGATACTCCCCCAAACCTGTCCCATTCCCCATTGGGGTCTTATCGGGTTGTCTTTTTTGAGCACGATACTCCATCATACTCGTGTCGCTTCCCGTTTATTCTTATTTTTACACTATTAACAATATGATTATATGGAATAACTTGAAGAATCGAAAACCCATTAATAATATATTAATCATTGGAATAAATCACAACTTTATAGAATAATATGACACAAAAAAAGCTTCTATGATCACAGTTTGAAATATCACAAAGGATAAAAACAAACAAAAATTAGAGAATTATATTTAGTGCGTAAATACTAACACAATATTTTATGTATAAAGATATATGTATATGTATATATTTCGGGGCGGGGCGGGGATGATGTGCCCTGTCCCCGCCCCAAACCCGATAAGAATCTCCGTTAAGGCCCCAAAACCCGCCCCGAAACCCGATAAGCATGCCCCGCTCCGCCCCAATAAGTTCGGGTTTCGGGTTTCCCCGTCGGGTTCGGGCTTTTTTGCCATCCCTAAATGGACCTGAACTATTTGAAGTTAAGGGTCTTTGGAGTGATAAGTGTGTGGTCAATCTTAATCTTAGGCATTGTTCTTGTAGAAAATGGGAAATATCTGGAATCCCATGTAAACATGCAGTTGCTTGCATCTTTAACATGACAAATAATGGTATGGAAGTTCCTATCCCTGAGGATTGGGTCCATGAGTCATATAGGTTAGAAACATAGAGGAATGTATACTCTCATAAGGTCAACCCAGTCCATGGTCCACAGTTTTGGGAGAAGTCTCAAATTAACCAAACAAAACTGATTCCACCTTATATTCCACCACAGATAGGTAGACCGGGAAAAAAAAGAAAGAAGAGTGTAGGTGAGATGGCTAAAATGGTAAAAGAGGGCAAGTTAACTAGGAAAGGTGGAACTGTGATTTGTGATAATTGTGGGCAACATGGTCATAACAAAAGAAACTGTAAGGTACCAAATCCATGGAAAGATCCATTTTATACTTCTCCAAACTCATCTGCAACTGCTGAACAAGCACCAAGTGGTCACCAAGGAGCATCTACATCTGCATCAAAGGCACCAAGGATGCCATCTGCATCAAAGGCATCTGCAGCAAAGACATCTGCACCAACTTGCTAAACTGAAAAGCAGATGTGTTCTTTTGTTTTTACAAATTTTGAACACATCTGCTTTTAAGAACACATCTGTATGGCAATTGTTACCCTTTAAAAGCAGATGTGTTCTTTTGTTTTTACAAATTTTGAACTTGTGTTGTTTTGTTATGCAAATGTTACCAAGGCATTTTTAGATGCCAATGTGAAGGATCAAACCAAGGCATTTAAGTTGGGCACACATATACTTGCAGCCATCAAAGTCACCAAGGATGCCATAGATGCCAAAGTGTATCTGTATGCATCAAAGGCATTTGCAGCCAAGGCATTTGCAACCATCAAAGGCACCAAGGATGCCAAGGTGTATCTGTATGCACCAAGGATGCCAAGGCATTTGGAGCCATCAAAGGCACCAAATCATACTATCATTAAACTTAGTACATAACACATACATACTTGCACATCCATACTTGAACATCATTAAAAGCATACAAATACTATCATACTATGATTAAACTTGAAATTACCATTCATACTTGAACATCCATACATATAACAAAATTCATTGACTATAGTCAATTTTTAAGTTCAAGTTATTCATCTTAGCTTTATCAGCTTACAACAAGAAACTAACTAAAAACAAGACCCAAGTACAAATCAACCATATCTTCAATCTTCGTCTTGCAGCTACCATTTCAACCAATGATTCTTGAAGCTGGTTTCTTGACCTCAGTAGACCAGGAATGATTTGCACTGAACGAGCACACATTGGAGGATCAAACAATCAAAAAACCCACAATCCGTTCCCTACAAATTAGTACTTCAATCAATAACTTTTGGAGAAAATATAACTACAAATTAAAACTTACAAAATTTTTGGGGCATGAGTGAAAACGACGTCCTGGGTTAAAATTTGTCCATGAAGTACGGATACGGGTTTGACTACCACAGAAACAAGTCACCATTTTAATGAATTGATTTTGCCCCTTTTACCTTTTTAGGGTTAAGGTTTTATTTTTTTATGTGTGTTTTGGATTTGGAATGTAGTGGTAGGATGGGGTATTTAATTAAGTAAAGGCATGTTATTTAATTGATAAAAGTAAAAAGACCAAAACACCCCTCTTGTGCAAGAGAGAAGTAGCAGAAACTAACGTTGTTAGTTTCGGGGGATCAAAAGTGGACCAAACAGTGTAAAATACGGACTATTTTTGCACTTAATGTACCACAAGGACGAAATCTGCAAGTTGGCTAAACCACAAGGAAGATTTTTGCAATTTACTCTAGCTTTTAACTTAAAGAGACATTAAAACTTGCATCTCTACAATAAAAGGCTAATATAAACCTTCATATATAACAACTTAATTTAATAAACACCCTCTTAGTTTTACTAACCAAATATAATTCAACCTCTAGGATCTAGGGTTACGTTTTTAGAGCACGAGCTACCTTATCGTGTTATGGGCTTGTGTCGCGAAAAAAGTGTTGTCATCTTAGCATTTTTTTATAACATCAAAATCTATCACTCAGCACAAAATATCATTCCCTCCTATAACACCATTTATGGTGTCATATGACACCTATGAACCCACGTTTTTTTTTAATTAAATAAAACCAAAAAGTTAGTAATTTTGTGCTTATTTGTGTTAATCTATACACATCAAACGGAATCCTTATGGGACGCTTTTCCGCTACGTATACTCATTAATATTTAGTTACTAGATCGACTAAATCCCAACAAGTTTGACTTATAGCTTAATATTTCCTGACTAACCAATCACATAAAGTCTTCTAACATATATTTTTCATAGTCAAACAAATAAAATAACATTATAGTATACAATATACAAGTATCTCATTTGATTTTGAGATGTAACATTAGTTAGCTGTAATGATTAGTATTAGTAGTTAGTAATTGTTGTTTGTTTTTAATCGTTTAATAACGTATTATATTTGCGATTATAAAGTATAAAATATTATACAAGCTGAACGCCTTTTCAAGTAGCGTTAGAAAAAACAAAAGGCTAAATGCCCGATGTAAAAAAAAGGTTTCAATGTAAATCATAAACGTTCCAAAAGACTTTTGAATGCGACTTGCCAACGCGAAACATACCCACAATGGTGTTATGTTTTTCTACTTTAACATAATCTAAATTTTGTTTATAAGGTATATGCTGTTTTATTAAGAATGAAGTCGATCAACTCATTTTATTAGGCCGGGTATAATGGTCGCTCGATCACCACCTTACCTTCACATTTAGAGGCGTAGTGGTCAACATCTAACTAAACACATAAAAATACTCCACTTAATACATTAAATGTGTGGTCTGTGTTACTACTTCATTAAATGTATGTTTTAAAAGTAAATTGCCAAATCTAATTACAACGAGACGTTTCGTCACTAGCCTCTCTTATATATTAAAAGATACACAAATTATATATTTGTAAGAGTTAAATTTTATATTTGTATGATCGTAAGATCATAAATGGGTACATAAAAAAGAGACTAAAAGAAAGCGATAGATGATTGTAAAATTTTGTTCTTGACTAGTGGACTCAATTTGGTAAAATTATGTCTATTACTAGTGGACTCAATTCGGTCCATCTAAATACACTTTCATGATTTTCCTTTAGTTACTTAAAAGTTTAAAACAACAAGGATTGCTACGATGCCGCCGCGTTGCGGCGGGGCATTTTATATTTATGAATATACATGTTCAGAGTTTGAGCTACAATCACCATAGCGAGAAAGAGAGTTTAAGCAACTTCGTAACCGAAAACCATCGTATACAATTCACAGACTTACAACAAAGTAAAGGGTCCTTGGGATAGGCATTGCATTAAGAATGAGAAAGTCAACTCGAGTGTTGAATGAAGCAATCATTCCCTTCTGCTTGACATCGAATCTCTGTAAATAAATAGAAAAAACATGTATCACATACTACATATCTAAATTGTCACTTCATCAAGTATCAGAAGTATTAAACAAAAGGCCAAGGAGTGAATGATATAGTCGTACAGTATGGCTAAAAAATACATCCATAATATAGTCATACGGTAACTCACAATTAAATTAGAGTTAACAAACTTACACAACTGACTTGATCCAGGCATATCTTTCCTCCCTTAAGAATCTTGTATACCTTGGCTTCATACAAAAGTTGTGGATGTTTCGTCTTAGTATTCTCCTGCATAGTCCAAGAAAAACAATCATATCCCAAACACCACATTCACAAAACCATCCTTTACTTGATCAAAAAAAGACGAACCAAAAGACCCTTTTGTGCAAAAAAAACAGCAACAAAACTCACCCTTTTGTGCAGAAAAAATCAGCAAAAAAATGCACCCTTTTGTGCAGAAAATCAGCAAACAAAACGCACCCGTTTGAGCAGAAAATCAGCAAACAAAACGAACCATTTTGTGCAGAAAAATAGACAACCAAACGGCCCTGTTTGGGCTGAAAATAAGCAGAATCATACACCCCTGTTTGGGCTGAAAGTAAGTGTATCCAGACACCCCTGATGAACTGAAAATAAGCAGAAATAAACGCTCCTGATGGGCTGTGACAGCATACAAACAAACATCCTGTTAGCCATATATGTAAGAAAATAATGTTATATACATATAGTTTAGTAGTACAATAGTTTTTTTAAACGTTCCAAATACACCTCTTGCAACTATGTTGGCTAAATCTTTTTTATCGGCTATAAAGAAGCTGACCTATTTGTCTAGTTATTCATTCGACCAACTACTGATCAAGGTGTTGCAAATCAGTACCATATAATTAGTTTCTAAGATCAAAGCCGTTAACGAACACTCACCCGTCGAATCTTTTGGTATTGGTATCTTTCCAAGGATCAATAGGATTGTGATAGCCAAGATTAGTAACAGCAACTTGAGTATGCCAGTTCAGCTGATGTATTAAGCAATTTCAATAGTAAGTTGCAATCATAACACAATTACATGTGAAAATATATTGAAAGTGTAAGTGCAGCTGTCTAAAGGTGGCTCACCTTGTGCAATAATATATCATAACATCTAAATTTGATAAAAAAATATCATAGCATGTTACCTTTTGTAGGGCGTGTTTGTTGTATGACTGTTTGTCCGTGCATATGACCCGGTGGAGCAGAACTTATTTCACGATCTCGACCATTTGTTTGTCACCGTGGCTTCACATCTGACCTTGCGCGGTAATAAAAGAAGGTGGTATATCCCTGCGTATGGTTCCATCTTCAAAATCGAACATGACGGGTCCGTATTAATTGACTCACATGATTTAGACGTATGCAGAAAACCAACTTAGTTAATTACCAATAGAATGCCGTGAAGGACAGTAGTGTGCTCTTCGATTGCTGCTTACGTCAACCATGAAGCTAAAATCAGCGCGTGGTCATTTTTTAGATAGTTGCAGTTTCATGAAATAATGATAAAAATATTAAATCTTAAAAATAGTACTCAATAGTAATGGTAGCTACTGCATACAGGTTTGTTTCTTCAAACAATTTTTAGCGTAAAGATTCAACCCTTAAGGAAACACGAAATATTTGGGCTAAAAAATTACGCATACCAGTTAACTGTCAGCACATGGCTACATACACGGGTCCTTTCAACATCAGAGTCCATAGTTGAATGACAACATTCAGAAATCCAGTAGAGATCCCCTATAATTGTGAAAGGAAATTCTTATGCTAGAAAGGGTACTTGTATTCAAATGCAAAATTGGTTTTTTAAGTGTCTTACCATGTAAATTATTGACGCCAACATCAAATCAGGTTTTAACTTCCAAGAATCTAGATCTCTGACCATAATGAATTCTGCAAACGCAGCTACTATCAACCCGCTTAATCCAAACACAAAAACCACCATTAATTCCACTGGATACAACATCATCATCTGTGCCTGCAGCGTCACTCGAAATACCTAAGGATTGTTCGGGATCACATATTTTCGGCTTTTACTTATGGCTTATATGCACTTTTAAATTCTAAACATTTCAATGGTTCCTTTTCATATAAAATATGCAGTAAACAGCTTTGTTATTACATTTTTTGCTACGAAAAATATTTATATATAGGGATATATGGTTTTATTTTTGCCCCCTCGAAAATTATTTCATGGCTCAGCCCCTGAATAAGCTCATAAGCATATAAAATATGCAATCCCAACAACAACAATGATACCCAATCCCACATGAGCGGGGCATGGGGCAATCCCAAACAACCCTTAAAGTAACCTAAAGTTGCTAGCACTTACGTACCTGGGATACCAAAACGAATGACAGTAGGAATTTCTTACTTGCAAGCAAAATCTCACCAATAATCCAATATAAGCCATTTAAATATTCTATAGAGAAATAAAAGGCGCCACGTGACCCTCTCAGCTTGCGTTGGTCTGGGTAGGATGTACAACAAACAAAAATTATTTGATTAACCAAGAATAAAAAACACAAACTGCTAGAACCTCAAAAATTACAGTCCGGCATGGCCCAACGGCATAGTCCATAATCTCAAACCAACAATGTCTTCGTTTAGCCAATCCCATGATAGTCTGAAATAATTATTTCAAAAGTTAATGTTTGAACATATTTTCATCTTAAATATAGTGAATCTACAAATGAATTTTTGGTCACTAAACACAGTGTATTGGTGTCTTTCAACCTGGTAAGAAGACGCGCCTGGTTCTTAATGCGGCTAAATTAACCAACAACACAAATCAGCAAAACCTCAAAAAAAATTAATTCAAACTTCAATCTTTTTAACTTTCCTGCCATCAAAACATATCCATAGTTAAAAAGATTCACCCTAAAAGCAGTAGTAAGAAAAACAATATCGATATCAATAAACATAAGATTAGTAGAACAAAAGTCAAGAAAATTGTACCTGATTAAGGTGTATCCTACACCCATCAAACAACACCACTGAAACAACACCAACATAACCAAACTATGTTAACTCAAAAAACAAAAGAACACCCACCTCCTAAAATCAACTAAATTGCTTAAGAAGCCAAAAGTTATAAAAAAAACCCAAACTTTTTATTTATTATATATCCAGGAAAATACCTATTTAATTATACTTTACCTTATAAGATGCTTGAAATAGTTAACTATCATAGAATCTGTGGTTGTTAACTATTCCGACACCAAAAATATTCCGTCACCAAAATATTCCTCACAATCGATTGTCAACTATCATAGAATCTGCAACCACAAAACAAATACCCACAATAAGTCAGCGATCGGATCATAAAAACCCACTTTCGGATCATAAAAACCCACTTTCTGAAAAATCTCTGATTATTATTAACCTGATTCATGGGTTTCAGATCAAAAAGTGTGCGGTGGTTTTGATAAGAATAAGAAAAAAAGGCGGTGATCGTTTTGATAAGAACAAAGAGAGTAAGATATGTCGGTAAGATATGTCGGTAGCAGGCCAGGAAGGAGATGGACATTGCAGTTGGGCTGAAGAAAATAGCGGGAGCCTAAACGGCATGTTTTGGTGCCGTTTTGTAAGCTCAAATTAATATATATATAATTACACGGCATGTTAGTAATAAAAGATGTAAACAACTCTTATAAATTTCTAAATGCTTCTCATTGTAGCTGTAAAATTTAAAGTTTTTCATTAATAAAAGCTATTAGCGAATGTATCCAAACAAAGTCTTTTTTTCTAAATTAAAGCTTTATGTTTAAAATACAAAGCTTATAGTTTTAAAAAAGTTGCTTATATCACTACACAAAAATATTTTTAAGTTTTATCTTGAAAATTTACAAAATTATTCAAAAAGATTAAAAAAAAAAACAAAAACAAAAAAAAAAAAACAAATTTTTTGTATATCTTTTTGACAAAAGTTTTAGTAAGTTTTCTTAATTCAAATTATTTTTTGAATAGTTTTAAATAAAAAAATTAATATTAATATTATTTAAATAGTTAAACAAATAAAAAAAAATAAAAAATCAAAGACTAAATTCGTGATACCTCACAAACCACATAGATCATACTTTTAACATAAGAGGGTATTTATGTCATTTTAACCATCTAACCTTTCACTTGATGGTCAAACTAACACAAAAAGTGGTCAAATGACCAACTTGGAACGGGTCTAAAGCATAGGGAGAGGATCCGCAAGTAACGAGTCTAAAGAGGGATGAGTAATTGCGTGAACTGATCGCCTTGATCGAATACCTTATGTTTGTGCAAGATCACGCATACCTACTTTCATAGCCTGAAATGTCGAAATAGACAAACATCATTATATAGGCCTCTTATTTTTTGTTTAATTGAACATAACTTAAGATATAAAAACCAACAATAGACTGCATATTAGCTCGGAAAAAAAAAACACAAATCTATTAAAGGTTCTTGAGACATCCCCTAAAACACTTCTTATAAGCCGAAATAAGCCATAAGCCAACTATATAAGAAGAAACAAACACCCCTTAAAACACTTCAAATCAAATAGTAATATAATTCATAATTGTGTAAGATAAATTATATCCAAATCCACTAAAAACTATATATGAAAAACGAAAAACATATAATAAATAAGAAAAACAAAAAACAGATAAGAAATAAACAAAATAAAAAGTCGTGCTAAACTAAGTTTAGACAACGGAATTTTGCACATCCCATCCTATTTTAATACAAATACGGAATTCTTTTATGTTGTGATGTTAATCCGGATGCCAAAAGATAAAAGCGCAATAAATTAATATTATTACCATCTTAAACCTTATTTATTTATTTACTTATTTGTTTATAGTTACAAACTATAAACAAATATAATATTAACAACTTTAGAAAAAATCTTGTGCGCGTACAAGTATTATAATTAGTTTACATAAAAAAAAATAGAATCTGCAAGTTTCTCAAAATTTTGACTTCCATTTATAGCTAACCCAAAACAAACAAAAACAAAATGTTCTTTCTTTTTTCTTTTAAGTCACCCAATAAAAAGTAAGCGAATTTTTTTGTATTACTAACTTTTATAGAAATTGGAAATTTTGTTTCAAGCCGCTAATATGAGTAATTATATTAAAATTTGACATTCTATTGAGGAACTTCTAATGTGAGTAATTATATCACACACGGTAGTTAAAAAAAGGGTCATTTGCATATATGTCCATTCAAAGATGCAAAATTGCATATATATCCTTTGCATGCATAAAAATCATTGTACTATGTGCATAAAAAACTTGTAAGAAAGATATATATGAAATTATTCACCTTTGGAGGGATATATATGCAATTCCCCCTTAAAAAATTGTGTCATACCATTCTCGCCATTCTTTTTGAGAAAATCAATATTTTTCTAGTTTAAACATTTACTTAAAATGTAAAAAGTACTTGATGTATATTTTGAGATATTTCGACAAAAAATTTATAAGTTAGTCAAAATAGTGTATGTATATGATAAGTAATTTTATCTTTAATACAACAATGGGCAACCTGTATACATCTTATTTTTAACTTTAATGGTCTAGGCCGTAAAAAGCACACTTTATGTGAAAAATTGTATACAACTTATTTTTAACTTTATTGTCTATTGCGTATAAAAACAACCACAAACATAACTCATATCGCAACATAATCGTGTTTCATTGTTTTGTTCAGTGTCACAAAAAAAAAACCCTACAAAGCCGATTAATCGTCGTCTAAGCATTAATGGGCTACAAACCTTTCTGATTTGTGTAAGTCGGTCAAACAAATCGGCACCGTGGTTAATGGAGGTCAACGATGGTCAAACTTGTTGGAAACTTGTAAATCTTGCTGGAAATACCCAAAACTTGCCGTAAACTAGTTTTAATGACTTGTATTCGCTGTTTATATCTATTACAAGATGTTTTTTTTAAAGGAAACATTTTGCCGGAAATACCCAAAACTAGCCGGATATACCCAAAACTTGCCAAAAATGTCAATCGAATTAATCTCACCTAGACCGATTACAAGCTATAAATGATGTACCGGCCGACTAACGATTCTGCAATTTTTGCAACTTGGTTTTGCTCCACATGGTTAGTCACTAATAGTAGTCTTCCCAAACTCAAATGACTTTATAATAGTTATACACTTAACAATCTTTTTGGTCTTATATTATGTTTTTGTCGTGTAGATGTCAACTCAATATCTACTTCTAGACTGGTATCAGACTCTAGAAATGAGTCATATTGCCTTTCATGATGCAGTTGTTTCGGAAAAAGATTCTCAAGGTTGTATACTTGTATCTAACGCAATGATTCATTAAGCCGTATAAAAGTACAGGTTGCTAAGCCTCCTTTCGGAGTCCCTGGGGAGGCTATTAACAATTTTTAAACAAGGAAACAATCTAAACGACTCAATGGCAAACTTCGTATGCCAAAAGTCTTACACCACCATGAGGTCCATGATTCTCTAAGCGCAAAAAAATGACATATACCTTATTCGAAAAACTACTAATCATGGACTCAAAACTCAGTAATTACTTCCAGGAATACACAAAAAAGAAAACCATAAGATATCCATCCTATTTTATACATTTCATTTCTTTTTGCCTTTGCTCTTGTTACTCTTTTTCCCCTTGTTCCCTTTCTTGTTGTTACCATCTCGAGTATTATCAAAATCGCTTTGATTTTCTAACACCTCTAAAGCTTCATCGCCTGTTTGTTTAACCTTTAACACCTGACTTGCGACATAACGCTTTACGAATCTCTCTATCTTTGGCCTATCACTTTGCAGCCTCTCCAAAGCAAGTACAACATCCTTCACTAAAACTAATTTCGTTGCTCTATGCCGACTGGAAAAGATCCAAACAACCAAGAAATGTTAATACATATTAACTTGGTCTAAACAATGAAACCACTTCAAAATTTACAACAGTACAAGTCTAACCTTTTGTTAAATGCAAAAGAAATCAAATCAAAATCATCATATGCATCATGTACAACTCTTGCACCTATTCCGGAAAACTTTTGATCCACAAGGATAGCAGCTAATGTGCCAATATTTTTATCAAGTTCATCCTGGCAAGAAACCAGATAATCAGAAAACCATATTTAACTTACACTTACTGATCATTGATTACAAACTCAATTATATATATTACCTTGACCATAGCTGCAAGGGATAACGTGTTCACTACCACTCCCTTGTTCCCATTCAAAACCTCAAATATGTCTTCTAAAACTTTCCAATTTATTTGCAGTTCCATACAATTCATATTCATGTTTGCATCTGGTAATGTGTTGGACGTCGATACCTCATGAGTTGTCCCAGCATCAACATTATCTCCTTGGAAGTCGATACCACCGTGTGTATTTTTCCTTGGAAGCAATGCACTCATTATCTCCTGTTTAGGTTTCTTAAGGTCAACAAATATAGCACTAGGAACTTGGATTTTAGGACTCGCATCTCCCGAATACACAATCACCAGAGGATCCTCTATGCTTGCAAACGCTTCTGCAACCAGTTCTAGATTCAAGTTTAAGTCGTTACCTGACCTTCTCCTTAGTAAATTAAACACAAACTTCTTTGGAAGCAAATAACCAATACTTCCAGTTAGCAAAACAATCAATACTCCAGAACAACCTGATACTTGCAGACTAATCAAAGATAACATCATTACCAACCTCAACGCTAATAGTGGAAGGTAATACGAGACATTAATCTTTGATGTTTGAATCCAGGGTTCAATCTTATCTAGATTAAAGAGCATATCTTCGATTCTGTCAACAAAATGCAGTAACTCTTTAGGCTCTGTACATATCTGTTGAAGTGCCGGGAAGGTTGTATCAGTAGAGGGGAGATATGTAAACCATTCAACAAACGAAGCTTTTGTAGTGAAAAGGATTCCTGAACTGGAAGATGACATGAAAAGAAGACGATCCAATAGATGCACATAACTGTGAGTTGATATGCAACCAGGACACTTCCACGCAGCAAAAAAAGTATGTTCCAAAGCATCCTTAAGTGGTGCAGCAATTGAATCTGTATATCTCAATTTTTTCACAACTGACTTCCATTTGGATTTCCAATGAAGCCCTGTAACAGACTTTTTCTTAAGCCCTGTTCTGGAACCAAGATATATCATCATCACCCTCCCAATTGTCCTATAGGTGAGATCACCCTTGATGTCAACATTCCGAAGAATAATCTCGTCAAGCAAGCTGACTGAAAGATCAGTCTCCCTTAAGGAAACCAAGTCCTCAGATACTGCTTTCCGCCAATCCAACGGAAACACAAAATCAAAGTAACTTAAGGAATTATCAAGGAAATTTTGCAGCTTCTTTTTATAAGGATCTGTGAGATTATGACACTGAAAGTCTAAAAGAAACTTGGAGACCTCAAAAATGTGAAGGAGAGATGTGCTTTGGTGAAATGCAGAACCATTTGACTTTGACTTACGAAGGGCGTCAAGAGTTTCAAGTACTTTTATACCCACAGAAAGTAATTCGGACTGCCAATAAGACAGAATAACAAACACCAACTCCCTGCCATCAAAACTCATATGCTTCTCGTCCCTATGAAGACCCTTGTTACCAGTGTTTTTTATCCACTCAGCATCCTTGTTGAGTGACAAGTACACCATGTTTCCTTTTACATACTGTTTCCTCACCCCAAAATAATACAAACAAAAATCAGCATGACCGGACTGGTTAACTAACTCTCCATTTTCGAGACTTTTAATGCTTATAAAGATATCCATGATATGCTTCTTCCACAGGTTCCAATAAAAAACAAGAGTTCTAACTGAAACTCGGTTTTGAAACATCTTGTCTTTACAGTGCTGATATATATCAAGCGGTAAATTATCCTCCCAATCATACTTTGAGGAATTCAAATGAAGATGTTTATCTAAGATTTTCCTAATCGACAAGATTTCTCCCCTTAGACTAGCGTTGTCTTGAGAAACGCACAAATCCTTCTTCAGTTCATGCAAGCTGTTGTGCTGATAAGAGAGTATTTTAAGCTCACTGCAAACAAAATCATACATAATGTCCGAGTCCATTTTGGCAAGCAACCTTACTTTATTACAAATTTCTTCCTTCTGAGCAAACTGCTTCAATGGCCAACCTTTGTTTCCGTTTCCCCATAACGAGCTAAAAAACACATACCAAACTAACAAAAGAGCAGCCTCATTCAAATGTCCAGTCTTCTCCAAAAACTCAGCCTCTTTTAGAAGATCGCCCGATGATCTCGCCAACTCAGCAGCTTCAAGCAAATGACCCAATTCTTCTTCCAACAACAAAAGTTCATCGAGGCAGCCTAACGACCTCAAGAATATACGCTTAGATTCCATCGAACAAAATGCTTTGACATATTTCATCATGGATTTAGAATCTTTATGTTCGTGGTAATCAAAAGCACAACTCTCCAAAAATTCTTGCTTAACTTCTTCTAATTCTTTATTTTTATTACTCACATGTTCTTCCCAGTATTCTATGAATTGAATGCCTAGATCAAAAAGTTTCCCTTTTTTGCAAACTGATAGACAATTGGAGAACTGATCTCCTTTAGCGTAGGCTTCTGCGGCTTCACTATAACACCCTGCTAGAGTGAAACACTCTGCGGCTGCATCAAACTTTCCACACTTATGCATATAGATTTTTCCTGCAAAAACCAAAAAGAGCAAATTAGAGGTGGCAAGATGGGTGAGTTGTGTGTTTGGGTGACATTCAGAAATGGGCTCGGGTTGAACAGGTCATTTCAGTAAGTTTACAATCCAGATGTTGATTACTCGTGCAAGTAATTAACCATTAGACAGGCATTTATGATTAAAAAAAGGAAGTTACCAGCTCTTTCATATTCCCCCAAATCACAATAACATGATGCAGCAGACTCAAATTTCCCAATAAACTCGAACATTCCCGCTGCTTCTTTAAGATAACCTAAATAAGAGTCAGGATTTGTTTCCCGCATTTGATCAGCAGATGCTCTCAGACCAGAAGCCTTGGCCAATTTCTCCCACATTGTGTCTCCAGCCCTTTCAAAACAGAATGTTGCCATCGCAAAACTATTCTCATAGAAAAGCTGCAGACCATATAAAAATATGAAAGATGTCCTACAAGTAAACATAGAAAAACTAAGGCAGTAATTGGGTAAAAGTCAACCTTTTTTCCACGTTCTCGCCACTCCTGAGGGCTACTTTCGACCCGCATAGCCTGTGCCACTGAGTCATCCAACTTCCGTACTTGAACAAGTCCCCTCACTTTCCAGTAGTCAAACATTGGCTTGGAGAGCTCCTCTTTGCTCTCACAAATCCATAGCCTTTGCCTTGTTCGAGTTATGGCCACATACAATTGTTTCAGTTCAGAACACAAGACGCTATGTCTTGCTTCACTGAATACCGGGAAAGATTGAGGAAGTTTTTCGTCGAGCCAATTATGTTTTTCCATGAATCCGTATATAACTCTCCACCGGTCTTTTAAAGGCGATGTCCCAAAAAAGTTATACAGCAGTACATCCTAAATAATTATGGCAATCAAATATTAAAAAACGTCATTGGCAATTCGAGATCACTAAAAATGATATCTTCGTGAAAAAAGGATAAGAAACTGACCTGAAACTCAAGACCCTTACATTCCAATATAGTGAGAACAAGAGCTTTCTTTCCAACGTATTGAAAAATTTCATTTCTTGTACGATCATCACGTACCAATATGACTTGTTCAGCACCAAACCCCACAATTTCTCCACCATTTCTACTACCACCAAATATTGTCACAATTGCATTTTCATCATTACAAGACTCCAACAAAACAGGAGCTTCACCAGAAACAAGACTAGTTTCAGGCTCTAAATTGTCAATTGAGTGAACAAAATAACAGTATAAAATGTCAATGACACTCTGAGCTAAATTGAGCACGCCAACATGAGTTCTAAAGTTCTGTTTTAATTGAAAAATCTCGGATAGAAGACCTTTTTCTTGTATTCCAGATGTTTTGGTGCTTAAGAACTCTTTATAGAAAAGAGATCGTATGTCTTGAAACCTAAAATCAATCCCTTTTGCAATTGTCTGTGCAGTATCACCCGCAAACATAAAGCCTTCATCAACATTGTGGCAAATATATTTGAAAAGAGAAATCTGTCTCATACTAAGATCTTGCACTTCATCAATGTACACAAAATCAATTTGGTCACCATTATAATTCCCATTTTTAAGCCTATGATGAATGTCATTAACAAAATCTCCCAAATCGAATTCCCCACGTTCGCTTTTCATCTTTTCGTAGGCCTGAAAGAGACTGTAAACAATCTCTCTTTTCTGTTTGGTTAAAGTTGAAGTACGACTTTCAGCCAATAAACAGTAGCCCTCAAAGCTTAACTTTCCATCAATGCATTCCCCTGCTAGCATGCCTCCTTTTATATGAGATATAATCTCGGTGAACACTCTAGAAGGATCAAGCTTTTTAGTTAGATTTGAATTGAAGTGGGGCCAGTAAAGTGAACTAAACCTATCAAATGTAACCTCCCTTAATCTTATGAATCTTTGCAAGGCAACAGATCTTGAAGTTATACGGTTACCATTAGAACCTTCTCTTGCCTCAAGAAATCTTTCAAAAAACGAACTTCCCAATGTACCGTCCAACATCATCAGAAACTTTTGAAATGTTATAACGAGAGGGTAATATTTCACCGGGACGTTAATAAATGTGTCTGGAATATCATTCAATTCTGATGAAATAACATCTGTATTATCCAGATTGATCTCTGCTGATGAACTCCCATTACTTGAAATACTGTCAAATACGTTAATTTTTGAAGTCAGAACAAGACCATATAGTGATATAGATGGAAAAAAAGATAAGAGAATGAGTATGTGCACACCTTGTAAGGTGGGAAACATTTTGTTTCACAGCATAACATAAATTTGGGCTGACTGTCACAAAAAGCTGGCGAAGAACACTCTGTTTGCTAATTTCAGGATCATCGTCAACTTCAGCATCTCTAATCGGGCTGCTTTCTCCTTCATAAAACCCATCAGAAACAATGTGAAATTTGTGTTCCTGTTGGAACAACTTCATTATCAGAACAGTGGTTTTCCCAGTTCCCGATCTCCCAATTATGAATGAACTCTTGCGAGATAAAATTATGTCCATCTGTTCATCAGTGACTTGCATGGGTAGATCAACTTCTTTACCGGAAAGCAAATGCCTCACGACCCCACATGACAAGGAGTAGAACTTCATAAGCAATAAGCTTTCACTCACTTTTGAGTTTTCAATATTATTTCTAACAGCGCCAGGATTCACACTCATTTCACTTTCATCTTCACCGTCACTTACATAACGAAATCTGATAATCTTTTGGGATGCGGGCCAACTCTTAGGAACTTCCAAGTTTCTAAACAATATAAAGAAAAAGGATTAAGCATATATAATTACTACTTTATTTATTAAGATTCCCTGTAAAACAAATGAACATACCCCTCTAAACATTTTTCAGTGCACCGATTAAGATAATCATCTGTGTAAGCAGAATATATGCTCTCAAGTCGTTTTGTGAGTCCCGGAATCTCCTCTAAGGCTAATATATCCCAAACCTTTAAAACTTGTGTATAATTGACTTCCTTGATGATGTCAATAGTACAAATCACATAGAACCCTTCAACCTTAAATTGTTTCAAAATTTGTGAAGAATTTTCACAACACAAGTCTACACTTTTATTCTTCGGCCGCCAGCCACTAGAAAGTTTCAGTAAAAGGTTTAAAACCTGCTTCTTCAAGCGAGAACCTGTCAGCTTTCTGAACGTTCTTCTGAAGTTGTCACTGAAGAGAACCTGATAGAATAAAGTTGAACAAACATGAACAACAAAGTATAATACTGCATAAGGATACAATTTGGTAGGAAATTAATCACATACCTTCCATTTTGCATGTTTAAAAAGTACACTATTCCCGTTAACCAAGTCATCAAGTTGTTCTAACTTTTTCTTTGCTCCTATTATTGTCATCTTCAAGCATTCATCAGCATCAGCATCAAACAAACAATGTCGATTCCTTGCATCACAGACCAACTCTTTCCATATAGACTCACTCTTAGTCAGGGTACTTTCACTTCCCAATATCCAAAGACAATGCCTACACAAAAATGGAAGACAATATCATACAATTTTTAACAACAAAGTGTCTACAGTAATCAAGTTTCTCATACTTGTGAGAAGATTGCATACCGTGCTCTTGTCAAGGCAACATTAGTCCTTTGAGGACTAGATATAAAGCCAACAGACCCATGACTATTCAATCTTACTGTCGACAAAATAATAATATCTTCTTCTCCACCCTGAAACCCATCGATTGATTTAACCTTCACTGAAAATCCATCAAGTTTCTCATACTTGTGAGCAAGCTTCTCTTGAATCGAAACAACTTGGGCACCATAGGGAGATATAACACCAATAGTAAGCTTCTTCTTTGAGTCCTTCCATGCTATAAATGAGAAATACACAGATGTTGTTCAATAAAAACAGATTTAGTTAAGCTAAAATCATAAAGAAGAATTTGAAACGACATAACCAATATGCACACCTCTAAAGAGATTTTTAACAATTTTAATCACAATAGCCACCTCAACCATATTTCTTTGGCTTCTTCCATCGTCATCTTTTTCTTCTCTTCCCCCAACGACATTTATAAAGGAATATGAACCAAACATTGGTCCTGAAAGATACCTCTTTCCGTAACTTTTAGATAACACATTTTGTGCATCTAAGATTTGACTTTGATAAAACTTCATATTTGGGAAGGAACTAATTGAAGGATGCATTCTGTATTGAACATTGAGAAGATGCTTAGAGTGACCCAATGAGCTTAAACGGTCAAATAAGCTTCTTCCAAAACCTGATTCAATACAAACCTGTCCACAAACACAAAGTCCATCAAAATAGAATTTATAGTTATAGTCTAAGGTAGAAAGATAAGCATAGACTTACGTTGCTATTAACAAGTGCAGGTAATTGGCGCTCATCTCCAATAAGAATAGCATGTTTCAATCCCGGAAGTTGAAGGGGAATGGTGGACTCTGCCTCTTTCAGTTGAGCAGCTTCTTCTAAGACCACCATATTCAAAGGCTCCATATTGACAGCATGCAACTTGTAGGAACTCGAAGTTGTTGAAAATATTAGAGAAGCTCTTTCAAAACAAAATTGTTTTATTGCATATTTGTTTGAAGAACATGGAAGAGAGAGTTTTGCAATAGATATTTGCAAATCTCTTAGCAAAGATATACATGACTTAACCAAATCATCTTGCAATGGTTTAGAATTGAAGAGGTCTTCAAGTTCTTCCGAAACCATATTCTTTTGAAACAACAAAGATTCCAAAGAACTTAAATTATTCAGAAGAGATATCATATTCTGGAAATTATATTCCCCCATAAAACTTCTTGAGATATGAGTACAAAATGTAATAATGCACCTTCTGAGTGGCGGTGCAGAAGAACTGAATCGCTCTTGTACAAACTCAATGAATGATTTGATTTCCAACATTGTTCGTTTACCTTCATTCTCATTTCTGAGTTGTTTTTCTTTCAATGACTCATTTTCTATAAAATTATAATATTCGGAAACACAATTTTCCAATAAATCAATCATAGATCTTAGGCAATGCTTCCAACCAGTTACTGGCCCTAAGCATTCTGCAAGCCTCTTTACCCGATGCTCGAGATAGATTTCTTCAATGTCAGTACTAACTTTCAATCTCTCCTTGGTGCCAAACAAGAGCAGATCTCCAACGGGACACAAACAATCACCACTAGTAGTTGTCGTTTTGAATGATTCTCGTACCAAACTCTGAACACGTGAGGCTAACTGTACTATAGCCACATTCGTTGGAGCACACGAAAGAGTCCTGTGCTTCATTTGCAAAAGGATGAAAAGCAATACGCTAACTGTCATTGTTTTCCCCGTTCCAGGTGGTCCCCATATTTGCTCCACAGATGAAATATGACAACATTGCGTTTTACTAAGCACAGCCATAATTGCTGCCCTCTGGGATTCATTCAAGTTAAGCAAAAGTTGTCGATCAACTTTTTGAGATACAATACTATCATAACCAAAAGAACAGATATTGCACTTCTCCTTAACCTGTAAACAACATATCCATTATCAATAACAGTATTTATCACTAAACGGGCGGAAAACTTATTTAACTAATTTCTCACCATAGAGTCAGTGTAAAGAATCTCTTTGATTATATTAAGATTTCTATCCATGTGCAGTGAATTCCATATTCTTTTTTGACTTGTCACATTCATCACAAAAAATGCAAGCATCCCGTCTTGGAATTCAATTGGTTGTGATGCCTTTACTCTTATAGATGTACTATCATCTTCATTACTTGTGACCAATGTGAGCGCCCATGTTCTACCCACACGCTTCAAGTCAGAAACAGATTCCGGTTTCCCATCTACTAAAAGAAGCAGATCACCAAGTAATGTATGGTAATCGTCTTTACCACGTTCACTACATTGATTTCTCCAATGACCAACCGTAACATCATAGACCATATTTTCACCACTATTGGACTCGTTAAAAGATATAATATCAGCAAATGGAGCTCTATGCATGATCTCCATGGACGAAGCAAGCTCGAAGCGCGTTTCCTCTAACAAAGGATACACAAAAGAGCCGAAATAGTGTTGTTCCGACTCAAAAGTAAGTGGTATCTTCTCCACCTACAAACAAGAAAATTCAATCACTTAATACAGCTATATTGTTACTGTGAACCCATATTGTTTTAACTATGAGGAAGTCTTAACAGGTTTATGCTTTCACTCTTTCAAAACATAATAACGAGGAGACGTTGACTTTAAAGTCAAACGGGCCAAATAACTTTAATGGTCGTTACATTTTTTGGGGGTGTTTGGCAACTCCGTTTTTAAAACGGTTTGAAAGTTTTCATCCAAACATTTAAGAAAGGTTCTCAGCTTCAAAAATAAGTAGAGATATAAGTATCTAAAATAAACGTTAAACTTCATAACAGCAAAACGTGAATAAACTAGATTGGGTTTTCCATAAAGAGGGTGTTTGGGATAGCATATTTTTTCCGCTTATGCCCAAGCAGAAGCACAGATATGTGCTATGGGAAATACTGTTTGGATTTGCTTGTTTCATGATTATCTTTAGTATACTTTTGAATAGTAGAGAGAAGATTGTTAAGTGCCGCCTGCCTCCTTACTCGGTGTAACCAAGGCCTATTCGAAAGCGTTATCTCTTATTTATTCTTCTAGTTTTCGCATATCTATATCTATAACATATTATAAAGTATATAAGTTGTGGACTTATCCCCTTTTTTAAACAAGACTATTAGCCAATCAGAAGCCTCCATTTTATACATTTTCAAATTTTCTTCCATTCCTTTTAGTTTTACAAAACCGAAAACCGTCAAAAATGATAAAACAAAAGAATATAACAATTTGAATCAACTAGTTTGCGCAAGTACAATGCTAGTCTCTATTTATAGGATTTTCAGGTTAGACAGTAGAGTAAAAGCAATATTATGACAACATAAGCACATAAGCTTAAGCAGACTGGATTATCACAAGTGCTTAAAACTAAGCAAAAAAGTAATCCCAAACAGCCTCACAATGGACATAACTTAATTGTTTAAAAAGCATTATGGTTATCACTTAATTATTCATAACCATAATCTCAAGTTAGATAGACAATGAATGAAATGGTAATTAATAAAAGAGATGGACCTTGTTCCTAAAGAGGTGTTGATTGAGAATGTCATCAAGAGACCATGAAAGAATCATTTTTGTAAACTCATCTTCGTGATATCCCAAACACCCTCCTCCTTCCATAATCACCTCCTCAGAATTATCTATTTTTTAAAGAAACGAAAAGGGTTTACTAGAGTAGTAATTGAGGGCTTTCTTTTGAAATGAAAAAGAAAGACTGCTTATAATAATGTACATGTTCTGTTGCATAATGTACAACATTTTATAGCGGGACTTATGAGCATCCATTTATTTTTTGTCACGGCCAAATTGCAATGTTGTGATGACTTGGCTCATTAAAGTAAAGTGCAAAAAAAAGTGAGGCTTACTTTTAAAACATAAATATTTTTTATTTGTTTTGTTAGTGTGTGTATAAAATATTTAGTGTGGTATATTTGTTTAAAGTAAGTATTTTAATGAAAGGTGAAGCGAAGGTGATCAAAACGGATGAAAGGCGAGCGGAACGGGAGTGAAGGGAAGTAACAGGAGAGATAAAGCTGATGTGACGATGACCGAGTCACCACCACTCCCTTTAGCCCACTCGTGTGGGCTTTTTATTTGGTACTGTCTAATAGCGCACCAAACACATATAGGTCATGTTTGGTAATAAGGTAGTGGAGTCATAGATAGACGTAGTATGATAAGTGGTAGCCTTTGTTGGGCTTTGTTAGAGCGTGTGGACCTTCACTTACTGGGTTGAAGATCCTATACGCTATCAATACTCTTTCTCGTTCTAGTGTTGAAGCCAAATATAAGGGTGTTGCTAATGCGGTTACTGAGACCGCTTTGATTCATAATCTTCTTCGCGAGCTGCATGTACCTTTATTGACCGTTACTCTTGTCTATTTTGGCAACGTTAATGCTATTTATTTGACATCTAACCTTGTTATTAATATTCATTTTGTTTGTGACATGGTTGCCAAAGGTCAAGTTCGCATGTTACATGTGTCATTTCGCTACCAGTATGCTAACATATTTATTAAAAAGTTGTCTTCGACCCTGTTTGAAGAGTTTCGATCCAGCTTGAGCGTTAGATGTCATATGTTATGGCCATGTTGGCCCGGGTCTACAATAATCACTTAGTAACTATACATTGATTCAATGATTAATGAAAATACACGTATTCCATTGTTCAATAATGTATTCGTATAGAATAACCAACAAACCAAAAATGTGCAGATACTAACCAGTGAATGCTAAACATTAATTATTTGGTTTAAGAAATTTGGGTGATAATTCATAATAGCTAGAACATTAGCCATTGGGTTAGCAGTTATGTTGATATTTCATCGAATGGCTTATAAAACAACTACTTCGAAATACATGACATCCTTTTTACAAAAAAAAATAAAAATAAAAAATAAAAAGAAAAAAAATCATCAAAGATCAAAAGGTAAATCAATAAGATCTTTAAAAATGCTTGTTTAGTATGACTGAAATGTGTATTTCAGTCAACATTCTCATTGACAAATAGCTAAATTAAACCCAACCAAAACTGATTTCCATTTGAGTCATTAAACTTGTTTTATATTTGTGACAGTGTGATGAACCTTGTTTTAGACCAAGAACCCAAGAGTATTTTCCTCCAAAATGAGATAATATTGTTCCACATATTCTACAGAAGGCGATTCTCAAAGTATTTAGAAGGTACACCATAAATATCAGGGCATAAACATTAGCAACCATAAACTACTAGTAAAAGATTTTGTTAACTGACAGTTAATTAATTCTGGAACACATTAGCTGGTAGGGAGGGCAACCCGAACCAAACCTGTTTATTAAACACGTTAGCCAAGTCAACCCATTCAGCACCAAGGCTTACCCTTTTGTTTTTTTGTTGGGTGCATATCGTGTCAGGAATTGCCACCCCTACCCATATCACCATATGACACAATAACAACAGACCACAAGTCATGCAAATTGCAATCCATTAAACAAAAGTTAATAAGAACCGTCAACAGAAGATACTAGAAAGTAGGAAACGTGCGTGATTCTGTAAAGCATGGTCCTAAAGAAGAAAGTAAAGTCTTTACATCAAATTTCTTGAACCTTGCTTCGTTCAACAACATCAAGACATCACACAGTCACATCAGATCCTTGAACAAAATCAAAAGAGGAAGTACGTTAGTAGTAGTTAGAAAAATGGCAACTATCAAGTTTGCTATGAAGCTTTTCTTACTATACAAATGAGAGAACATGACGAATCTATATATGAAATGAAACTAGAAGTTACTAACATTGAAAATCACACATAAGTGCACTAGATGGTAGGATGAACTAGAGTATCAACTCCGACGAAGTCTATATTTCAATGAGAATGTCAAACAATCGTGATAGTTAAGTGCTCTAACTTTGCACCTTTGGTGTATTGAAACACCGCGACTGTTTTAAAATCATTTCTAAACCTTGCATCCCAATATACATTACCATAAACTTTCATTTATCAACCATTTCCAAAACACAAAACATTCGTACCGGTTCACATTTGACCCATTTCATCAATAAGACGTATTTACAAAACTGCCATCGGGTTCACTTTTGACCCGTTTATAAATATTAACGTTTACCATGTTTACATCTAACATAACATTTGTTTACATAAAGGGTACTATATACGGCATCATGACATAAGTTGAAATGAAAGTACCCATCATAATATAAACTACATAACAAGTACTACCACCAAGTCTTCTATTCCATAGTTTTCTTACTCTCAATCGTTAGCTTCTGTTTTTTTTCCTTTATCTCCGGCTAAATTTTCATCAGAAAAATCCTCATTCAAAGTCTCTTGGTCTCCTTGAGATTCTAGTGGTAAACTACTCTCAGACTTGCTGTAAGTCACTAATCTCTAACCAATATGCTCAAATTTAGCTACATACAAGAAATGTGGAGAATGTTTTGGAAGTAAAGGAGTTCCCTTCTATAAAAAAATCTGTCTCTTTCACAAATTTATGGAATTAAAAATAAGGTCGCCAAATTTTCATGACGTGTTCTAAGGCAACTCAAACCTAATAACTAGTTTACTTTGTATATCATTCGAGTCCGCAAACATAATTTCTTATTGATTTGTCACCCAATCTAATACTTAGGTTGACTTTTATATTTGACTCTTGCTTTAACCCCTCAAACGCCAAGTATTTGACTTACTTAAAGGCTAGTCAACCTAACTAGCTTTGACTCACCAATCACACAATTTGTATAACTCACATATATCAAATAGATGGAAGTCTAATTAGATAGCTATCATACTTAAGATCAAGTTGGCATACACACACAAATAGGATCAGTGTTCAACTTAGATATGATTGATGTATTAAGAACTCATATACTACTACTAGAGATATGGAAGTGATACATTAATTAAACGAAGTGTGTGTAATGAAGTCAATTACCTCAGGCTGTAGGTAGTAAATCCTGGAACCGCTCTCGGTCCTCAGGTGACAAAACAACAAGAAAATTAAGTAGTCCTTTGAAGGCACAAGTTTTGAGGTCATCGGTAGGGGAAACAAGTAGCTGTGAAAGACTGTCATGAAGACGCTGCTGCAAGTTGTTCTGTTCATGATGACTGTCGGCTAATATCGCCTCCCTCACAAACTCAGGGGCACGTTCCAAGATTGTAAGAGCAAACTTCTGAAGTCTTCGTGAGGTGGTTTGAAGACAGTCAAGCATAAAGATCATTAGTTCAGACCAAAGCCGGCCACTTTTTTGACCATTAACAGGTTTGATTGAAATCAAAGCGATGTCTGAAACTACACTGTAAAGAGCAACCATATTCGACTCCAAATCTTCAAATGGAACTACATCCAAAAGATCAAACTTTATTTTGTTTTGAGTTTCGACTGCCAACTCATTCCAGTAAGTGACATTGCCACTTGTTAAAAACTCCTTAAGAATACTTAATGCAGTTCCATGATCTCCACCCGGATTTCCCAAGCCTATAGCAATGCAAGTGAGTTTCGTAAACAAGATGTCACAGTTAGCCTCAATGCATCTAGTCAATAAAGAAAGTGCATCCTCTCTAGTCCCAAGGTTTGCACATTTGTCGATTAAGGCTCTTAGAGGTTGTGAAGATAAGCCCAGTATCTTTGTTATTTCCTCATCTCGACGATCCATGGTGATGGCTGGCTAGATAGGTAAATCCCTGAATCAAATACCGAGGCAGTAAATTTAATCATTTTTTCCTCACAAAGTTCAATCTTTAAAATGAAATTGACCAAATAACAAGTGGTACGTATGATTAATAAATACAAAATCATCGCAATCTTTCAGGAAGAGATATATAACCATATGTTCAATGCCATCCCAACTTATGAAAAACATTGTTAGTGCTTATGCTTCTTTTTTTTAGAAACGGCAATATTTTATAACAACAAAACAAAAAGTACACAAACAATACAAGAAAGAGTGTTTGGATTTAGCTTATGTTGTATCATAATGCAATAAGCAGATAAGCTCTTTTTGAGTTTTTGGCAAATAATGCTTATGCTGGTAAATAATTTGTAAATTCTATGTTTCAATAGTGTGATTCGGTTTAAAGACTGGCAAAAAAATGTTTAAATTCTTTTAAACCTGACAATTGTTCCCATCCATTTACTTTCAACTAACTTCGTTAAGTTAGGCTAGAAGGCAAGGGTAAGCACAACTCACCTTACACATCAGCGCCACGTCAGCTTTCTCTTCCACTCACTTCCACTCACCTTTATGCGGACAAGAGACTCACTCCCACTCACCTTAACTCACAATTTATTTTTTTTTGTTTACTCTACAAACCAAACTGTGAAATATATTACACACAAACCAATAAGGTGAGTGGTTCACCTTAATTTGCATAGAAACGAGAGCCTCACCCGTGAGTTATGTTTGTGTGCAAGGTGAATGGTGAGTGACTTTGCTTAAGGTGAGCAAGTCACCTTGCCCTTGCCATCGAGTCTTACATTTCCAAACTCAACAACTAACAACTTACAAATTACCTTTTCTAAACTAAAGCTTTTTCATCTTTTCTAAAAAGCCCAACCAAGAAGCCATAAGCTATTTTAAATAAGCTCCACCCAAACACTCATTTGACATTTCTGGCTTTATCAAATGCCCTTAAGCTCTAACAAGCAGCCTCTTAGTTACAATTATCACATTTTTGGTCCAATGTGAAGTAATATTGGAGATATTACTATATCACTACACATAAACATGCTTTTATCATGTAACTAAGTTCCACACAAAAACTTTCAGAATTTATTTACAAAATCTTACCATTTGTTTCCAATGGAAAACAACACATTTGTTACCCGTAGTAAATAAATATGGCCAAGGCTCTTGAGAAGGGAGGGCTTTACCCGGTTTGAATTTATATGGCGGTAGGTTCGTTCAAACCCCATCGGCCAAAAGGTTGGAAAATGGAAACCATGGTTACCCCAAAAATAAGCATTTTGACTTCTTAACCGCAAACCAACTTTAAACACCTCAAAATAAGCAGACCAGCAGAACAGTTTGGAAACATAAAACTGCTTATGCTTAAAAAAAAATCAGCAAAAAATAAGGAAATCTTTCATACAAGCAAATCTTAATAAAAACAATTGATAGACAGCAATAAGTCATAATACAAGAATTGTAACAATAATGTACACACTTTTTAGAACATACTAAGCAACATTAATAAAGAAAATTATGGGGTTAAAATATAAACCTGCACAAAATTGTGAGGGAATGGAAGAATCTTTAAAACCCTTAAATGCGAATAATGAAGGGAATTTTGCCTTTTTATAATATTCAAAATGTTTTTTTTTTTTTTTTTTTTTTTTTTTTTTTTTTTTTTTTTTACAATAACAATAACTCAAAGTTATAAAAAAAAAATCCTGCCGCGGCAGCGCCACATCAGCTTTAACATAACACCATCTTTTGGGACACACTTTTCTTTAAAAAATAAAAATTACAAATTCAATCCCTAAACTAATATTTCAGTCATTAAACAACCTAACATTATATTAATAAACTTAAAAATTACAATACGAAATATAAAAAGTTACAACAAAAAAAATACGAAAAAAAAATACGATATAAAAGAAAGTACGACATAAAATAAATTACGAGATAAAAATACAATACGAAAATAAAATAAAACTACTTGGGGCAGCGTTGCAAATTATAGTTTTTTTTGATGATTTTCTCCTTTTCCATTTCGATCCAATACGCAGTATTCGCATCCATTTCCTTCATGCTAATACCGAGAAATTTCATATTTTCTAAACGCATAATCGTACGGTCTTTCTCTTTAGCTGCCTCGTACGCCTCTTGGGCCGCTTCCCGTTTGATACGAAGCTCGGATGACATAAAGTCCCCGAATTGGCTTGATGAGCCACTTCCCCCGGTACTCGTCGTGCTCTCGGATTTGGATTTTTTCGAAGAACTTTTTTTCCAGGCGGACGTGGTCTTGCATCTTGACTGAATAGCGCCTCGTTGCTTTGCCCGGGGACATTGCCGGTTAAATCAATTGGTTTCGGCGCATCCGAATTTGCATGGCTTCTCAAAACTTCCCACGCATCCTCTTGGGTAAACGAGGCTCCTTTCGGCTCGTCACGGTACATTTGTCTAGCCCGTCTCATGTTATCCAATTAATTTTCCCCACTTTTTTCCAAACGTTTTGCACGTTTGTAGACCGCGTTGAAATTTTGACAATTTTGGTTCAACGTATGCCACTTGCTTGTCAACATATCCTTGTTGCGTAGTTGAAAATTTTGCTTATTGAACTCGTGCATAACCCGATACCAAAACGTGTCGCCCGCTTGTGAAAGTCCGACAATTTCATCCTCGAAAAACAGTAACGTAACACGCTGCAAGTAGTTTTTCCTCTTTTGGTTTCCAACGTAATGTAGTCTCCGTCACATCGAGATTTCTTTCGGAATAGGGTTCGGGATCTTTGGATTTTTTTGCCTTTCGTTTACCTCGAATTTTGGGCTTTTGGGGAGACGTAGGTGCTTCAGATTCTTCTTGCATTTCAAATTGTGTACGTGAGGATTGGGATGGCGATTGTTATTGTTGGTCGAATTGTAGATTTTGAAAATTGACGTTTAGCATTGTATTGTGTTGTTGCCACATAAGAAATTGTTGTTGTTGTAGGTAAAGTTGCTCGGGAGTCAACCGGAGTGGGTGAGGGAAATTGGTTGAAGAAGATCCCGCATTCGGGTTTGAAGAGGAAGACCCGCGTTCGGGTTATTAATACTGAGGAGGTTTATATAGTGGCCGAAAAGGTTTCTATGTCTTCCATTTTCTTTTCGTACCCTTAACCCGTAAAAATATAATTTTTGTAAAAGTCATTAGGTTATTAAAATATGACTAAAATACACCGTTGGTCCCTAAACTTGTTCCTGCTCATCACGATGGGACAAAACTTCCCTTTTTCATCGCTGGGAGTCCAAAACATGGGGTTTATATGCCAAACTCGTCCCTTGACCATTAACGCCGAGGTCAACGTGTAAGATATTAGATTTCATACACACAATAATACTTAGATCATAGAGGCATATGGAGTGTTTAGAGAGAGAGAATGAGATGTTCTAGTGAGAGAAACACATAGAAGGTTAGATTGCAAATGAACATCCAACCCTCTCCCTTGTGGGGAGAGGGCTTTTATACAAATGACTACGCCCTCATTCGGGCTGTGGATCAGGCATACAGTGGGTAAAGACCCGTCCTTCTTCCACGGTGTTACTTACACTACTGCTAATCTAACTAATATACTAATACGTCTACGAGCTATAATATGCTAACCATATGTTGGGGTGACCGACACTTCATCATGGATTTTCTAATCCTAACAATCTCCCCCTAAGGGAGGTCACCCCAATAATTACAATGGAAAACGTCCTAGCAATTAAACTTTAATCATTGATGATCGAGCTCGTAGACTTCATATCTCCAGTAACTTAAACGTCATGCAATAATAGTGATTCCTTGACTTGGAGTAGTTCATTGATATGTGATTAGGAGCATACTTTGAGATCATCATCATCATTACATCTCTACATTGTCTGATTGTGGGATTGCCAACATGTGAGGTAGTGACTTATGGACCGACATGCTCACATTATGGATCATGATTTCTTCTTATCAGAGTTGCGGAAGTTTTAGTTGATTCATGATATTTGCAGCAGCGTAGAAGAAGCATGGAGTGTAAATATCAGAGTCTTTGATGCACTTATCATGATTTCTTTAGAATTGAATGTGTTGTGTGAGCATGCGGCTATGGATTGACCTCTCAATTCTGATCAGCTGCAAACGTCTGGTGTACCTGCATACAACAGTTAGCAATAAAGAGCACGAAAGTGTCTTTGATCACTTTCGTTGAATTGAGGTACACAGCCTACAGTTCCCCGTTGATCAGTACAAGTACTGCCTGTGATCAAGTATAATTCCGAAGAATCTCCTTGACAGGGTTTCGCAGCTGCTCTAGCTATTCTCAAACCGGAACGTCTCAAAGAAGACAACACAGAGTGAGTGAACCAGCAAATTGAGATTTACTGATTGATTAAAAATGATTTGAACAACAATCGTGTATTGCATAGCAGAAAGAATTTTCGCAATACAACGAAGGTTTTATATGAAAAATCAATTTTCAATCATAAACACCTTTTGATATTTGAAAATGTGATACAGAGTCGATGTGTCATAGAAAAATGATTTTTGCGCACAACGACTGGTTTTTCAAAGGTATCCGTCAATCCATTACCTGAACCAGGATTGATTCATAATTTTGAATCACCCAATTGTTTCTGTTCAGTTGTCACATGGTTGATCTATTGGATAGATCTCACATGCCACCTACCAAGAGCTTGTTTGATGTTGGTTATAGAAGGCTTTCCATCTTCATTGTGAATATGTTTGCATATCACTCAGATGTTCTGGCAATACCACAAGGATAATGCGTATGACTCTTAAAATATATTCTCTCTTTCCACAATGTGTGAAACAGAGAGTCTTCATTGACAGTGTCCTAATGAGATTTATTGATGATCTCGTGGCTCTAGACTCAATTGTGCACATTTGGTTCCTATGCCGGAGACTAGGGAGAGGTCTCCTTCTTCAATATCAACAATCTTTAAGAGAAAGTCGATAGATAATGTAGGTTCCCCGTGAGAATGAAACAAGTTCTTTTAAGAGGAACTTGAGTAGCTTGGGAAGTCTTAGTGCAGTGCGTCACTGGGTCCATGACGTCTTGTCTTCAATACCAGTGTTACCTTGGTAACCACCAGTAGCATATGAATTGAACCCGGTTACTGCCCTAAGGTTGAATTATTGGAGGGCTATTTCTTTTCACCCTTTTCTCAATTCATTTCTTTTTCATTCTTCAACCACTTCAGTGCTTACCGAGACTTCATAACTAGAACCTTGTTGGGTTTATTCTAGTACTAGCTCTGTCTCAGTCTGCACTCTTCCCCTTTCTCATTTATCTCCTTTTTTCATCACACCTAAGGACTTCTACACTATCTAGTGGATAGTCCCTGGGTAGATCCCTCCGGCTCTGGCGGGATCGTGGGAACGAATACCTAACCTAACCATCCTTATATCTCCATGCATAAAGTAAATTTGGTCGGTCTTTTTGGTATTGTTCTTCTGCCATTGGAACCAATTGAAAATCATTTGAAAATCAATCCAGGTACTTGTGATACATTATCAAAGCATTTTGTACCTGATTTGTTTTTGATATTTCAGAAAAAGCTCCCCCTCAACATGTGCATTGTATGTTTGAAATCGTTTTGGCACATGGAGGCAAGAGGATTTGAAAATCTTCAGATTGAGAATTAAGAATTCACTTCTTTGATCAACAATTTCTAAAAATATCGACATCACTTTCCCGATCAAAGTTAGTATTTAAATACTTTGTAAAAAAAATAATTTTTGGGAAAGGATGTGGTTTTCAAGAAGCTGCTCCCCCTCAATATGGGCATCGAGATATTTGAAATATTTTAACACATAGAGGAAAGGAGTTCTTTTGAAGTACATCCACGATCGCAAAAGCCTTAAAGAAACCATTAGAAAAACGATCAAGGTACTTTATGTTGAAACGTAGAAAGATTAGTACCTTGAAAGTTTATTTTCCTTTTGAAATGCTCCCCCTCAATATGTGCATCGAGATTCAAAAGCGTTTAGCACATATGGGAGAGCAGTATGCACATTTGAATGAAAACGATCACCTTTTATCAGATTGCATATTTATATCACATTTTTTCCCCCGATCAAAAATTTCAAATCTTTTGAGATTTTGGATCTCAAGTGATTTAAATATGTAAGAAAAAATTTGTTGGAGAAAAATGTGTCAGGTTTTATTTAATCTAAAATAGAACACTCCTAAGTTCCCTTTTTATAGTAAAAAGGGAAACTACTAGCCATAACCTATCACTACCATATACATTACAGTTATAGTTGTTCATAATACAATCACCACATAACAGATAATTTTAAACATAACAAAGCTACTACAGGAAGATGTCTTCATTCAGTTCTTTGAAGTAGCTTGTAATGTCCTTCACGTAATCTTCCACCCACAAAACTTTCAAGGCTGCGGAAGATCTTTCTTGTCTTAAGTCTTCGTCCGATCGCAGCAATGAACTCTTCACACCTCTTCAAATCCTGTTCCGACCAGAATCTCGTTTTGTTCCACGGCTTCAAGTCAAGTTTGATTTCCTTCACCCTTGAGTTCAATTCTTCTTCAACCATCTTGAGCGTACCATCATTGAACTTGTATAGCTCGCACAACCTCATTAGCATTCTTGACCCGTATCTGTCGGTAAAGAGGACTGCTCTAGGGGCGTCAATCACTATGTAGTCGTGACAGAATTCATGCCCAGTGGCTTCCCATTGAGGTCTTGTTAGATTGACCTGAGTCTGGTAGCTTTCCACACCAAGTTGAAAATTACCAACTCTTTGTCGAATGACTAAGCCCCTGATCCAAAGATTGACTGCAACAGAGAGCGCCTTCTTATCACGAATAGGTAGATGGTCTAGATGTCCTTGGAGGTTCAGAAGATAAAGATCTTCAAAGTCACTTGGAAGCAGATGTTTGAAGTCGTTTTCTTCAATAACATGATCTTTCAAGTCTGCTCTTCTAAGAACAATCTTCTTCAGATAATCATAGCCGTAGATTGAGAAGATCTCTACAATGACCACACTTAGAATACGCAACTTGGATCGAATAGCTTTGCGTCTCTTTTCAGCACCATGTCTATCAATGTAGAATTTCTTCTTCTTGAACCACCAATGAGAAATGCCGTATGAGGCAGCAATGTCATACACTTGTTCTTTGTCTGTCCATAATTGATCAGGTACCATCTGCTCAAGACCCAGATCTATGTAGGTTGCAGCTTTCATCTTAGAAATCGATAAAGCTAGTTTTCTTTCTGCAGTTCTGGCACATAGATAATCCAGGTCATGGTTGAAGAAGAACTCTGATTGGATTGTCAATTGTTCTGGTTCACCACCGAGAGGAAGAGGGTTGTTCACATCAAAATGACTGATATGCTCACTGACTTGATCATTCAACATTTTATGGCATTCTTCTATCTGGTATTGAAGCTGACTGGCATTAGAGTGGAAGACTTTGACGATTTCAAACGCTGGGCCTTCAAGATCTTTCAGAGTGATTGACGAAATTCCATTCTTTTCACAAAACCACTTCATAAAGCTTCCCATATCCCCTATGATGTGAAGAAGAGTCTTCTGCTGGGGCTTCATAGTTGGTCGTGATGGTAGTTGCCCAATTGTTGTCAGGGATTATTGAGTCATACTCAGGAATGGACCATGAAGGTTCAGGAGTTTGAGGTTTATCTTTGATGAGCCAGCTTTGAGTCATGTCCTTTGAAGGTGCAACTCTAGACGTTTTGATGCGTTTACCCTCAATGTAGGCGTCCCACCAATCTTCTTCTTCAGTAACTTTAGGGATATGCTTGGTGGAAGCATCATCGTCTTCAGATTCTGATTCTTGCACAACATAAGACTCTTCGTTAAGCATCTGGTCTTCTGGGATAGTAGAGAATGTGGGTGAAAACCTGGAATCAACCGTGGTCCAAGCCGTAGACGTCTTCTGAGTACCTTGATCACTGGATGAACTGGTTTGATTAGAGGGTTTTGGTGGAGGTGTTGGTGGATTTGTCTTATGAGTTGTGGTTGTGCCAGAAGATCCACCAGTTCCGGATGTTCCAGCTCCACCAGTTGGAGGAGGAGGAGGAGGAGAAGATTTAGGACCTTTATGCAACGACTCCAACACACCAGTCCTCCTTTTCTTCTTTGCCTCTCTTTCTCGAATGTCCTCCAGAAACTGAAAATGATTATCGTGCTTTATCGATTCTTCGAGAGCCTCATATAGCTTCTTATGGACCTCATCTAGATGCTCGTTAGCGTCATACATTTTATCCGAAAGAACTGCTCTCATATCTGAAATGGGTAATTCTTTAAACCGTTGAAGCAGTGGAGCTTGCATTGCCCATTCTACAGCATCTTTAACTTCGGCTTCAATGGCATCTGCTACAGCATCATCGAAGTTAAGGTTTTCCAGCTTGGAGACACGACAATCAAGGACTTTGATAGATTTAGGCAAGTGCTTCTCAAGAGCTTCAATACGTTTCATGGCCTCGTTGAGCAATTGCTCAGTTGTTTTGATCAGAGGTGGTGACGCTGGTAGTGTGACAGTGTCACTAATTGTGACAACTGGCGATGGGACTTTAGTGGGTTCAGGTGGTGGAAGTGCAGTTTTTTGAGTAGGAGCGGGTGGTGGAAGTGGAGTAGTTACAGATGAGGTGACAATCGGTGCTGACATTGGAGGAATGGTTGATGTGTCTTGCTGAATGGTGACCGAGAACATAGACTGAACCTCCTCATTTTCATCGTTTTGTTTGTCAGACTCGATATCTGAGGGTCTATCCTTTAGGAATTGATCACCATAAGTAATGTCAGGATCAATATTCTTCAGTGATGACAATGATCCTGTGGACATGTTAGTTTCTTCCATACGGAGGTGATCCTCAGATCTTGGCTTAGGGATCTCCTGTGAGCCATCCAACAGTTTATTACCCTTAACCTCTGTAGTATGTCTGTCAGTGTCCGCATGAGCAATGTCTGTTTCAAGCACTGGAACCTCTTCAGTAAATGGTGCAGTCTCCTGACTATCAGACTGAGTATCACTAGAAGCAAGGGTTTCTTTTTGCGTGTCAGACATATCCTTCTCCATTCCAATATGTTCTTAAGCTGAGGATGATTCAATGCTTCTTCTCTTAAGCGACTTGTGTTCTTGTGTTCTATGCGAGTTGTGCTCTAAGCGAGCTGGTTTATGCGACTTGGCTATTAAGCGAGTTGTCTCTTTATGCGACTTGTGTTCTATGCGACTTGTCTTTTAAGCGAGTTGACCTCAAAGCGTGTTGTCCACTAAGCGTGTTGATTAAGCGAGTTGATCTCAAAGCGAGTTGGTTAAGGTGCGACTTGTCAAGTTCACTACTTGTCTATTGAGACTTGTCACTTCTTCGTGCTACATTTTACGGTTGTTCTTTTGATTTAGTAAAATCCCGTGAAAGAATCTATTTTTCGGTTTAATCAAAGAATAGTAAAATTCCGTAGAATCTGATATTTATGTTATGGCCTATACCACTGATCCATTAATTTCCAATGTGCTCAAACTATTGACTCGGTGGACAACAGACAAAGTTCGTACTACTCAGAGAGCTTAATCATGACTGACTCAACCAATGATGATAAAAACACTTCGTACTCTGAGTCAAAACCTAAGGAATTACACCAGCTTATGCTGCAAAATGCCTTGCTAATGGAATGCAGCCTTGAGCCCTACCAACTACTTCACTCTCATCTCTTACAGTTCTTATCCACAACTATGGATCAAACATGTAGTGCTCTTTTCCGTCAGGACCTACCTACATTAACGAGAACCTTGCTGACAAACTTAGAACTATTGAAGCTTCAACTTACCAAAAGGAAGGTACTAAAAGATGATTCCAATGCTGCACTTCAGGTAATAAACAACCAACTCCAGCCATTCATCAATAGGGAATATTCTGCAGACTTCGATCAACACTTGACTAGAATTTCTTTCAAGAAACATACTGGAATGGAAATTCAGAAGTTCATCGATACATTTATCCGACTAATGGATAATGTGGAAAAGTACATTGAGGAAGCTGCTCAAAAGGATGATTACGTGAATGAGTGTCAAGTGCAATTTGGAGATAGTGGTGAAAAGTCGGGTAATGTTTCAGTTGAAAGGACAAGTGTTGCTGAATGCAGAATATCAGATACAACAAAGAATGATGTAACCAACAGTTCAGTAACTCATGATGTGGATGCACATGTCAGACCGGTGGATGAACATGTGTCATCTGATGAGGTATCCTTAACTGTTCAACATTATGCATATACTAATGTACCTAAACAAACTGATCTTAAGGCTGAACATGATTCGGATGCATGTTCCTTGGTTGAGACTAAGTCTAGAATTTTTAAAACAAATGAAATGGTTGAAAAAAGGGTTTTTGATGAAATTTCAAACAAATACTCAATTCTCGAAAAACACTGTATTTCCTTAGAAATTGCAATACAACGAAAAGAAGAAAGTTTTCTTGCTACAAAACCTTGCATAAATCTGGAATTCCCAGAATTTCGAGAATTTTTTGAAATTAACCAGTTAAAAACCCAACTTCAGGACAAAGACTCAACCATTTGTAATATGAAAATACAACTCTCAGATCTGCATAAGAAAAGTAATATAGGGATGAACAATCTTAACTGTGAGGTTAGTGATGTGATTAAATCTAGGAATGATGAATTGGCTTTATGTGTGACCAAGCTATTAAGGGAAAATGAGTCCTTGAGGAAGAACTTATTAGAGAATAATACCAAGCTGTTAGATCAAACTAACTCCTTGATGGTGGACATTGATGCCCTCAAAGCCCAAATTCAGGATAAGAGCTTCACCATTGTTGCCTTAAAAAATGAGCTTAGGAAAACTATTGGAAATAGAGTGAACACTAAGTTTGCAAAACCATCAACCTTGGGTAAGCCAATTTTAAGGAATAATACAGAACGATCTATTGTTAGGCAGCCCAATGCATTTATAACAGAAAGATTCAAATCATCAAAATCTAAGCTTGCCTCTCAAGTTGATGAAAGTATAGTTTTGTCAAAACCAGTCACTTCACTAATTCATTCCGATATGATGAATAACAATCCCCAACCTAATGATCGAAGCTCTAAGATCAGGAATATAAGGAGATCATCTAGACCACATAAGAAGCATCAAATAGCTGACCACTTCCCTAAGAAACAAACTAATTGCAAAAGGACCAATGTCCAGAACAGGGAATTGGTTACATCTTCTTCTGAAACTAAAGGATCTAACTCGGCTAGCTGTTGTTTTAAGTGGATTCCTACTGGTAGATTATTTAAGTTCACAGGATCCAAACGGACTTACTCACCTAGATCTTGTCTTAAGTGGATGCCCACAGGGAAAATCTTCAAGAATGTTGGACTCAAAGGGATTCCCATTAATGATACTCCTAGGCCTGAATATATAATATCCAAAGATGAGGACATAACTGCTACTATCCCCTCAAAATGTCATTCCACATATGCTATTAGTGCAGATACTCCTCAGTCTTTTTCAGGTAATGCTCAATTCAATCATGAACATCATGACCTGGTTCCCAACAGAACTGAAGACTGCTCACTCAGGAATCGTTGCTTGTCAGAATTGACGTACCTCGTACTTTGACTCCTGTTCACCTTTATTCAGGACTCGTTCTCATTAATTCTTGTACAAATTTATCTACATTCTCTTATTCCAAAAAAAAAAAAAATATTTTTCTACACTAAGGGTGTGTTTGTTTCATTAAGATGTTTTGGGTCTGAATCTGACTACCGCATCTTACTGGTAAGAGGTGGCTAGAAAGTCTAAATCTGAACGAAATAATGTTGTTTGTTTTTGTATAAGTGTCCGAATGATTTTAAGTGCTCGTTTTTGCAATTTGTTTATTAAACCAACGCAATGCGATAATAAGTAACTTATGTAAATATGAAACAAGACTTTTTATCATAAATATAACATAGTTAATAAACAATCAAATATATTATATAAAGTTTACAAAACGAGTAAGAGGCAGTAAGACAAGTCCCCCACCTCTTACTGAGTAAGATGTTATATGTCTAACTGGGTCTTAGTCAAAAGAAAAAAAACAAACAACCAAAACGTCTGCCCACCTCTTACTGGTAAGAGTAAGAGGGCTAGTAAGACCTTTTTTTAAAAAACAAACACACCCTAAATTTAATTTTACACAAAATTGAATAAAAGATATATCTTTTCTGTTATTGATAACATCTACGGACCTAGAAATGTCATTCAACAATGGCACGAGGCTTTAGATGAAGTTCGAACAGAGTCCTTAAAGTTTTTATTCTTACTCGACTTATTAAATCACAAACTTAAGTCGACCAAGACCCTCGGCAAGGAACTAATTCAATCAATGATTACTTTTTCACTCGTATCATTGATTGAGGGGGAGAATTATGCTTCCTCATATGCTTCTTACTTGGAGGAGAATAATCATGTTCCTTTATGTGTGCCTGTGTCAATTGTCTTGCTTGTGTGCCCTGGTTATTGGATGCTATGTGGAGTGATTTAATGCTAATTGGTGTGATTTAAGTTGCAAAATTTTATGTATCTTCATGTATGCGAGTTGCTATACATGCGAGTTGTTAAATCTCTTGGTGTTGTTATAATGTGGTTGAGAATGCGATTTGTCTATATGCGTGTTGATATATCTTTTGTTGCTTGCGAGTTGTCTTATCATGTTAATTATGCGAGTTGCTAAGTATAGGGACCTAATGTGACAACTCGCTAAACCTTTTTGCTTAAGTATGCGTGTTGACTCTTGGTCAAATCACTTGTTCACTTGGTCAAACGGGTTTTCTCTACATTCTCTCTCAACATTCCTCATAGCGTGTTGTCTAACTTATGATTGTGTGGTACGTTAACTGATCTTGCTATACATGCCTCTATCATGATTATTATTTCTTGAACCATCTCTCTAATCTTAACCCATCGTGCAGATTCCATCTACCTAAATCGTTTCGATCTAAAACTGATACTAGGTTTGATTCGTGTTTTTCTAATGTAATTGATATTGGTTTTAGATATAATTGCTTAGGGTAGTCATTGTTATGATCTGAGATGGTCTGTATGTGCGATTAATGGTGTTAGGTTATCGTGGTGCGTGTTGCGTTTTAAATAGACTCATATGATTTGGTTGTAGGATTTGTTATAATCATTAGATTAGGTCCTTTGAATGCTGCTTTCTTGTGTTTGTGGTTCATCCTTGTGGCAAATATCCTGTCCTATGTGTATGTGTGTGATAAACTGTGTCTCTCGATGAATGTTCTTATATGCGAGTTGCTCCTGATTGCTTATAAGCGAGTTGCTGTTTGTTATTCTTGAAAGCGAGTTGTCCCTGGTTGCTTATATGCGAGTTGCATTAGTTGTTTCGTGTATGCGAGTTGTCTCTTGCTTATCAATATATGCGAGTTGCTATATGCGACTTGTCACATACATTTTGACGTATGCGAGTTAACACATACTTTGACCCATGCGGGTTAGGTTATGCGTGTTGATCATATTTTTGACCAAAGCTAGTTGACGAATGCGAGTTACCCTATGCGACTTACCTCATATGTTTTGATGTATACGAGTTAATACACATTGTAACCTATGTGTGTTGACCCAAAGCGAGTTGATGTAATGCATGTTATCTTATGCGAGTTGTATTATGCGAGTTGTTATACTTTACCTATGCGAGTTGTATCACGTGAGTTGGCAAAATTGCTAGTGATATTAACTTACAATGTGTTTTATGAAACTTGTTAAAAGTATAGATGTGTTCATGTAACTTGATTTGTATATCTTTTAATCTAAGTCTCTGCATACTGATTACATTTTTAATGATATGAGATTGGCATTTGGTCCAAAATTGATAACTTTGTCTTACCTAACAAACGTTTCGGATATTGTTGTTGTTGTATATGTGTTACTCAGATCTCAATGGCAGACACCACATCCTCTGTGAACCTTCCTACCACTGCACCAACCATTGTTCCGACTGATGACGAAATACTTCCATTTGCGGAATGGGTTACTATAGCTAAGAGCAATTGCTATGTAGATGTGGATAGAGGTAAACAGAATCCAATTTACCGACTGGCTATTGACATTTTGAAAGACACCAAATTCTTTGGTGCCTTAACCAAGCGTTGCACTATGCCTTCCATTTATCTTCAACAATTCTGGAACACTGTTACATGGGACAAGATAACTGCTAAATACTCTTGTAAGCTTGAAGACAAGTGGTATGACATCACCGTTGAGACTCTTAGGAATGCTCTTCAGATCACACCAAGAGACCCCTCTAATCCATTCGACATTCCACCCACTACTGAAGAACTAATAGAGTTTGTCAATGAATTGGGATATCCAGAAAAGCTAACTAAGATCTCTTCTCTCATCAACGCGGAAATATATCAACCATGGAGAACAACTGTAATGATCCTCAACTTATGCTTGACTGGTAAAACATCAGGGACGGACAGAGTAAGAGCTCCTATTCTGCAAATTCTGTGGGGGATGGTTAAAGGGAAAAACATTGATTTTGCTGAATGTATTTGGGAAGAATTCTCCTTGTCTTTAGACACATTCATCACTGATAGACTAAACTCTGTGAATAAAGTCAAAGGAAGAAAAGGCCTTGGCAAAAAAGTGATTCCCAGCATCAGGTTTTCAAAGCTCATTATCCAGAATCTGCAACAGACTTACAATTTTACTCCACGAAGTGAGTCAGCCCTTCATGAAGCCAGTGATGAATTCATTCTTGGTAACTTAAAATATGTTGCCAGAGGACATGACAAGGAAATATTTGGAATGCCTATCCCTGAAGCTCTTATTACAGAAAGAATTAAGAAATCTGATTACTTCAAGAGATACTTAAAGAAGGCCTCCGGCGCAACCGATGATGACACACCAAACCCTACTTCCACACAATTCAAATTTATACAATCTGAGTCTACCTACTCAAGTCTTCCCAAGAGAAAGAAGAGACTTGACACTTCAGTATCTACTGAGTCTCCACCTCAAAAGCAAAAAAGGAGAAGGAAAGATGCCGGAAAAGGAAAAGATGAAGGATCCATGGTTCCTGAGAGACAGATGAATTTGATGGATGAAGACGAGGCTGCATTACAACAAGGAATCCAACAGAGTTTGGAAACTCTAAACATGCCTCAAAGAAAACTTGTAGGAGGGGTCGTTTTATGAGAACCTGTGTCTGCATCACACCAAACAACTCTAGTTGCACAAGGAAAAGGCAAAGGAATTGCTGGAGAAGAAGCTGTACAAGCAGCTCATATGTTGCTAACCTTCTCTACTCTAACTCCGAAAACAACAAATCAATTTAAGCTCAAGAGAAGAAGCGTTGAATCAACTCGCTTAAAAGACAAGTCGCATAGAACACAAGTCGCATAAAGAGACAACTCGCTTAATAGCCAAGTCGCATAAACCAGCTCGCTTAGAGCACAACTCGCATAGAACACAAGAACACAAGTCGCTTAAGAGAAGAAGCATTGAATCATCCTCAGCTTAAGAACATATTGGAATGGAGAAGGATATGTCTGACACGTAAAAAGAAACCCTTGCTTCTAGTGATACTCAGTCTGAAAGTCAGGAGACTGCACCATTTACTAAAGAGGTTCCAGTGCTTGAAACAGAGATTGCTCATGCGGACACTGACAGACTGTAGGATGATAAATATTATTGTGTTGATGATTCGGGTGGTCTTGGATGATGGAAATACATGTTAGCCATTTTAGAGAGAGAAAGAGATGAGAGGGTGTTCTTGGTAGAGACTTGCTTAACAAAAAGTGAAAGATTAGATTATGAGAAGCACCACCCCTTCCAAGGATGGAAGGGGTATTTATAGTTACAAACTAAACGACCTCCTGACGGCCTGTGGATCAGGTATACAGTGGGTAAAGACCCGTCCTTCCTCCATGGTGTTACACTATGCTAAACTAGGCTAATAACTAAATAATAAAACAGTAAATAACGATATGTCTACGAGCTAACATATGCTAGACTATAGATGGGGTGACCGACACTTCACTATGAAATTTCCAATTCCTAACAATCTCCCCCTAAGGGATGTCACCCCATGTTTTACATTTCGAAAAATTTGTCTTCTGTTCTGAGCTCGTATTCTTCAATTCTTCAATGTCCACATTCTTTGTGCTTTTGTAGTGACTCTTCATTGTCCGATTATTTTGTACTTTCAGTGGAGGTCTTTGAACTGATCCACATCTTTGTTGATCTTCGAGCTTTCATTGAGATCATCAGCCACAGTAAATCTCTGGATCACCCTTTATTGTGTTGCCATCATGTGAAGTTGTGACTTTCGGACCGACATGCTCACACTTTTGAATCATGACATCTTTTCATCAGAGTAGCGGAAGCTTTTACAGGTTCATGATATTTGCAGCAGCGTAGCAGAAGCATAGTATAGAAATATCAGAGCCAGGTTATGTAGACAAGCACAAGTCATGATTTCTTCAATTAAGTGTGGATGTTGTGAGCATGCGGCTTTGGATTGACTCCTCAATTCTGATCAGCTGCAACCGTCCAAATGTACCTGCAAACAACAGTTAGCAATAAAACACACGAAAGTATCTTTGATCACTTTCGTTGAATTGAGGTACACGGCCCATGGTTCCCGGTTGATCAGTACAAGTACTGCCTGTGATCAGGTAGATTCCTAAGAATCTCCTTGACAGGGTTTCGCAGCTGTTCTAGCCGTTCTCAAACCAGAACTTCTCAAAGAAGACAACACGGAGTGAGTGAACCAACAAATTGAGATTTACTGATTGATTCAAAATGATTTGAAAACAATCGCGTATTTCTTGAAGAAAGAGTTTTGCAATACGACGAAGGTTTTATAAGAAAAATCAATTTTCAATCATAAATACCCTTTTAATTTTGAAAGATTAATACACAGTCGATGTGCTAGAGAAAAGACTTGTTGAGCACAACGACCGGTTTTTCAAAGGTATCCGTCAATCCATTTCCTGGACCAAGGTTGATTCAAGAATGAATCGCCCCATCGTTTCTATCCAGTTGTCACAAGTTTGATCTTTAAAAAAGATCTCACATGTCACCCACCAAGAGCTTGTTTGATGTTGGCTCTAGAAGGATTTCCATCTTCATCGTGAAAACTTTTACATATCACTCAGATGTTCTGGCAATACCACAAGGATAATGCGTAGGACTCTTAATATATTCTTACTTTCCATATTGTGTGAAACAACAAGTCTTCATTAATTTTGTGTCCTAATGAGATACTGTGGATGATCTCTTGGCTCTAGACTCAATAGTGCACATTTGGTTTCCTATGCCGGAGACTAGAGAGAGGGTCTCTTTCTTCAATATCAACAATCTCTAAGAGAAAGTTGATAGATAATTTCGGTTCCCCGTGAGAATGAAACAAGTCCTTTTAATAGGAGCTTGAGTAGCTTGGGAAGTTTAGTGCAGTGCGTCACTGGGTCCATGACGTCTAGTCTTCAATACCAGTGTTACCTTAGTAACCACCAGTAGCATATGTATTGAACCCGGTTTCTGCCCTAAGGTTTGAATTATTGGAGGGCTATTTATTTTCATCCTTTCACATTCATTTTTTTTTCATTCTTCAACCCCTTCAGTGCTTACCGAGACTTCATAACTAGAACCTTGTTGGGTTTATTCCAGTTCTAGCTCAGTCTCAGTCCGCACTCTTCCCGTATCTCACTTTTCTCCTTTTTTCATCATACCTAAGGACTCTACACTATCTAGTGGATTATCCCTGGGTAGATCCCTCCGGTTCTGGCATCGTGGGAACTAATACCAAACCTCACCAACCTTATAACTCCATACATAAAGTAAAATGGTCGGTCTTTTGGTACAGTTCATTCTTTCGTGAAACCAATTGAAAAATCATTTGAAAATCAATCAAGGTACTTGTGATATAATATCAAAGCATTTTGTACCTTAATTGTTTTGATCATTTAGAAGTGCTCCCCCTCAACATGTGCATAAGATTTTGAAATTGTTTAGAACATGGAGGCAAGAGTTCTTTGAAATAATTTCTTGATCACAATTTCCATAGAAAAAGCCATTTGATTTTCTTGGTAAATTCTCCCCCTCAATATGTGCTTTGGATATTTGAAATCATTTTATCACATAGAGGAAAGAGTTCTTTTGAAGCACATCCACGATCAAAAAAACTATTAAGAAACCTTTAGAAAATCAATCAAGGTACTTTATGTTGAAACATATAAATATTTGTACCTTGAAAGTTTATTTTCTTTTGAAATGCTCCCCTTCAATATGTGCTTCAAGATTCGAAAGCGTTTAGCACATATGGGAGAGCAGTATGCACACTTGAATCAAAACGATCATCTTTTATCAAATTTCATTATTAAATCACAAATTCTCCCCCGATCATAAATATCAAACCCTTTGAGATTTTGGATCTCAAGTGATTTAATAAGGTTTAGAAAACATGGGAGAAAATGTGCCTGATTTAAAAATTCATCTAGTTTTTGGATAAATGCTCCCCCTCAACATGTGCATTATGTATATTGAAATCGCTTGGCACATGGAGGCAGGAGTGCCTTTGAAGGACTAAAACCAATTCCATTAAAACAGATTTGAGATTTAAATTACGATCTCTCCCTTGATAAAAAATTTCAAACCAATTGAGATTTGTTATCCCAATTGATTTAAATAATTTAGAAAATTTTGGGGAAAGACGTGGCAAGATTTGATTTTGAAAAATGACAGATAATGACCATTTTAAGACATTAAAGATTGTTAGTGTCAGGTATGATTGTTTTAAGAGATCTTTTTAGGTAAAATAAAACAATTTCACAATCAAACAAGAACAGAAAAAGTTTCATTTTGAAAGATCTTTGAGTTAAAGAAAAACATACCATGACATAACATTCAATCTTTAGATCACCACTTTATTTTTTTTGTACAAATCGGACTTTTATGAAGAAATATCGTTTGAAAATATTTTATATGAAATCACTCTCCACCTCAATCGATGAACGTAGTCGATGATTGAGTGACTTAAGTTTTGATAAAATGAAGTCCGGTGATTTTCAAAATTAAGTCCAATTAATTTTCAAAACAATATTTTCCATTTTCAAAACAATTTAATCAAATTATTCAAAATTATTTAAAAATGGTATCCTGTACAAAGATACATTAGGTGGTTGAGAGGCTTCTGTTGTTGCTGTAGGGCAGGAAGAAAACCGTGTGCTGATGCAGTGAGACTTTTTACGTTGCATTTTTTCATGCCAACTGAGGTCAAATTAAGCTCCGTTTTTTCATTTGATGATAAAGAAAAACCATCTGCTGATGCAGTGAGACCTCTTACGTTGCATTTTTTTTTTCATGCCAACTCTCCAAATAAGTCAAATTAAGCTCAGTTTCTTCATTTCTCAACCCAAGATATAGTTACCCTTTCCTTTCGGCATCCAATCATCTTCATTTGTGGGATCCGGATCGGGAACATTCTTATAAACCATGATATCTGCATACGTTAGTGGACACACAAACAGATATATGGTGGTCGACAACACCCAAACAGCAATCGACTAATAAAATTCAATTCAACATATCAATCAGATCATGTAAAGGCATGGGAATAATGTGTTCATCAAACTCTAATCATCTAATCCTAACAATCATATCCTAAATTCCTAGTCCTTCGACATAGGTAAATATCATTTTTAGTTAAGCACTTAGGATAATTAAGAAAGCCCGTTAGATGATGTAAATTTGAAAAACATTCTCCCCCTCAATCAATGACTCATTTCATAAAAAGTTTTGAAAGCGCTGAAGTCATTGATTGGGTTTGCAAATTTATGAACATTCTGATACTGATTGATTTTTAAGCAACTCAATTACCACCATTTTTGAAAACAACAAATATTTTTCTGAAGAATTTTAGACGGAAAAACATTTGTGTAGGAACAGCAGTCTTTTTGACGACATGCTTTCCTTGTTTTGTTTTTAGGAAAAGTGCACGATTTTTTTTTTTTTTTTTTTTTTTTTTTTTTTTTTTTTTTTTTTTTTGTTGGTTTAGCGCAACACTTTCCTTTCTTGAAGAACGGGTTGCTATCTTAAATAATAGCAAACCGTAGTTTAAGCACGGGTTACAGTCTGAAATAAATGCAAGCCATTTTTTAAGACATGTTTTGGAAAAGAATATTTACACCTCCTGCTCGAACTTCATCTATGGTCACGTGCCATTATTGAATGACATTTCTAAGACCGTAGATGTTATCGATACCAGAAGACATGTCTTGAGAAAACAATATTTTTGGTATTTTTTAATTTTCTGATTTTTATGGGTTTTTGTTGGTTTTATAATTTTCTATTTGGTTTTGCTGGTTTTATATTTTTGTATTATGTTTTTGATAAATATTTACAGAGATAGAGTAGATGATATAGTTTTAAGAAGATGATGATACGAGTACCGAGATAAGGATATCGAGCAGCACGTCGTAGAAGATAGAATTCGCCATCTCTTAAACTTAAACCACCAAAGCTTCCGAGGCTCCAGAATAGAAGGTAGAACATGAGCCTTTGAGAAAGAGAGACTTTGGCAGCTTCCCCCAAAATCGAAAATCCATTAGATGAGCAAATTCGAAGCTCTATTTCAAGCTTGCCTTAGCCAGGTGCACAGAGAAGCACACCATTATCATAAATCCTGCTGCTCCTTTTAAGAATAATCATCGTGAGTCTTCGTTCGAGGTTATTTCATCAACAAGAACAGCAACGTATCATCCCACTCATAAATAATCTTCTCAAATTTCATAACCACTGAAGTCTGAAGCGATCCATTCCAAAAAAGTGTCAAGAGAACAGTTCCCCCAAGTAGTTGAATTGATGCAGTCAGTCTCTTTGTATAATGCTCAAGAACTCTCCCGACTACACATCATGCCCGGAAAGAAAACACCTCCCCAATGTTTGTGGTAAACAATGGCTTTCTTCCCTGATGATAGTGTATGAAGCTCAAGAACCCGAAGTGAACCAATATCCAAGAACTCTCCCGAATACACATCATGCCCGAAGAGAAAACAACTCCCCAATGTTTGTGGTAAACAATGGCTTTCTTCCCTGATGATCGTGTATGAAGCTCAAGAACCCGAAGTACACACATTCCCACCGAAAGAATAACTGATAACACCTCCCTCATGTTATACATTTATCTCCCCTAAATATGTCATACTTGTGTACCTCTTTTATCTTCAGAAACTTTCTTTAACATCACTTCCCCCACGTAGTTGGAATAATAACACTAAAAGCCTTGATGAGTAAAACCTTGAGTTTCTCTGCGGTCATGACATACGTCTTCCCGGGATATCTTCAATCACTTAGAAGAATTAAGTTCATCAAGTTTACTCGCGTTTAGATGCTTGTCTCCTTCCCCCTTGCTGGTTTTGACACTTCAGAATCAACAACTCATTGTAAGCCCAGGTACTTGAAATCTTATGAGAAGAACACTTGAAGACTTGTGAGAATCAACTTGCTGAAGAATATGAGCAAGTCTAATTGGGATTGAATTTGATTTCACTCTCCCCCAATTAGTGCTCTCCCCTAAACTGACAATCTTTATGATGAATGCTTGGATTAAGAAGAAGTCTTTAGATTGTTAAATGCAACTCGTCTTTAGTCTTCTAACATGTAGCAGAAAATGTAGAACCGACTGTTGACTCGACCTTCTTCAAGATTGTCCAGTTAGGGAATATAAAGTTAACATCTTCTTCTCACCATATGCATTCCCGTTAACTTGTATATAGCAAATCTCCTTAAATCAAATCCCTCCCAATCAAACAAGAACAGAAAGATGTTCATCAAGGAAATCAACCCCGCAACTGGAAGCACTTTGTCGTTAAACAAATCAGCCTGTGTGAAGATGTTAACCAACGGCTCTTAAAAGAAAACTCCATGTGAAGATGACCCGATAAGAAGAAGCTCGGTTCTTACATGAGTTTTGAGCTGTTTGACCATTTATTCTCAGATAACAATCAATCATGCAGTAAATTCACACTTCTTCTCCCCCTCAAGAATTGCAAACGGAGTTGCCATTCTTGATTAAATAAGTGAAATCATCCAAATGTAGTCTATTCACACTTCTCCCCCGCAAAATTAGCATAAGATGTCGCCATCGTCATTATAAGAGAGCAAGTGGAATAAGATAACAATCATCGGTAGTTCGGTTCACTTGATGTTTGAAAGCTCATGGAAAAAGTATGAAGCATGTTGATGAGAATGGTCATTAATAAGAAGATTTCTCTTCTTCCGAAGATAATGCGCACTGAAGCGTACACATTTCTTTTCTTTGAGGAACGAGGCTTGAAATGTTGTGTTCAAACGTCATAAGAAGATTTCTCTTCTTCAAAAGATAAAGGGCACTGAGACGTACACTTTTCTTTTATTTAGAGTACGAGGCTTGAACTAATGTGTTCAAACGTCATAATCTCTCTCTTTTCATCATCTCTTGGCAAAACGTGTAATCATTATCATTCAGTAGGCTCTTTGTTGTAACAGCTGATGGAGAAAACCCAATATGATGAATTTGACCCTGAAGTAAAACAACCTGAACTCGTGACTTAAACTTGCACATATGTAACAAAGAGCGGTGTCGAGACTTCATCCTCCATTGAATCTCTAAGTACTCTATACTCTTCATCCAACCAACCATCAAGTATAAGACGTACATCACCTCTTGAAAATCCACAATTGAATGTGACACTGAGCACTACAACGTAACTCCTTAAAGTGATAGTTATTTTGAGGTGATAAGAGCCCAATTCCCCCAAGTGGTAAAAGAAAAGGAAAAAGTCACCCAACAATAACTAGATTTCCAATTCTTCGTTTTTGATAATAGCTCGAACAAGGATCTTGAAGAATCTTCATCCAACCATCCCCGATACCTTCAGATACTAAGTACACTCGCCCGTGATATTTCACTTCAACCTCAAATAAATAATAGTGAATTAACCCCGTTGTCACATCTTCTGGTTAAAAGCTTAAATCTAGCCTTCTTTGACATTTGAATGAACTTTGATAATGGTTTCATCCCGACCATGGTTAAAAGCACATAACCCCGTAAAACCAAGTAATAACCAAACTGCCATGACGAAAATCCAAACATACATCCAATTCATGAAGTACACCCTTTTATCCCTTCTTCGAAGTAGAAACCGTAGCACAAGCATCAGATGAGATCCTGAAATACACTTTCTTTTCTCCAGGATGGTTCCATCATTACGGGATTTTACAATTCTATGGTTTAAACCGAGAAATAGTTTCTTTCGCGGGATTTTACAAAACGAAGAACAAACCGCAAGATAGATCCGGAAATGCACATTACTTTAACCGGGATGTTTTCATTGTCATGGGATTTTACAAGTCTATGATTTAAACCGAGAAATAGATTCTTTCGCGGGATTTTACAAAATCAAGACTAAACCGTAAACAATGTTAGTTTGAATGTGTAATGACAATTTTGGTTTCGGTGAATTTCTGTTTTAGGGGAACATGCAGCGGTTCTTCAGCGGTTCATTATCCAACATCAATTAAATCTCATCATTTACCAACTCGCATCCTATGAACAAGATATTAACAACCGATCCACTAAAGTGACTAAACCTGATCAATTTAAGCTGTAGAAAGCCCATGTCCAAATATGCTTATATTCCGGTCTAATTAATCAAGGTTTATATTGATCTTGTATTGATATCTAAGTCCAACATCCAATCTTAATTTCAATACCCCATGTCCAGTCCAACAACATCATTAAAACATAATTCTATGTTGGATACTTTTATGAACTTGGCAAGGGGTCTTGAACATCAAACTGCATAGTAAGTTACCCCCAATCATAGAACACAATTCACATTCAATCAATTATCCAACACTCTAAACAATACACGGCTCAATTAATTACTAACCCATATCCAAAACTTGGTCCAAAAAATCATTGACCTGATCTAAAGCATGATATAAGATATGATATATCAATATCTTACAACAAACCGTTTATAACACCAAACCAATATTCACGGCCCATATTCACTCAACCAATGTCCGACCCATGTCCATATTATAACACCAAACCGTTTAGCCCATGTGAGAAATCAGTATCTAAGGGAAAGGATACCCTAAATACACGAGTGTATATAAAGTCACTCCCCTAAACATTGCAACCCTAATCACAGCCTCACATCATAACATACGCCTTCACAAACCCTAAAAATAATCTCAAATAATCGCCTCCAAATATTCTCACATCACAGAAGTGCAACCATCAAATTATCAAGCTGCTCCTTATAACATCAAATAAATAACATCAAACCCTAATTAATCTTACAATCTCACACTGGCAAACTGAAACACCTCCCAAACTTCACATATCACGCTCCATTCAAACTTTATACAATCCTCTCACCTTTTATTATAGTCATAATATGCAGCAACATATTACACAAGGCCTCGCCACAGGGATGGCTCGAGGACCTTTGAAGGTTCCAAAGGCGTAAGCCACAGGGTTGGTATGAGACAGGTGACCAGTTTCAAGAACAAACCCAGGTACGTTTCATATCTTTCATGATGTTCACGAATCAAAGAGGAAGTGTTAACATAATTGTTATCAATTCCTTTTTACATTCGGATATTAACAAAAAGGTTTTTTTAGATCCATGAGGCATAAGTCTTTTGTGAGTAGATAATAGGATCTAAGAGTTTGATGAACCAAACACGAAAGACACAAGGCAGAGATCTCAATTTATTTTCCATTCGTATTACATTTTGACCGAGCACGAGGAGAGGATGAAACCTTTATGGTTTTGTTCTTTCTTCAATTAGTTTCGAAAATTTTCATACTTTAAAGATCGATGAGGCACAAGCTCGTTTGTGTATAGATCCTTTGAGATCTATGTGTTTGAAGAAACCACACACAAAAAGAGCAAAGCTAAGATCGGACCCTCTTGTTAACGATATAAAGACTTGTGACAACAATATTGTTGAGTTCATCTCTTTACTTTCGGATATAATCAGCAACTTTAGATCAATGATGAAACCAATTTCGTGTTTTTGGCCAATGGTCTTGATGTACATTTGAGTACCACGAAAATAGAAGCTGAGATCTATGATGTATTTGTTCCTTTTGAGTCTTGATTGAGATGGAGTGATTGTGAGGGTCTTGGGGTGAGTCTAGATGTATTTTGGCATCTCCGATTAATACTCTTTCAGTTAAAATTCATTTGGACCGATGATGTTTGACATAAACTGAGGTCGAGATGTTGGTAATTGGTGTTGGTCTTGTGGTCGTGGTCATTCCTTCTTTTCATCTTCTTCATCTTTCATTTCTGTCAAGTCGCTAATTGTCACAAGGCTTCTTGTCACAAGTCTCTTCTTGTTTCAAGTCGCTTCTTGTCTCAAGTCGCTACTTGTCTCAAGTCGCTACTTGTCTCAAGTCGCTACTTGTCAAGTCGCTACCATGAGTAAAGACTCATGGCAAGTCGCTACTGAGATTCATAGTATCTGGACAACATGTTAGCAAGTCGCTTTGAAGAAACAATATGACCATAATTTTTCAGCCAAGTTGCAAAACCCAGAAAATATCATAAAAACTGCATCAGTTTTGATCTGTAAAGTGACCAGATGACCCATTTTGACCTCAAGAAACTGACCAGTTGATGACCATTTAACCAGATAATGTAACAATTGTAACATTTGATGACCAAGAAACTGACCTGTATGGACAAAATGACACAAACCAGATATGTAAAGATGTTGAAACCATGACTTTTTAGACCAAAATAGGATACATAAAACTTGTTTAAAAACTGTTACACCATAAGAATAAGAAAGACAGAAATTTTCGACCAAAAAGTGATACAAAAACAGTTTTTAAAACAAGATTCGAACCAACATAAATCAATAAAACATAATAACCATGGTACGAAACCATACAAATCAACGATAACACAATAACCATGGCTCTGATACCATTTGTAGGATCGTAAATATTATTGCGTTGATGATTCGGGTGGTCTTGGATGATGGAAATACATGTTAGCCATTTTAGAGAGAGAAAGAGATGAGAGGGTGTTCTTGGTAGAGACTTGCTTAACAAAAAGTGAAAGATTAGATTATGAGAAGCACCACCCCTTCCAAGGATGGAGGGGGTATTTATAGTTACAGACTAAACGACCTCCTGACGGCCTGTGGATCTGGTATACAGGGGGTAAAGACCCGTCCTTCCTCCACGGTGTTACACTACGCTAAACTAGGCTAATAACTAACTAATAAAACAGTAAATAACGATATGTCTACGAGCTAACATATGCTAGACTATAGATGGGGTGACCGACACTTCACTATGGAATTTCCAATTCCTAACACAGACATACTACAGAGGTTGAGGGTAATAAACTGCTGGATGGCTCACAGGAGATCCTTGAGCCAAGATCTGAGGATCACCTCCGTCTGGAAGAAACTAACATGTCCACAAGATCATTGTCATCACTGAAGAATATTGATCCTGACATTACTTATGGTGATCAATTCCTAAAGGACAGACCCTCAGATATCGAGTCTGACAAACAAAACGATGAAAAGGAGGAGGTTCAGTCTATGTTCTCGGTCACTATTCAGCAAGAATGAGAGAGAGAGAGAGAATGAGATGTTCTAGTGAGAGAAACACATAGAAGGTTAGATTGCAAATGAACATCCAACCCTCTCCCTTGTGGGGAGAGGGTTATTTATACAAATGACTACGCCCTCCTTCGGGCTGTGGATCAGGCATACAGTGGGTAAAGATCCGTCCTTCTTCCACGGTGTTACTTACACTACTGCTAATCTAACTAATATACTAATACGTCTACGAGCTATAATATGCTAACCATATGTTGGGGTGACCGAAACTTCATCATGGATTTTCTAATCCTAACACAACGTCTAATTTATGTTAGTTAGTTAAGGGTATTATAGTCTATACACATTTATACCACACCTTAGTTAAACCAGAGAAAAGCTTCCATATACCATCTTGATCGTTTCTCTCCCTCGCCACACAACCCTCACATACACTTTAACAATGGCAGACAAGGACCTTACTTTTACAGCAGTAACTGATGAGATGGTAAAATATGTGAAGGCAAAATATGGGGATACTTGGTTACAAGAAGATGAAATGTCTGATGAAATGTTTAAAGATTTATGCAGATTTACGAAAGAAGCTGAAGTGATGAAAGGTTAGTTGGGTTTTTTGTATTTGTGTGATTGGCATTTTAAGGGATGAGCATAAATAACTCTATTTTATTTGACAGAAATCCGAGTAGTGTCAGAATCTGCCAAAAAAGGGATTATAGCAAGCTAAAGGTATCTGACGATATGATTGAGTATGCCATGGCTACTTATGGGAATAAGTGGGATATAGGAGATGACATTGCTGATGTGATACTTGAAGACTTGTGGGAAAAATATGGGAATAAGGAGTTTGAGAAAGGTTAGAGTTAATGTTTGCAAGCTAAGAAAGTTGTAATGGGTGAACTCTGATTTCTTTCTGTTTTGGCTATCTTTCGAGATACTAACTTGAAAGGAAATGAAGTTGATGTCATCATTATTTCAGACACATCTGATGATGAGTTTGGGATCATGTCTTCTAAGACTACTACTTTGAAAGGTTCCACTTCCCAAGCTTCCAAGGCTTCCGTTCCCAATGTTGTACTTGGTCTTGTAGCGACTGTGGGATGCTCCAGCACAAATAGGAATGAGTGGTATGTGCCTCCCCTTAAGGAGCTCAAGTCTCCCCCCATGAATATCAAGTCTCCCATCAAGAAGTTCACCTGTTATTTTTAGTTGATGTAATGAAGATGTATATTTTTTGGCTGATAATGGTTACTGAAAACGATACTTGTTAACATGTATATTTTGCTTGATATGGTGTAATTTGGTGGTGGTGTATGTATATTTTGGATTTCTTGTTTTCATTTTGTAGTTTGTAGTTGCTTATGCGGTTTGGGTCGGTGTTTGGGAAAACCTATTTTGACTTATAAGGTCAACATAAACCAAAATATTAGAGGAACCACACCGAATTGTTTTAGTCTTTAAAATCTCTTTTGTTTGACTTATAACGTCAACAAATGCAAATTTAACCAAAATTCAATTCTTATAATAAAAGAAGCACACACATATCAGTTAAGTTACATTTAGACTGAAAGACAACATAGCATTTCTTGCAGGTAATTCACTGCGTTAATTGACTAGTAGGTGATCCATTTGGTCTTTCAGTTGCAGTTGATTCAAGTGGTGTTTGTCTTGGACGTTCTCCACTTGCTATTTCAGCTGCAGGTGGTTCACTTTCTTCTTCATCATTGCGTAAGTAAGCACCAACACTTGTAGGTGCAGAAATATGTAGACCCATCACATATCCACCACTATCTCCTGTGGTTGTGTTTTCCCTTGTAACACCATCTCTACCAGTATAAGATGTGTTTCCCCTTATCTCAAGGCACACTGGACAAACATACCACATAAAATCTCTATAAGGTGGACGCCTTGCAAAAAAGTCAATCCAACCCTATTTTCACTTTCAACCCAACAATCAATGCATACCATTTGACAACCATTTTCTGCATCCATGGTGATAATATGTTGGTATGATAAAGCATTGATGACTTAAGGTGTATTATATAAGTAGATGGGAGTTGTGGTTGTTGAACAAGTAGATAGGAGTAAAGACAACATAAATTCTTAAAATCTAGTCAGCATACGCAGTTTAGGGGGTGTTTGGAATAACCACTTATGACTTATGAAGTCAGCAAAAACAAATATATTTCAAACATGATATTGTCCAAATTACAAATGGCTAGAAGCCTACAACCTTCTAACACCAGTCAACATCTTTTATCCAGCACATATGGATGTCTTGGATATAACTCCTCCACAACCACTCCATAATAAGCTGCCTCAAACTCTGCTTCTTCAAGCCAATTTTTCCTCTTCCTTTCCTCTTCAATTATTTTGTACATTCTCTCCTCTTCCAAAAACTGTTGGAATGCTTCTTCATCCATCCTTGACTGCTCTTCATCTTCCTCCAAAATTGTGTGTTCTTCTTCTTGCTCATAAAGAGCTTCAAGAAACTCTTGTTCCATAGTCTTCCTTATATCATCTTCATCCATCAACTGCAAAAGTAATAGATTTGCACATCAACTAGAATGTAAACACACAAGAACAATCGTTATGCAAATGATAATTAAATGAATACCTGTTGCCTTTTGCCATCACAATGCCTTTTTCTACCTCAAACCTTTGTTTCCTTTGTTGGTTTTGGTACTTGATCCTTGTGACACCTAGACTTATTATGTCCAACAGTTTGACAATTGGAGCATTTAATCTGTTTACGAGCTCTAGATTTACCCATTTTGATGCAATTTCACTTAATTGAGGCTTTATGTTTATGAATTCAAATTTGGGGTAAAAATATGAGAATTAAGTGCTTCCTATAACTTAATGCAAATGTGAGGACAGGACAGGGGACTAAAATCTTAGTCCCCTATACTCTTAAACTGTTTAAGAAAGGACCATAGTTCTACCAACACCCAATACAATCAAAACAGATATAACAACTATCAAAGACGAATGCAAAAATTAACAACAAAATTAACAAATTATAACACTAGAACATAACATATAGATTCATTAATTTCATATTAAACATTAAATATTCAGTACATATTTTTCCAAAAAAAAAGGAAAACATAACTACTTCATTTCCCTTCTCATCACTTTGTATTCCTAAGATCATCAAGGAAGTTGTTCATGTCAAACACCTGTGAGTGTGTTTGATAGATCATCCTCCTTATCTCCAAGGCCTTCAAGACATTAGCCTTTTGCTTCTTGCGAAGATCCTCAAGAAACTTGTAGTTCATCACTGTAGTTCGAAAGCCTTCGAGCTCAGAGATGTATTCTTGGGTTTCCTTCATACCAAGAATCAAGTCAGTTAAAGTGTTTTGGAGGCCATTAGCAATTTTGATGTCCTTATCATTTTTTCTCTGATAAAAGAGAGAAATCGAGTCAAACATGTAGTCAGACTTCGAAGCTTTGGCGAGTTCTTGAAGAAGTGGGAAGTCAGCCATTCGGAGGTTGTTGAGATTTTGTGAGAATATGTTTTTTTTTTAATTGTTGGTATGCAAATGGTATAGGTTATTAACCCATAAATAGCAAAAACAACGGGACCTTCCAAATTCAGGGACTAATTGTGAAGTAAGTAAAAAGAGAAATAGTCAAGTTTGTGTGAGTAAAAATACGCGGGAATTTTAAGTGCAAAAAACAGCTAACTGACCAAATTCAGGGATCAAGTGTGACATATGAAACCTGTTACCCTGCAACTTGACCTTTGCCTTCCTTGATACGCTTATACACAATTAATGTGTTGCCAAACACCAAATAAACCCAACTGACAAGATTCGAAACCATAAACACTATCATAATAACCCGACCCAATTAAGAAAACCCAATCCAAACCAAACCTAACATACATCCACACTCACGTACTGAAACACATATTTAGTTAAACCCATTCGTAAAAAAACAAAAAAAAACAATGAAAGACAGGGGCATATTCGTCTCAACTTTTAAGGATGTGAAGGAAGAAGAAGAAGGTGAGGTCTTGTTCAGAATCCACTGTAATGGGTTTTTTGATTATAGCCCACTCAGGTATGAAGGAGGTTCATTAATTAATCTGTGTGCCTTTACCAGTGATAGGGATATATTTAGTTCAAGCCTTGATAATGTATTATCAGAGATTAATGAACAAAAATGGGCGTTGTTTTTCTGTGATCCTAAAGAATCCCTAGAAAATGGTTTGCATTTGATTCATACTGATGATGATGTTCATACTTTGTTTGCACTGGTTGAAACACATGAGTCAGTTGATATCTTCGTTGCACACAAGCCCCAAAAGTTAGCACAATTTTACTTAAAAAAACATCAGTTTTGAAGTTGTGGGTTGGGTAGAGCAAGATGCTAACTTTAGAATGCTTAGTCCAACACCTTTTAGGACTAGACGTAAATGGCAGGGGATAGATAAGAAAAAAATGCAGGGGAGTGGAACCAAGACACCAACAGTGAAAGGTGGTGTTGTAATCAAAGAGGAAGAAGGGGTTGTAGCTAAAAAAAGGGAGAAAATTAAAGGAAAAGGAAAAGGAAAGCTAGTTGAGGAAGAGGATGTTTTGCACAAAAAAAGGGGAAAGAAGTTGCTCAAGAATTTAAGCGAGGTTTAGATGGGAAGGGGAATGCTAAAATGGTTGAGTTTGCAGGTTTTAATGTTGAGAACTTGCCTGGTTTTGATGGGAAGGGGAAGGCTAAAAGGGTTGGTGGTGCTGCTGCTGATGTTTCTAGCGGTGTTAAGACACCCTTTAGAAGCAGAGAAAGGATTACAAACTGCGTCCTTGCCCTGTTCGCCCAAAGGCGATCCTAGGTGATGTTTCAGTGATGAATACCATGTCATGTATTTAATTCCTTTCAGCTGTAATAGTACAATACCTAACTTATATGTTTGTTGTTTGCATACTTGTTTTTGCAGACAAGGTAGCAGTAGCATCATCACTTTAAGGTTTATGTTTTGTGAGTTCATCAGTTTATGGCTATCGATCAGAGATGTGTAGATCATTTGAAGGTTCAGCAGTTGAACGTTTTGAAGTGGGAACTGCATCGTCTTTTATATTTTGTGAAATGTCAGTATAACCATGTATCAGACAATGACTCCGTAGTATCAGTTATTTTCCAGTTTCATCAAACATTGAACATATAGTTGACTGTTATAAGTCAACTTGCTAACTAGTTGGTTATGTATAAATTTATTTGTTTGTCCTGGGTTAAATTCTGTGAGATCATACATTGTTTAGCAGTTGACTTTTATAAAGTCATACTTAACATGTCAGGTATAATGGTATAATTCGCTCAAACAATCACCCCTTTATGTGTTGGTGGAATTGTCTTTGGTTAGAATTAACTAAGGTGTGGTATAAATGTGTATGGACTATAATACCCTCGACTAACTAACATAAAGTAGACGTTGACCTCGGCGTTAATGGTCAAGGGACGAGTTTGGCATATAAACCCCTTGTTTTGGACTTCCAACGATGAAAAAGGGAAGTTTTGTCCCATCGTGATGCGCAGGAACAAGTTTAGGGACCAACTGTGTATTTTAGTCTTAAAATATCTTCTAAACGAGTATATATACGACCATATTCATCGAAAATATAAACACTATTAATTGGACTCGAGCTGCCACGCGGTGTAAATTAATCACAAGGACCATTATTGTAATTTTTGTATTATTAAGGCTCAAGACTCGTTTAGGCTTGATAACGATTGATCGAGGAATCGAATATTCACTGTTGTGTTTAAAATAATTTTTTCACGAAAAATGATTATTTACACTACTAGTATCTCATAAATATGATAGTAATCACATAAAAATATTTATCGGGTTTACGGTTGCGCCAGTATGCGTCACATGCGGTTTTCACATTTTGGAGATAATTATCTGTTAAATAATCGAATGTGAACAAAATACTCAAAAAGTGATAATTTGAAAAATAAAAATTATTTTTTTTATTAAGAAAATTTGTCGGTTGACTACCGGGTACGCAATAACTGATTTTACGCAACGGTAAACGTTAAATAGTCAAAAAGTCAAAGTCAAACCCGAAAAGTCAAAGGGTAAAATAGTCATTTAAATTTCCGAAAATTGCCAGTTGTTATATAACAAGTCAACCATTCACGTAATGCTCAACAAGACTAGATATAGAAGACACATCCAAAAACCAAGTCAAGACTGCAAACAGCATATCCAAACACTCATGTTCTGTCCACAATGTTCATAGCTTGCATCAGAAGCACAAGACAATTCTACTACTTCAGAAATGTTTAAATTGTTGTAATGCAATGTAACAATGTAGCTTGATTTACAGTTTAACTAGTGTAGAGTAGTTTTAAGTTAGAAAGTTATGAAATGTAAATTTCTTATAAATGAAACAATGTAACAATGTAGCTTGATTTACAGTTTAACTAGTGTAGACTAAATTCTCTCTGATATACACTCACCTATAACAAGTCATGTGGCATCATTCTTCACAGGCATATACATTTCCCTTTAATCTTCCTAAATTATGCTAAACCTATATACAGTTTCATCCCCATACATAAGAAAACATAGCAAAGCATATATAGGGACACCCTCCCAAAACCATAATGCATAAACTAACATTAGTACAACATGCTACAATTATGAAAATCAGACTAAGCCAATTTAAAAGACAAGAAGGAACTAAAACATAAACTTACCAACATCCAAAACCTGTTGCATACTTCCACTACCAATGGGGCTTCCACTTTTCTGTTGTGGCGTGAGTGTACTCAGGTTAGGGGATGCAATTGAAGGCGTATGTAGCGGACCGTTTTCTAGGCCTCGCTTTCCGTCTGTTTTTCTTTACCACAACCCCTTTCGGCTTCCAGTTCCACCACCATCCATGTTTAACAATTAGGGTTTGTGCAGGCTAAAAAAGCAATTAGGGTTTATGTTTGTATGTGTTAGACGAATAGACAATGTGTTTATATTTGTGTCAGTTGTTAGGTGAAGAAACGACCCTAAATAAAGCGGTTTATATGAAAATTTTATCGTGAGTTTTGTCCCTCAAGGATTGGAGGGTCAATAAGTCATTTTGCATATTTGCGGGAAAGAAGGCCAATGGTGGAACAAAAATTATTGAAGATAAGGAAGGTAAAATAGTCATTTCACATGACCACTAATGGAAAAACTTAACGAGCGTTAGCAAAAAACGTGAATTTGCAAGTACAGTAATGCTTAAGGGGCATTTCATGCAAAAAAAATCCAAACGTTAAGGATACAACACGCAAATTTTCTAAAAAAAGACATTTCTCGCAAAAATGACAAAGTTTAGGGACATAATTTCCAATTTAATCTAAAAAGAATCTTTGTGTTATTAACTACACCTAAACACATATAAACAGACAACACATATTAGCAAAACCTATTGCATAAATTTACTAAAAATAATAGGGAGTAGCAGGAAAATTTACGAGATCTCTTAATTATATGAGGTAATTACATAAATGATCCCTTAGTTTGTCAAGTTTCATATATTTAGTCCCTACATTATTTTTTGCGGATTCTCTCCTTTTGGTTTTGATTCGTTACGGGTTTAGTCCTTTGACCACTTTTTATGTTAGTTTGACAATCAAGTGAATGTTTAGATGGTTGAAATGACATAAATACCCTCTTATGTTTAAAAGTATGGTCCCTGAGCTTTGTGAGGTATCACAAATTTAGCCCGTGAATGATTTTATTTAATTATTTAACTATTTAATTAATATTAGTATTCATTTTTATAAAAACAATATTCAAAAAATAATTTGAATTAAGAAAACTTACAAAACATTTTGTCAAATAATATTAAAAAATATACATTGTTCTTTGGTATAATTTTGTAAATTTTCAAGATAAAACTCAAAAATATTTTTGATAGAATTTTTTTACAAAAAATTTTGAAATTTTTTGAATATTTATAACATAATTTTTTTAAAAGCTTTTTGGCAAAATTATTATGTTAAAATTTTTTAACATAAAATTTTTAAAATTTTTTGAATTTTTTTTCATAGGATTTTTTTTTTTTTATATTTTTTAAAAATTTCTTTACAAAAATATTATGTCATTTTTTTTAGAATTTTTTGCAAAATTTAATTTGTAAATTTTAAAATGTTTTTCAAGATCCTTTTAAAAATTTTTGTATAAAAAGACTCTGTCAAAGAACTTTAAAAAATAATCTGTTAAAAAAGTGTTAGGAATTGGAATTTCCATGTTAAAGTGTCGGTCACCCCAAATATTATCTAGCATAGTTTAGCTCGTAGACTTGTCGTTAGTTACGTTGTTTAGTAGTTTATTTGTTAGTTAGTAGCATAGTTTAGCGTAGTGCAACACCGTGGAGGAAGGACGGGTCTTTACCCACTGTATACCTGATCCACAGGCCGATAGGAGGTCGTTGTGTCTGTAAGTATACATACCCCTTCCATCCATGGAAGGGGTGGTGCTTCTCATAATCTAACCTTCCATATTTTGTGAACCAATTCTCTAGCAAGAACACCCTCTCTATCTTTCTCTCTCTAAATATGGCTAACATGTATTTTGATCATCCAAGACCACCCGAATCATCAACACAATAATATTCGATCCTACAAATGGTATCAGAGCCAAGGTTGTTGTGTTTTGATGATTTTTTGTGGTTTTGATACTTGTTTGAAACTGTTTTTGGTACTTTTGTTGGTCGGATATGTTTTTGGGTAAACTGTTCTTGTCTTGAAACTTATGCTTTATTGGTCAAAACAAATTTATATTGTCATGTGGTCTTTTCTTGTCCAAACAAATTTATATTGTTATGTGTTTTTGTCAACAGCTGCTTTGTGCCTTTTTCTTGTCCAAACAGTCACGGTAATTCCTTATCTTTTTGTGATTTCTTGTACCAAAAGTGGACTTCATGGGTTGTCTTGACGGTCAATTTCTATGGTCATAATGGGTCAAAAGGATGCATTTTTATGCAAATTTTTCTGGGTATGTTATGAATATGGTCGGAACATGGTCGGAAAAACGCCAGAAAAAGTCTGAAAATCTCTTGCTAGCGACTTGTTAACCGAAAAAAAATAGAGACTTGTCATTCTTTAATGACAAGCGAGTTGTGACTTAAACCTAGCAACTTGTATTTACAAGCTAGCGACTTATATCAAGAAATGATCTAGCGACTTGTTTTGGAAAACTGCTAGCGACTTGACTCATAACAGTAGCGACTTGATGAAGTGGCGACTTATTAAAGTAGCAACTTGACTCATGACGGGTAGCAACTTGTTGACAAAAAATTGTAGCGACTTACTTAACAGAAAGGATGAAAGAAGAAGAATAGTCATATTGACCTCGACCTCAACAACAATACTTATTACCATCGAGACTCGACCACAAGACCAACCATATACCAACATCAACTCGACCTCAGTTTCAAAACTCATCTATACAACATCAACATCACAGCCTCGACCACATCCAAAACCAACATCAAATCCATTCTATCCTACACCCATATCCATCTATAAAATCTGTCTCATCTACTAAGCTTAACGAAAAAAAAAAAATCATCAAATAATCTCAGCCTTTCTTTCATGATTACTCACATATGTATCAAGCCACTCAGCCATACACACGAAAGAAAACATCATGGATAATTATTCGAAGCATGGCTTCAATTAATATCCGAATATCATTGAGAAGGAACAAAACATCGTTTCATTCCCTCTTCTCATTCGATTAACAGAAAAAGAACGAAAACATTAACATCACATAACCCTACCTGAGACCTTGGTTGTCACAAGATCTTGAAGCCTCTCATAGTAAATATGTAAAAGGTTCATTAGGAGAAGAGTGTGTAATTTATTCCGTACTTTGATAATTACTTCGAGGTAATATGATCTGAGATTGTCGGTGTTATATGAAGTTTGGTGAGAATATTGAGGATGGGGGCGGATGAAATTATGTGTGATTAGGTTTTGTATGTTGTGAGAAATATTAGGGTTAAAGAATTTTTATAACCAGTCACTTTGTGTTGTAAAGGGTATTCGGGTTTAACTCCTTCTTGGGCTGAAAATGGATTTGCTGGATCGTGCATGGCTATCATTTGGACCATGGGCTTCAGTCATTTAACAAATAAGTTAAAGAGTCTTTGTAATCTACTTGTGACGGATTAGATGATTTAATATGATATGGGCTTGTATTATTTGGACATGGGAGTTATGCTTATGTAAGCGTGAGTATATATGTGGTGGATCATGTATAACCATTTTATTATACGATATTGTTAAGACTTTTGAGACGGGTTGATAAATCGGGTGCTATATCTTGTACATGAGCCTAATGATTCAAATGCTTTACCTGAGAAGTGATAACGTTTTGGATCCGAATATTACATGGGCCGCTGTTGAAATATGTGATACATGGTAAATGGACCAAATCGTTTTGTGCTAAATTGGATCAAGTCATGTGATATTGGATTTATCTATTGACCAGGCATTCATTGGATTTTCGTACCTGATCGTGAATTTGGATTTATGATTTATGATAATTTATGGGTTGCTTGTTATAAATGAGATTTGACGATTAGAGTTGATGTTGTGAGTTATTGTGTTTTGCGGGTTGGTACTTTGGTTTATACATCTTCACGGAGATTATTATGTCGCGGCTTAAATTGATTATTGAACAAAGTTGACTACGGGGCTGCTTGTATTCGATATTTCTTATTTGGATATGATGTGAGACTTTCCGGGCGCGTTTACTTATTTCTTCTTCTTTCTTACTATCCTTTCGCGAATTGGGCATTTATTGAGGGTGATAAAGACTTGGCTATTTAGTTACGGTTGTGATTCCTTTCTCCCTTAACCCACAACGTAGCTATCACTTTGGTGTCTCACGCAGTTGAGGATATGTCTAGAGGTTTTGTACATTAGGTACACCGTTTCTTTTTCACGAGGATTAGTACAAGTTTAAGTAACAAATATGGGGAATTTTACTTCATGGTCAAGTTTGGCATATCGGGTTTACTTCACCATGTTGTTTATGCACTAGCTGACAGAATGCGTGAATGATGTGTTTACCAAAGTGATTACTGGATGGGTGATGATATTGTTGATGTTGGACAATGAACCGCTGATGAACCACTGCATGTTCCCCTAAAACAGATATTCACCGAAACCAAAGTTGTCATAACACATTCAAGCTGACATTGTTTACGGTTTATTCTTGTTTTTGTAAAATCCCGCGAAAGAAACTATTTCTCGGTTTAAACCATAGAGTTGTAAAATCCCGTGATGATGGATTCATCCTGGAAGAAGGAAAGCGTATTTCGGGATCTTCTGATGCTGGTGCTACGGTTTCTACTTCGAAGAAGGGATAAAAGGGTGTACTTCATGAATTGGATGTGTGGTTGGATTTTCATCATGGCAGTTTGGTTATTATATGGTTTTACGGGGTTATGTGCTACTAACCATGGTCGGGATGAACACCATTATTAGAGTTCACTTAAAACGTCAAAGAAGGCTAGAATTGAGCTTTTAACCAGAAGATGTGACAACGGGGTTAATTCACTATTATTTATTTGAGGTTGAAGTGAAATATCACGGGCGAGTGTACTTAGTATCTGAAGGCATCGGGGATGGATGGATGAAGATTCTTCAAGATCCTTGTTCGAGCTTCTTATAAAAAACGAAGACTTGGAAATCTAGTTATTGTTGGGTGACTTTTACCTTTTCTTTTACCACTTAGGGGAATTGGGCTTTTATCACCTCAAAATAACTATCACTTTAAGGAGTTACGTTGTAGTGCTCAGTGTCACATTAAATTGTGGATTTTCAAGAGGTAATGTACGTCTTATACTTGATGGTTGGTTGGATGAAGAGTATAGAGTACTTAGAGATTCAATGGAGGATGAAGTCTCGGCACCGCTCTTTGTTACATATGTGCAAGTTTAAGTCACGAGTTCGGGGTAGTTTACTTCAGGGTCAAATTCGTCATATTGGGTTTTCTCCATCAGCTGTCACTACAAAGAGCCTACCGAATGATAATGGGGTTGATTACATGTTTTACCAAGAGAAGCTGAAAAGCGAGAGATTATGACGTCTGTTCACATCAGTTCAAGCCTCGTACTCCAAAGAAAAGAAATGTGTACGTTTCAGTGCGCATTATCTTCCGAAGAAGAGAAATCTTCTTATGACGTATGAACACAACAGTTCATGCCTCGTACTCTAAAGAAAAGAAAAGTGTACGTTTCAGTGCGCTTTATCTTCTGAAGAAGAGAAATATTCTTATTATGACCATTCTCATCAACATGCTTCATACTTTTTCCATGCGCTTCAGTCATCAAGTGAACCGGGCTACCATTGATTGTTTTCTCATTCCACTTGCTCAACTATAATGACGATGGCGACATCATGTGCTAATTTTGCGGGGGAGAAGTGTGAATATAATACATTTGTTGAAGATATTCACTTATTCAATCAAGAATGGCAACTCCGTATGCAATTCTTGAGGGGGAGAAGAAGTGTGAAACTACTGCATGTTGATTGATATATGAGAATAAATGGTCAAACGGCTCCAAACTCATGTAAGAACCGAGCTTCTACTTATCGGATCTTCTTTACATGGAGTTTCTTCTTAGAGCAGTTGGTTGACATCTTCATACGGACTGGTGAGTTTATTGACAAAGTGTTTCCGGTTAATGCTTCACGTACACATCAACATGATGATTCCGAACGATCTCTCTGTTCTTGTTTGATGTGATTGGTAGTTTGGTGTTACCATTTAGTGTGTTCGGTGCGGGCTGATTGCTGATTTCCTTGATGAACATCTTTCTGTTCTTGTTTGATTGGGAGGGATTTTAGTTAAGGGGATTTGCAAGAGGTAAGTTAATTGGGATGCTTTTTGGTGAGATGAAGATGTTAACTATCTATTCCCCAACTGGACAATCTTGAAGAAGGTCGAGTCTACAGTCGGTTCTACATTTTCTGATACATGTTAGAAGACTAAAAGACGAGTTGCATTTGATTATCTAAAGACTTCTTCTTAATCTGGGCATTTATCAAACAGATTGTCGGTTCAGGGGAGAGCACTAATTGGGGGAGAGTGAAATGTCGAATTTAATCCCCTAATTAGACTTGCTCATATTCCTCAGCAAGTTTATTCCCACAAGAGTCCAAGTGTTCTTCTAAACAAATTTCTAGTATACGGGCTTATAATATGTTGCTGATTCTGAAGTGTCAAAACCAGCAAGGGGGAAGGAGACACGTATCTAAACGCGAGTAAAACTTGATGAACTTAATACTTCTAAGTAATTGAAGATATCCCGGGAAGACAAATGTTATTACCGCAGAGAAACTCAAGGTTTGACTCATGGCGAGTAAACTTGATGAACTTAATTCTTCTAAGTGATTGAAGATATCCCGGGAAGACATATGGCATGACCGCAGAGAAACTCAAGGTTTACTCATCAAGGCGTTTAGTGTTCTTATTCCAACTATGTGGGGAAAAGATGGAAGAGTTAGTTTCTGAAGATGAAAGATGTACACAAGTGTGTGATGATTTTGATGTTATCGCAATCATCAGGGGAGAGAGAATTATGTAAATTGGGGGCGCTCAACTGCTTCACTCGAGGGCTTAATCAGTGATTCAGAGATATAATCACTTATTCCAGTGTTGACATCTGCAGAGATTGTCACCCGCAGAGATAATCAGTGATTCGGCATGTTTCTTCAATGTTATCGGTTATTCTCTCTTTGGGCATTCGGGTACTTCGGGTTCTTGAGCTTCATACACTTTCTTCAGGGGGAGAGAAAAGTATACATCGGGGTTATTCTTTGGCTATTGGACTTAATCTGCTACTTCGATGGTATAAGTTTCTTTGTCTTCGAGTATGTGTATTCGGGTTCGTGAGCTCTAGTCTAAGAGACTGACTGCATCAATTCAACTACGTGGGGGGAGTTGTCTCGTGACACCTTTTTGGAATGGACTGCTTCAGACTTCAGTGGAAAAGGAATTTGAGAAGAGATATTTTAGCGTGGGATGAAACGTTGCTGTTCTTCTATTGGATGATATAACCCTGAACGATGAATCACGGTGATTATTCTTAAAAGGAGCAGCAAGTTCAATGATAATGGTGTGCTTCTTTGTGCACCTGGCTAAGAGAAGCTTGAAAGAAAGCTTGGAATCTGCTCAGCTAAAGGATTTTCGGTTTGGGGGGAAGCTGCCAAAGTCTCACTTTCAGATGGTTCAATTTCTTTCTTCTATTTAAGAGCCTTGGAAGCTTTGGTGGTGAATGTTTAAAGAGATGATGACTTCTATCTTCTACAACGGGGCTGTTCGATATCCTTATCTCGGTACTCGTATCATCATCTTTCTTAAACTATATCATCTACTCTATCTTTGTATATATTTATCTGAAAAACAAAATACAAAAATATAAAACCAACAAAAAGAAAATAGAAAAATATAAAACCTTCAAAAACTCATAAAAATCAGAAAATTTGAAAATTCCAAAAATATTGTTTTCTCAAGACATGTCTTCTGGTATCGATAACATCTACGGTTTTAGAAATGTCATTCAATAATGGCACGGGACCATAGATGAAGTTCGAGCAGGAGGTGTAAATATTCTTTTTTAAACATGTCTAAAAAAATGGCTTACAGTTACTTCAGACTGTAACCCGTGCTTAAAATATGGTTTGCTATTATTTCTGATAGCAACCCGCTCTTCAAGAAAGGAAAGTGTTGCGCTAAACCAATTTTCAAATATTTCGTGCACTTATCCTAAAAACAAATTGAGGAAAGTATGTCGAAGGACTGCTGTTCCTACACAAATGTTTTTCTTTCTATAAATTCTTCAGAAAAATATTTGTTGTTTTCAAAAATGGTGGTAAATGAGTTGCTTGAAAAACAATCAGTTTCAGAATGTTTATAAAATTGAAAACTCAATCAATGACTTCAGCGCTTTTAAACTTTTCAAAAATTGAGTCATTGATTGAGGGGGAGAATGTTTTCAAATTTGTATCATCTATCGGACTTATCTAATTATCCTAATGTGCTTAATTATAAATGATGTTAACCTATGTTGAAGGACTAGGTGCCTAGGATATAATTGTTAGGATTAGATGATTAGAGTTTGATAAACACATTATTCCCATACTTTACATGAACTGATTGATATGTTGGATTGACTTTTATTAGTCGATTGCTGTTTGGGTGTTGTCGACCACCATACATTTGTATGTGTGTTCACTAACGTATGCAGGTATATTGGTATATAAGAATGTTCCCGATCCGGATGCCACAATTGAATATGATTGGATGCCGAAAGGAATGGGTAACGATTTCTTGGGTCGACAAATGAAGAAACGGAGCTTAATTTGACTTCAATGGAGAGTTGGCATAATGCAACGTAAGAGGTCTCACTGCATCAGCAGATGGTTTTCTTCTAAGTGATTGAAGAAACTGAGCTTAATTTGACCTCAGTTGGCATTAAAATGCAACGTAAGAAGTCTCACTGCATCAGCAGACGGTTTTTCTTCCAAGCCCTACAGCAACAACATAAGCTTCTCAACCACCTAACGTATCTTGTGCAGGAAAAGTAGTGAATGATACCATTTTTCAAAATATTTGATAAAAAATTGTTTTGAAAATAGAAAAATATTGTTTTGAAAATATATTGGACTAAATTTTGAAAATCACCGGACTTCTTTTTATCAAAACCTAAGTCACTCAATTATCGACTTCGGTCATAGATTGAGGGGGAGAGTGATTTAAATTAAAATATTTTCAAATGATATTTCTTCACAAAAGTTCCGATTGTACAAAACAAAGTGGTGATCTAAAGATTTAATGTTATGTCATGGTATGATTTTCTTTAAAACTCAAAGATCTTTCAAAATGAATTTTTTTCTGTTCTTGTTTGATTGTGAAATTGTTTTGTTTTACTTAAAAGATCTCTTAAAAACTATCATACCTGACACTAACAATCTTTAATGTCTGTTATTGGTCCTCATATGTCATTTTTCAAAATTAAATCTTGCCACGTCTTTCCCCTAAAATTTTCCAAATGATTTAAATCAATCGGGATCCAAAATCTCAATTGGTTTGAAATGTTTGATCGGGGGAGAGATCGTGATTTAAATCTCAAATCTGTTTTAATGGAATCGGTTTTAGTCCTTTAAAGGCACTCCTGCCTCCATGTGCCAAACGATTTCATATATACAATGCACATGTTGAGGAGGAGGATTTATCCAAAAAAACAAGATGAGTATTTAAACAAGGCCGCAAGTTCTCCCATGTTTTCTAAACCTAATTAAATCACTTGAGATCCAAAATCTCAAAGGGTTTGATATTTTTGATCGGGGGAGAATTTGTGATTTAATATGAAATTTGATAAAAGGTGATCATTTGATTCAATGTGCAGGCTCTCTCTAATATGTGCTAAACACTTTCATATATTGATGCACATATTGAGGGGGAGAGAATGGTTTCTATTGGCAATCATGAAATGTGCTTCAAAAAGAACTCTTTCCTCTATGTGATAAAATGATTTTGAAATATCCTATGTACATATTGAGGGGGGGGGGAATTTACCAAGAAAATCAAATGGCGTTTTCTATGAAAATTGTGATCAAAAAAATTATTTCAAAGAACTCTTGCCTCCATGTGCTAAACAATTTCAAATGGGAGCATTTCTAAATGATCAAAAACAATTAAGGTACAAAATGTTTTGATTTTATATCACAAGTACCTTGATTGGATTTTCCAAATGATTTTTCAATTGGTTTCGAGAAGGAATGAACTGTACCAAAAGACCGACCATTTTACTTTATGTATGGAGTTATAAGGATGGTGAGGTTAGGTATTAGTTCCCACTATCCGCCAGAACCGGAGGGATCTACCCAGGGACAATCCACTAGATAGTGTAGAGTCTTTAGGTATATTGAAAACAGGAGAAAAATGAGAAATGGGAAGAGTGCGGACTGAGACAGAGCTAGTACTGGAATAAACCCAACAAGGTTCTAGTTATGAAGTCTCGGTAAGCACTGAAGGGGTTGAAGAATGAAAAAGCATTGAATGTGAAAAGGGTGAAAATAAATAGCCCTCCATTAATTCAACCTTAGGGCAGTAACCTGGTTCAATACATATGCTACTGGTGTTTACTAAGGTAACACTGGTATTGAAGACAAGACGTCATGGACCCAGTGACGCACTGCACTAAACTTCCCAAGCTACTCAAGTTCCTCTTAAAAGGGCTTGTTTCATTCTCACGGGGAACCTACATAATCTATCGACTTTCTCTTAGAGATTGTTGATATTGAAGAAGGAGACCCTCTCCCTAGTCTCCGGCATAGGAACCAAAAATGCACTATTGAGTCTAGAGCCAAGAGATCATCCACAATATCTCATTAGGACACTAAATTAATGAAGACTTTCTGTTTCACACAATGTGGAAAGTAAGAATATATTAAGAGTCCTACGCATTATCCTTGTGGTATTGCCAGAACATCCGAGTGATGCGTAAAAGTATTCACGATGAAGATGGAAATCCTTCTAGAGCCAACATCAAACAAGCTCTTGGTGGGTGACATGTGAGATCTTCTCGTAAGATCAAGCTTGTGACAACTGGATAGAAACGATGGGGAGATTCAATCTTGAATCAACCTTGGTCCAGGATTGGAATTGACGAATACTTTTGGAAAAACCGTTCGATGTGCAAACCTTCTTTTCTCTAGCACGTCGAATGTGTATTCATTTTCAAATTCAAAAAAATATCTCTGATTAAAAAATACTTTTGGAAAAACCGTTCGATGTGTAAATCTTTTCTTTTCTCTAGCACATCGAATGTGTACTATTTTCATATACAAAAAGTATTTTTGATTGAAAATTGATCTTTCTCATAAAACCTTCGTCGTATTGCAAAAATCTTTCTTCTAAGCAATACGCGATTGTTTTCAAATCAATTTTTCATCAATCAGTGAATCTCAATTCGCTGGTTCACTCACTCCGAGTTGTCTTCTTTAAGACATTCCAGTTTGAGAGCGGCTAGAACAGCTGCGAAACCCTGTCAAGGAGATTCTTAGGAATCCTACCTGATCACAGGCAGTACTAGTACTGATCAACGGGGAACCGTGGGCCGTGTACCTCAATTCAACGAAAGTGGTCAAAGACACTTTCGTGTGTTTTATTGCTAACTGTTGTTTGCAGGTACATTTGGACGGTTGCAGCTGATCATAATTGAGGAGTCAATCTAAAGCCGCATGCTCACAGCATCCACACTTAATTGAAGAAATCATGACTGGTGCATATCTACATAACCTGGTTCTGATATTTTTATACTATGCTTCTGCTACGATGCTGCAAATATCATGAACCAGTAAAGCTTCCGCTACTCTGATGGAAAGATGTCATGATTCAAAAGTGTGAGCATGTCGGTCCGAAAGTCACAACTTCACATGATGGCAACACAATAAAGGGTGATACAGAGATTTATTGTGGCTGATGATCTCAAAGAAAGCTCAAAGATCATCAAAGATGTGGATCAGTTAAAGGCCTCCACTGAAAGTACAAAATAATCGGACTTTGAAAGAATCGCTACTAAAGCACAAAGATTGTGGAATTGAAGAATTGAAGTCTACGAGCTCAAGAACAAAGACAAAGAAAGAATGCTAGGATTCAAAATGTAAATCATGGGGTGACCTCCCTTAGGGGGAGATTGTTAGGAATTGGAAATTCCATGTTAAAGTGTCGGTCACCCCAAATATTATCTAGCATAGTTTAGCTCGTAGACTTGTCGTTAGTTACGTTGTTTAGTTGTTTATTTGTTAGTTAGTAGCATAGTTTAGCGTAGTGCAACACCGTGGAGGAAGGACGGGTCTTTACCCACTGTATACCTGATCCACAGGCCGATAGGAGGTCGTTGTGTCTGTAAGTATAAATACCCCTTCCATCCATGGAAGGGGTGGTGCTTCTCATAATCTAACCTTCCATATTTTGTGAACCAAGTCTCTAGCAAGAACACCCTCTCTATCTTTCTCTCTCTAAATATGGTTAACATGTATTTTGATCATCCAAGACCACCCGAATCATCAACACAATAATATTCGATCCTACAAAAAGTTTCAAAAATCTTTTGTAAAAATTTACGTCAAAAATATTTTTGAGTTTTATTTTGAAAATTTACAAAATTATTCAAAAATATATATAAAATAAAAAAAAAATTTGTATATTTTTTTTATTTTTTGAGAAAAGTTTTTGTAAGTTTTATTAATTCAATTATTTTTTGAATATTTTTTAAATAAAATAAATTAATACTAATACTAATTAAATAGTTAAATAAAAAAAAAAACTATGACTACATTCATGATACCCCACAAACCACATGGACCATACTTTTAAACATAAGATGGTATTTATGTCATTTCAACTATCTAACCTTTCACTTGATGGTCAAACTAAAAGAAAAAGTGGTCAAAGGACCAAACCCGTAAAGGGTCAAACTTAGGGAGAAGATCCGCATGAAAAACGTTCTAGGGACAAAAACCGTGAAACCTAACAAATCACATGGACCATTTATGTAATTAACTCTAATTATATATATGTTGTAACTAGGGGTGAGCAGGAACCTGATACGCGTACAACGCGTTGGGGTCAAAGGAAACTTCCTTTTCTTCGAGCAAGTTTTTCAACCACCTAGGCAGTGAACCTAATCGTTGTAGTCTAGTATTAGGGTAAGCCTCGGGATTGATATCGTTCTCTAGGGGAATAGGAATGCTAGTGAGAAATTACTACGCTAAGGTTGGGGTTGAGGAAGATTATTTTTTATCTTTTTTTTTATATTTTTTAAAAAATTGAAAGGTACGAATCTCGGGGTATGGATTTGGGGGGTGGTACTTCTACCGATTACTCTACAATTATCTAGTCTAATTAACTAAGCTAAGGGGTAGTCTATGTCTAATTTACGTGTGCTCGTATGATAATTAAAAATATGTTTACCTAGATACTATTACTCCCTAGTTATCTTGTATTGATGGTTGAATTGTCACGTCCTTATTCTTAATGCGTTGTGTCTTCTAAGGTCGTAGGGTATGCTTTTCTCCCTAACTCTTTGAGAATACCTTAAGGTTATTGCATACAAAATCTCTAGGATTCATAAACTAACTCTAAGGTTATCTTTGGATGTTTAGCCTACAATAACTCTAGGCGATCATAAACTAAGGTTCACAAAGATTACTCAAGCATTAAAAACACAACGATGGCCTATTGCAATCTTAAGCCAAATACAATGAAGATAAGAGACAACCAATCAATATTTAACAACTAGGTTTCATAGATCTAAGCAAAGACACAAGTAAATTAGCCGGACATGGTGAACATGTAAGCATACACACATACAATTGAAGACATAATGAAATTAATGAAGTAAATTACTTATCTTGTTGTAAAATAGGGTATGAGAACCCTAAGATATTGCCCAAGACAGCTCAAAATCATTTTAGGTTTTTACTCCACACTCCTCCCTAACTCTTTTAAAAGTATGAAAATTGAATTCTATATATAGAGTTACAACTGCGATGACGTCACCTTTTAATTGTGACGCCGTCGGATCGACCGTCATTAGGGTTTCGTCTTGGCCAAGTCAACTTGGGACGGCGTCACCTTATGGTTGTGACGCCGTCAGCTTCAACTTCTGATGCTGTATGAATCTGAATCTAGGCCGTCTGGGGTGAGAAATCTTCGTGACGCCCTACTATTTAAAGGCTGACGTCGTCAGGTACAAAATAGCAATTTCATTCTTGAGCCGTCGCAATTAGAGGGACGGCGTCGCCCTTTGTCTGTGACGCCGTCAGGTGCACTTCCAGCAGCTTGAGTGTCTTGATCTTGACTTTAGCCATTTTCTTCACGTATTCATGCCTTTTCGTCCAAATAAGTGTCATTCCAGCATTTTGCCTTCAAGAGACCTAAAAAGTGAAAAGGAACGAAATTAAGCAGTAACGGATATAAAAGTGGTCGATTAAGGGCTTAAATGACCCCTCAAAAGTATACCTTTTAAATCCTTATCAAATATCCCGAGACTTGGTATTTGCTTGTCCTCAAGCAAATGTGCTTTTGGCCAATCAGTTTATAAGTTAGGGGGCATGAAGCATTGGTTTAGAACAATTTACAACAAGTATAATCCCCGCAAAAGTCATAACAAGCACGGAAATTATATACTAGCACCTCACAAGTGGTGTTTGGATACTCTCATCTCTCGGGTGTATATGAAATATATGAAATTGGAAATGGAAGATAAACACTCATTAACCCGTCCTAGTACATAGATTTCCATAGGCTTGAGACTAGATCAAACCTCCATCGCTTTGGCGTAAGCACCTAGGAAAAACTATCTAAGAGGTGTTTTAAAGGGTTGTAACGTTAGGCTTACGGTATGGAAACAAAGGGTTTGGTTGGATAGGCGATTTAGTGGTGGCAAGTCAAAAATCTTTATGTTACAAGCATGAGAAGAATGGCGTTGCTAAGCCAAGACTCGACTCTCTAAACTCTAGATAACTTTGAAACAAACATACATAAATATAAAGATAGATGTAGGATGGTAGCCCCTATGTTTTTTTTTCAACACCTTTTTTTTCGATTTTCTTTTTGCATACAGTTTTACTCTACCATCCTCTACGATAACATCAAAATATAAGGGATTTATAGGAACATCCCTACACTTGAGTTTTTATTACATAAATAAAGGGAATTTGAATTTAACGTTTTTTCCCGTCACTCCATAAAATTTAACTTTACCCATGAGTCCCAATCGTCCCAAAACTGTATACAAAGGATATGACTCGACTTAGCAACTTATGCAAGTAACTAGATAATTGAACTAAGGGTTTAGTATGATAACAATAATGCACTAAAAGGGAGTGCATACAAGGTAGGCTAAGGCGATTTGGGTGTACATTTGGGGGTGGATTGTAAACAATGCTCTTCATTGATATTTCAGAAAACCGAAACATCACGAGAACCGCTAAAAGGATAGGCTCTGAGGGGTTAACTAGGGGTATCGTGTACTAAATATGAGTACATCACAAGGGTGTGGGGAAATTACTCAACCGATGTGGAAGAAGTAATTATATTACGGGTATCAAACAAGGGTTATCCTAATGCCTCTTATCATTTAGTTATTCCTAACTACACAAGTGTAGTCTCACTAGCAATCTCAGGATGCATCACAAAACAAGTTCTAGAATCTATTATACTACCCATACACTCTCGAAGCACTAAAGATGAATGCTTTAATTCCTACAAATCTAGGGGCGAACCTTACATTTTTGTGGTGGAATTTGAGTGGTAAAGGGTTTTTGTGCTAGTCATATAACTTCCTATCCATGAGACGCTTTATTAAGACTAATGGCCCACTCCTACATGTCATGAAAAATTTTAAATTTGGTGCCAAAATTACCCTAACCGATATTTCTCATGGTTTATTACACAAATGAAATTGGACAAGACAAATAGTCAAGGATAAGCATAGTTTCAAAGTTCCCGTTTTATTCTCCCTCCCTACACTTAAACTAAACATTGTACCCAATGTTCCCCAAAAGTATCAAAGTTATGATAATGGAAGGTAATTAAAAGAGAAAGAAACTAATACTCCCCTGATTTGCTCGGTAGGATCCGTGTGAATTAGTGGTTAAATTCTTCTTCAAGAAGAATGTATGCGTGAAAAGCTCCTCCAATCTTATGTATCTTCTTCTTGTTAAATAAAACCTACACACTTTTAAGAAAACAGACAAAACCTTCGCATAAAATCGGCGGTAAAACTATATATGACTCTACTAAACTAGGATATAATGCTTGTGAAATGGATGTTTGCAGATTTTCTAGAAAATTAAGGCCTGAGAAATTCCAAAAATTTATAAGTAGCACAGAAACGAGAGAAAGTTAGATAAATGGTTTCTGCTCCTACTGACGCAGTCAGGTTGCAATCCTGACGCTGTCAGGTTATCCTGACAGAAACTGGTCTGCTACATTTTTCTGGAAAAATTCTGGAAAAATTACATCTTTAGAATCTGGAAAAATTTCTGCAAAACATCCATTATGACTCGATACAAGCATTTGACTCTAACAAACACACATATATATCTTTTCAATAATCATAATTCTCATGTTCACGTTCTTTTGAAAACGTGTGTAATCTTCCCTACACTTATCCTTTTTGTAAAATACCTTTATATGTAATTAAGACGAGGTTAAAGACAAAATAAAGCATTTTCACAAATTCAAACATGAGAATAAACAATCAATGAAAAGATATATGACACACAAACAAGCGAACAATTAAGCATGCGTTGCCGCCCACGAAGCGCTTTTCTTTATTTATGAGTCTTGTAGCTAGACTCGAAGTCGTGCCCCTACGTAACTTCATCACCGTCACATTCTTCCTCATAACGGTCTCTATTGGGGTTTTCCATGTTATAGTAGTGCCCTATTATGCACCTTTCTAAAAAATCATCTTCTCCCCAATCGGTTCTATATTCCGGTCCTAGTTTCAAGCAATCCTTATAGAACCCGAAAATCTTATCCATTACATAATCTACTCCTTTCTCCTTATCCTCCTCATTCCTATAGTAGACCGATAGCTTAAGTTCTTTTTCATCATTGGATAATGATGAAAATTTATCTATCTTAAACGGCATTTGGTAAGCTATGTCATCGGTCTCATCCTTGAATCTCACTATTCCTAACGACGGATCATAAGTCATCCCGGTGTTCTCTATGAAAGGCTTTCCTAGAATAACATGGGAAAAGCTAGGATCTATGGCCGTACTAAAATCATCCACAATTATGAAATCTGTAGGATACGTGAAACTACCTTCATAGACGGGCAATCCCTTAACTCTACCAAGGAAATTACAACTAACTCTAGGATTATCGGGATCTTGCCTAGTTGGGATAGGCTTCTTCATTACCCAATTATAGTAGGTGCTAGTCATGATGTTTATCGGGGACTTGCGATCAATGTAGGCATTTGCCACGAAAAGATGTCCTATGCAACATGGTATGTTAAGATTCCAAGGGTTCCCAAACTTGATCCTAAGGTTTTTCCTAACATATATGTGACGGAGGTCGCGCACTAAGTGTGGGTGGCGAGAGAGGTCCTCTTCCGTAGGAAACTTATTGAAATAGTCATCACCTACTTCATTAACTTCATTGGTCGATTCATTCTTAGGAGTCTCACTAACCTCAAGTATTGTCTCATGGTTCGCTTCGTCACTAGTCCTATTAGGTTTCACTAAGGTGATGATATTGACGAATTGAACGTGCTTGGCTAACTTACTTGGGTCCTTAATTTCCACACCGGAAGCTTTGGGAGAATGAGTCGAGATGGCATTAACCTTCCTATCTCTATTGGTCATGGCTTTCAAAAGGTTATCTATTTTCCTATCCATCTCGGCTTGTTATTGGTTAAAACGGTCCGAAAGCTTGGCTATTTGAGCTTCTTGGGATGTAACTAGGTGTTGCAACATCCCTTCTATGTTTTGTTGGCTAGGGCCATGAGAGGGGGGCCATGAGAAATCATTAGAGGTGAATTCTTTGGTTTTTCCCCAATAGAAGTCGGGTTTGCCCCTCCATGCTTCTCGAGCATCATTGAAAGTCCTAGGTCCGGGTGTTGTAGGGAATCTTCCTCCCATTCCATTGGTACGCGAGGATGCGTAGTCAAGGGAAGCTTGTTCGGGGAGTCTTGTGCAAGTACGAGTGTCATGGGGACCACTACATAGCTCACACAAGGAAGACACTTTGTTCACTTGGCGTGAGGACTTAGGATTTTTGTAGGAGCTCATTAGGAATTTGACTTGATCTTCAAGTTCGAGCATCCTTCGATCGGAAGTTTGTGAGTCAATGGGAGGCAAGGAAATTGCCTTGATGGTTTTGGGCAACTTACGGGGGTCATTCCAACTTTCGTTGTCATAGAGGGAAAGGTCCTCTATTATACCCCGCGATTCTTCCGCGGTGAGATCACTAAGTTTGCCACCGGTCGCTTGGTCGATGGATCGCTTAGTTGAGAGGTTGACATGATCATAAAAGATTTGGACTTGTAGCCAAAGATCAATGCCATGATGAGGGACTTTATGGAGCAAGTCCTTGAATCGAGTCCATGCTTCGTAGAGAGATTCACCTTGACGTTGTTGGAACATCAAGATTTCATTCCTAAGCTTAGTAGTTCTCCCAGGAGGGAAAATTAGGCAAGGAAACAAGTGGTGAGATCATCCCAACTTGAGATGGAGCCGGCGGGAAGTTGCTCAAGCCAACTACTAGCTTGGTCCCGTAGAGAGAATTGGAAGAGACGCAAGCGCATGGTCTCCCCGAGTAGTAGCATCAAGGTCGATGGAATCGACAATTTTAAGGAAATCCTTAAGATGCTGATTAGGATCTTCGAAACGAAGTCCATGGAATGCACATCCGTTTTGCACCAACCGGATGGTGTCGGATCGAAGGGCCGTAGTTTGACCTTGATCGGGGAGCTCAATAGTGTTCCTATAGCCTAGGTGGCTTGGTCTTGAGTATTCACCAAGGGTAGGACCTCTTGGCGGGTCATTTGGTGGTGGGTTGATGAGTGGTGGTTGATTATCACCTTCCATGATGAAAAGTGATGGGATTATGAACAAAGGTCACGAAGAAGGGGGATAGACTACGAGGAAGCTAAAAATGAGAAAAAATCTTACTTGATAAGATCAAGCAAGGGAACCTAAACGAGATAGACTCCTAACTAGCTATTCTATTCCCCGGCAGCGGCGCCAAAAACTTGATACGCGTACAACGCGCGTTTGGGATCAAAGGAAACTTCCTTTTCTTCGAGCAAGTTTTTCAACCACCTAGGCAATGAACCTAATCGTTGTAGTGTAGTATTAGGGTAAGCCTCGGGATTGATATCGTTCTCTAGGGGAATAGGAATGCTAGTGAGAAATTACTACGCTAAGGTTGGGGTTGAGGAATATTATTTTTTATCTTTTTTTTATATTAAAAAAAAATTGAAAGGTACGAATCTCGGGGTATGGATTTGGGGGGTGGTACTTCTACCGATTACTCTACTATTATCTAATCTAATTAACTAAGCTAAGGGGTAGTCTATGTCTAATTGATGTGTGCTCGTATGATAATTAAAAATGTGTTTACCTAGATACTATTACTCCCTAGTTATCTTGTATTGATGGTTGAATTGTCACGTCCTTATTCTTAACGCGTTGTGTCTTCTAAGGTCGTAGGGTATGCTTTTCTCCCTAACTCTTTGAGAATACCTTAAGGTTATTGCCTACAAAATCTCTAGGATTCATAAACTAACTCTAAGGTTATCTTTGGATGTTTAGCCTAAAATAACTCTAGGCGATCATAAACTAAGGTTCACAAAGATTACTCAAGCATTAAAAACACAACGATGGCCTATTGCAATCTTAAGCCAAATACAATTAAGATAAGAGATAACCAATCAATATTTAACAACTAGGTTTCATAGATCTAAGCAAAGACACAAGTAAATTAGCCGGACATGGTGAACATGCAAGCATACACACATACAATTGAAGACATAATGAAATTAATAAAGTAAATTACTTATCTTGTTGTAAAATAGGGTATGAGAACCCTAAGATATTGCCCAAGATAGCTTAAAATCATTTTAGGTTTTTACTCATCACTCCTCCCTAACTCTTTTAAAAGTCTAAAAATCGAATTCTATATATAGAGTTACAACTGCGACGGCTTCACCTTTTAATTGTGACGCCGTCGGATCGACCGTCATTAGGGTTTCGTCTTAGCCAAGTCAACTTGGGGCGGCGTCACCTTATGGTTGTGACGCCGTCAGCTTCAACTTCTGACGCCGTCTGAATCTGAATCTAGGCCGTCTGGGGTGAGAAATCTTCGTGACGCCCTACTCTTTAAATCCTGACGCCGTCAGGTACAAAATAGCAATTTCATTCATGAGCCGTCGCAATTAGAGGGACGGCGTCGCCCTTTGTCTGTGACGCCGTCGGGTGCACTTCCAGCGGCTTGAGTGTCTTGATCTTGACTTTAGCCATTTTCTTCACATATTCACGCCTTTTCGTCAAAATAAGTGTCATTCCAGCATTTTGCCTTCAGAAGACCTAAAAAGTGAAAAGGAACGAAATTAAGCAGTAACGGATATAAAAGTGGTCGATTAAGGGCTTAAATGACCCCTCAAAAGTGTACCTTTTATATCCTTATCAGAACCGCAACCCGCAAAACCCAAACCGCAAAAACAGATCCACAACAAAACCGATGGTTCTGTTCTTGAAAATAAAAACCGCATTTTGTGATGAGGTTTCGGTTTTCACCGAAAAACCGCACCGCTCCACTCTGTCATATATTCAAATATGTTAAAATGAAGGATCTAATCTGACTCCTGGTTGTAACCTAAGGGACTTATTATGTTCAATTATATTGCAGGTTTTTTTCTTTTGATGTTGTTGCTATCATAAGGCTATGTTTGAAGAAATGTTAAAAGAAATGAGGCATTTTCATTAAAGTAAAAGCACATAAGGTTTGTTTTGCAAATATAGAAGGGCTTATTGTTACAATTTGTCAAGAGTTGAAGTTGGGAGCATTTAAGTTGTTTTCTTAGAATCATCTCTCATAAGTTTGATCTGGTTTTCTCTCTCAAAGAGTGCAGGTTCGGTGATTCATGCCATGTCAGATGAGCAAGATATGCGGAAGATGGGGGGGGGGGGGGGGGGCTTGCCTCCTCATTCCCTTTTACCTATGTAGTCAAACCACTGTCTTCGTTCCTCACCCTACTTCCAATCAAATCTATTCTAAGGTGCCCGGAGGCTCTCATTCACTTAAGGCCGAGGAGCGTAGATTATTGCATAAAAGGAGTCAAAGTAAAATAGTGGCTGTGGCGCGTTGGGGCACTTCTTCGACGGTTCCCGTACGCCCGGCCTGCCGGCCCGCTCTGAAGAATTTATGGGTCGGAGAACTCGTAGTTGTTTGAGTCGTTGCGTTAGGACAATACAACTACGAGAACCAGTCGTCCTAACGCTACTGTCAAACCTACTGTTGTCGTTATTACCACTCGTTGGGTAGTTGTTCCGTAGCAGCCATTCCGTCAAATCATTGACTGAAAGAAAAACCATCCAATCATGAGAAAAAAGGACTGCCTGAGAATTCTTTTAGTTCTAATAAATCAGGAGGAATTTAATGACAGGACATGAATTCAAGTCCTGGATTTCTAAACCGATCACAAGAATACCAGCTACAGTACCTATTATCCAAAGAGGAATTCTTCCAGTAGTATCGGCCATTTACCCCATTTCCCTCCACATTTTATCAAGTGGTCATACTAGAGACATAAACAGTCATGGATAATTATCAGATGAGATCCTTCCGAATGGGCTAAAAGAGAGAATACCTAGAATGATTAGTCTATTATTTTAGTTCTCTCTCGTTTTATTAATTGAAGAAATAATTGGAAAATAAAACAGCAAGTACAAAAATGTACGATTCAATTCAATATTTTGTTCGTTTGAACGCGCCTTTAGTGCTTTCTAGAAAACCATAGTTTGATTGATCATCTTGATCAAAGTATTGTTTCTATTGTATTCTTCTTGTAACTTGATTAAGATCAAGTTATTATTAATTATGGTTTGTGATCTGTTTGAGAATAGTTTTGTATTTGCGTTGGTTTAAATCAGTAAAACATAGTTTAGATTTTGTTTTTCTACATGGTATTAGAGCGGATACGATCTATCTTGCTCCAAAAAACTGATTTCAAAAAATTAAGGTTTCGTCAAATTTGGTGGTTTTTACAATTACTTTGTTTTCTTTCAATTAACTAGTGTTAATTGATATTAAATCGTTTACTTCTAAAAGATTTGTGAATACGCCTATTTAAAAAAAAAGGGTTTGGTTAATTTGAGGTTTTTTATTGTCTAAAGCTTTTGAGGTCGATTAAGTATTTTTAATTGATAGATCTAGTGTTCTTGGTTCGTGTTAATACAAATAAGCCGTAAAAACGTTTATTTATATTTTACGATCTTCTAATGTTTTGTCGATAACAAACGTAAAATCATTTTAACAAAAGAAATAAAATACGTAAATGGTTTGAGCCAATAGTTTACTAAAACACTTACATTTTTCATATAAAACACTAAACAAGTAATAGTGTTTACATTTATAGAAATGCATATGTATAACAACTAGTGTTTACATAATTGGTATATATATATATATATATATATATATATATATATATATATATATATATATATATATATATATATATATATATATATATATATATATATATATATACATACTTAGTATATATTGTAATGGGTAATGTAATGGGTAAAATCTAAGTACTTGACCCATTGACTAGATACATTGAATGTAGTTGGGTAAAACCCAAAGTCCATGACCCATACCCATGGAGCATGATCCATAACCCATGACCCATTGCATGACATCATGCATGAAGTCATGTTGGGTATTATCCATGGTCCATGACCCATGATCCAATGTCTAGATACATTGTATCTATTTGGATACCCATGACCCAAGGTCCATGACCCATGACCCATGATCCATGATCCATGACCCATAACCCAAATAGGAGGAGCGTCTGGCGGATCCCCCCAGTTTACACTGGACGGATCCCTCATGTAAGGGATCCGTGGGATCCGGGGAACAGTAGAGTGTTTTTGCCTATAAATAGTGAGCCATTTCCTCATTGTAACTCACCCCTTTCACACACATTCTCTCTTAGTGTTGTAAACTCTCTAACCTTAGATCCAAATGATCTTTCTATATAGTTTTGTGTTTGTGTGATTCTCTAGGTTCCTCTTAAAGGCGAGATCTCCACCTCTTGAAGTCGAGCAAGCTCAAGTCCATGGGTTGCCAAGCTTCGTCATCATCAAGACTACTGATGTTATCTTGTTGATAGTTCTTTCCTCTCTCATTAGAAGTGTTGTGTTGAAGACATAGGTGAAAGATGTCTAAAGGGTCAAGTAGAAGGCATTAGTGAAAGGTGCCGAAAATCTGTGTCAAAGGCATTAGTGAAAGGTGCCGAAGATCCTTGTCGAAGGCATTAGTGAAGGGTGCTAAAGGATCATGTCAAAGGCATTAGTGAAAGGTGCCAAGGGTGTACATTCGATATGGTGCATCGATGTACAAGATAGATTAGTTTGGGTAAAGGATATTGATATCCTTGATGATGTTGTAATAAGGAGTGTATCTCCTTTGGGATAGGTGTTGTGTAGTGTTGGGTAGTAGGTCGTCCTTAGTAATGGAACTCGGTATCTAGCCTTGTACCGGATAAAGTGTAGGCGACGTTGTGATAGGTTTGGTTCTACCTCGTGGAAGATCCCGGTGTCTAGCCTTGTACCGGATAAAGAGTAGGCGACATTGTGAAAGCTTCTCCGCCACAAGGAGTTTGTGTTGTGTAGTGATTACGAACTCTCGAGTAGGTGACTCGGGGAGTGGAGTAGGGCAAGGAAGGTGTCCTTGTAGCCGAACCACTATAAATACTCGCATTGTGGTTTTGTGCCTCTTACTCTTTATCTTTGCATTGCTTATTCATATGCTTATCTATCAACATCCAACACACAAATTTAAAAGATTGATATAAGTCGATCTAAATAGTCTAAAATGAATTTTTAATTGGTAAAACTATTCAACCCCCCTCTAGTTTTCCACAATTGGTACCAGAGCTTCGTTACCAAGTTTCTTAGAGTATATTATACTTTAAAAACTTGATACGATCCGTGTATGATTGAAAACTACAAAGAAGGCCTTTTACAAAAACAAACACCATGTCTTAAAAACACTTTTGTAGGATGTTGATTGAATGACAATATCAATTAATTTTTCTTATCCTACGAAATGCACAAACCTTTCTTGTCATTTTGTTTAGTTAAGCTCATTTTAATCAAGCCATAAGAATCCCTTGGTAACAAGATTACCTTTTCTAAGAAGGTATCTTAAACTACCAACTAGATCTTGAAGGAACCGGAGTTGTCTATTGACACTTTTTGTCAAAAGTAAGGGACACTCAAATTTGCATTAAAGGTATGATTCTTTTAAAACTTATCTCTAAACAACATTAGCTTAGAATATATATGCTTCCATAAGAACCTTTGTGGCTATATTAAATTTTATTTTCTTAGTTTTAATTTATCCTTTAGTGATATACGTGGCTCCATTAGGAAACCTTCTTGCATACGTGTTTCCCTTCCGTCTAAAATCTAGGTATATAAATATGTGTCATCTTAACCTAAATATCAAACCTTTCTAATAATAAAACAAAACACAAATCTTAAAAATTCCTCCTTCCCTATAGAACCCCTTCCGCTCGTTCTACAACCACCAAGCCTAATTTTTTCATATCTTCCACTTTCAAAATACCTCTCATTCAAACTTCATCTTCCTCCTCATCTCATTTCGAATCAAAACTAAGGAATAATTTCATCATCATGGTTTATATCATCTTCGTGATCATCGTCTTGACACTCATCGCTCTCGTGTATCCCATGATCAAGTTTTCTCATGGAGATATGTACTTTGTGTTGTTAATCTACATTTATATCATATATCCAACTATTGCTCTTAGCATTGAAATGAAATATTACTAATGTCTTAGTTTATCCCGTTTATTTCTCATAATGTGTTTGTCATTTTTTTTCGTTCGTATCTTTAACCTTGACATACTTTCGAAATCTACAATGCATGCTTAAGTAGTAAATATTGGCTAAAATACACTTCCTTTTACAAACCTAAAAGTTGCAAAAATCAATCTTACGTCAAGATCATTTTTCTGTCACAATGCAGATCCACGGATCCCTAGTGTTTAACTAGCCTTTTAAAAGGGAACCGTGAGAACCGTGGAACTGAGAAACAAAAACTCATGCAACATAAAAACCACTTCATGAAAACTTACCGTAAAAGGAAAAACCCTACTAGAATGTTAGAACAAAGTGAGTTAATTGTTATTGTTAATAAACAATAAGGATAATCAATAAAAACATTAGGAGATTATTTTCACCTTTCACTTGTCCTCTCTTTTGATGCATCACTTTATTTTAACTTGCTCATGTAAATTTCACTTCCATAGGTCTCATCATGACTCATGAGTATGAATTCAACTTTCAACTCACTTGTGTCTACATTCCTAATATCTCCCTTGAGCCTAACACACCTGGCAATCATGTCCGTCGGTTCAATAATCTCGAAACTCATTGCTTTCATGAAGGACGTATTGTTGACTCACCTATACTATACCAAGAAGGTATCAATACCTCATTCCGAACCATAGGACTAGAAGGCCTTCTCGGAATTAACGAGAAAATCTGTCCATGGTTTGTTTTGGAATTCTTCCATCAAGTTGAACTCGTTCGTAACGAGGATCGATCTCTATCACTATGGTTTTGGATCAAAAACCAAAAGTTTGTCTTAACTCTTGGGCAATTTGCTCACATTCTTCGAATTCCAAATCATGGACAATGTGCCTTCACTGAAGATTTGGTATCTTGATTCTCTCTTCAACTACCGTGAAGAAAACAGTCCATATTGCTCACACATACCTTCCCCTCAAGAATTAACTCGCATGTTATGCACTCCTCGATCCATTTACTCAAATCCAAACATAATCTATACACGTGATATCCGAGATGATATTAAACCACTCGTTGTCATTCTACGTGAAAATGTTTGGAGTCTTAGGGGAAATCGAGAGATTCTTCCTGCTTGTTGTGCTCATATAATGTATTGTCTCCTAACCCAACAACCATACAATCTCACCTATTTCTTCGCAAGACGAATTGTAAACCTTCAAAGCAACAAGAACAAACTAATTCCATATGGAATGTTCCTAACACGCCTTTATCATCATATCATCTACTTTCATCCTCAATTTCAAAGTCCTTTATATGTACTTGTGAACAAAATGATGGAACCTTTGAACACATCTCACATCACGACATTCTTCGTCCCTGAATCCGCAAATACTCACCATCCATTTGACGATCCATCAAACGAAAACGCACAAGAAACCTAGTCTCTTCTCCAAATAGATTCAATATTTAGGATTCATCTTTTATCGTTGTAATATGATCTTTCCCATGAAATAAAATGTTTATTGATCATTTGATATCTCACTTATATAGATGTTTGACTTCTTTAGAAAACACTGGTTTTTTTAATGTACGACACCTAGTGCAAATTTTGCACATTTACTGTGAAGCTACTGGTTAGCAGTAGCCGGATCCCCTAGATATAACTAGCCGGATCCCTCAGATGAGGGAACTGTGGGATCTAGGTAAACAGACATAGAATTCTCAGACTTTCACTTCAATCCAATCCTCCAGACCTTATCTGTTAGCCTTAATAGTTTTTATTAGAAGTGATGGTCATTCACGTTTAGGAACTTTGTAACGTGTGTTAGATATCATGCTAGAATAGTCAACAGGCTCGTGGATTGGAATAAGCTAAATGGGTATTAGTTTAGTTAAGCTTGCCTTATATCTAATCCAACCCATGTCCAAGTCCACGAAAGCCCATAGAAAGCCTTTTAGGGCATCATGTTACTTGTACTATAAATACCCCTCAAATGGTCATTTGAGGGGTGTGCTTGAGTGTGTGTGTGTGTTTTCTTTGGAATATACAACTTATTGTTTTCATCTTTTCTCTACACATATACACGGTTTTAACATCAAGTCACCATCTTTCTCATCTTCATTTCTACGCTTTGTTTGTGTTTGTGGTTAACGTGTTATACGCATAACGTGTTGGGTTTATGATAAGGTTGATAAAAGTAAGGTCCTACAATTGGTATCAATCGCCTAACAATGGTTTAGGAGTGTTTGTGTTTGTTTTGAAGTTTTGGTACCATACGCGTAAAGCTCTCGTTTTACATATTTGCCACGCTTAAAGCTTTAATTTTTGAACTTAAAAATTCAAGATTCTTGTGGTTTAAGGTTTATTTGGTGCTAAAGTTTTAGTTTTTTGCAAAAAGTTCGAAGCTTTACGTGTTTTTCTTCATTTTTCAACTCGTGTTTGGTTCATTGGTCATTTCTACGCATAAGCTTTCTAAGCACTTTGGGTGAAAAAGGTCAAAAGTTTTCTGTTATTCGAGTGTTTTTAAGGCTGTTTGTGCAAGAGAAATTGTTTGAATCACTGGAAATTTTTTACGCGTAGGTCAAAACCCTAGTTCTACGCGTAAGAAAAGTCAACACCCTACTTCTACGCATAAGAGTTTTGTGCAGTTTCTTCGAGCTATAACGGTGACTCAGTGCTTCCCTTACTTGGATAAGTTTGTGGAACACTTCGACTTTTGGATATCTTTTACACTATGATAGTGTAAAGGATTTTTGGACAAAACCCTAATCTTACGCATAAGCTTAGACTTACGAGTAGAACACTTTACGCTTAAGTATTTTTCTTACGCCTAAGCCTTGTCTTACGCATAAGCTAAATCTTACGCATAAGTTTTTCTACGCCTAACTTTAAACTTACGCATAAGCATTTCCTACGCCTAAGGAATCCTACGCCTAAGCCATCCTACTCGTAACTTCTTCGGTCTACGCCTAAGCTCTTCATTTTCAAAAAAAAAAAAAAAAAAAAAAAAAAAAATTTGCGGGAAAACTTGAGTAAAATTTAAATTTTTGAGGAGACTAAACGTTCAATTTTTACGCGAAATTCAAATTTTGGTATAACTTGAAAATTTTGGTCAAAAATTCAAATTTTTGGACCCAAATTTAAATTTTTTAGGTCAAATTTGGCGTCAAAATTGTCATAACTCAAAATTTTCATACGACCTTATAATTGATTTTTATAGTGAATTTCAAATTTTGGGAGAAAATTTTTTTTAGGCCTAAGAACCAAGTTCACGAGTACGACTTTCAGAAAAACTTCAAACGGCAATATCTTATTAAACACAACTCCTTTATCGTTGAATCGATCCTACATCAACTTTATCAGAACATACCTTCATCAATGGCAACTCAACAAGACATTCATGCAGCCGGTGCTGAAAACCATCCTCCTATGTTGGAAAAAGGTGGTTATCTTCAATGGATAAGTCGAATGCTTCGTTACATCAAGACAAAACCTAATGGAAAATTAATGATCAAATCCATTCAGGATGGACCCTTCATACCTCGACAAGTCCAAGACCCTGGAAATGCTGATGCAACACCTCCCGTCCCACCATTTTTTCGTCTTCAAAAAGAATCGGAATACTCTGAAGAGGATCAGAAACAAGTCGAAGCAGATGACATGGCAATTCATATTGTCCAACTGGGTTTACCAAGAGACATCTTTGCTGCTGTAGACAGTTGTGAAACTGCTTTAGATATGTGGGAACGTGTTAGACGGCTTTGTCATGGAACTGAAATTGGTCAACAAGATACGGAGAACAAGCTGCTAACTGCTTGGGAGAAGTTTACATCTACTCCAGGAGAATCCATTGAATCTTACTATGGAAGGTTTTGCACTTTAATGAATGAGCTGATCAGAAACAAGTTGACACCCAGAACTATCGTGAGCAACATCAAGTTCTTGAACAATCTACCAGAAGAATGGGGACGATATGTCACTATTGTCAACCAAACAAAAGACTTACATCAAGTGAACTTTGATCAACTCAACGATTTTCTGAAACAAAACCAAAATGAAGTGAATGAAGTCAGGCAAGAAAGATTAGCAAAGAATCATGATCCATTGGCACTCATTGCAAAGACTCAAACTCCAGTGAATACACAACAACAAGCTTCATCATCTTCCACTAACAACAACTTGCAGCAATACATCCCTCAACAACAAAACTATCCACCTGATCAACAACATTACCAGGAACAAGGAATCACTGATCTTGAAATGGAACCAGAAGAAGCTTTGTCTCAAGTATTCTCTTTATTGGGTAAAGCATTAAGAGGTCGCTATTCCACACCAACTAACAACAACCAACGGATTTCATCAAACACTCGCAGCAGGCAAATTGCACAGCCGGGTGTGAACATGGGTAATCAAAGACAAATGGCTGGAGTTATTGCAAACCCACAGGGATATGCTACTGGATTTCGTATGGGTAATCAGGCGGTTCCAAATCAGGGTAATCAGATGGGTCAGAATGTTGGGAATAGAGCAGTGGGTAATCAGAATGGGAATGTTGCAGCTCCAGTCGTTGGGAATTATGGAAATGTGAATCAGGGTAATCAGGTTACGTGTTATAACTGTCAAGGATTGGGTCACATGGCAAGGAATTGTCCAACTAAGCCGAAAAAGAAGGATCTTGAGTATCTTCAGAAAGCTATCATGTTGGTACAAAAGGAACAATCTGGACTTCAATTGAGTGATGAGGAACATGACTTTATGGCTATTATGGATGATTTGGAAGACCTCGAGGAACTCAATGCAAACTGCATCTTCATGGCAAATCTTCAGGAGACTAAGTACGACACTGACTCTGACGCACCTCCTGTCTATGACGCCAACGCAGTATCTGAGGTACCAATCACTGATCCATGTTATAACAATGTCATATTTGATGTGTTTACTCATGACGAACAGCATTCTGTGACATCAGCACCTACTTATGATACATACCTGGACAATCCGAGTTGTAGTAATACTAACTCTGAGACTCCAGATGTGGATCCTAGTGGAGACTGTGTGGCACAAAATACTGAGACTGATGAGGAAACACGTGCTTATTTTGAATCATTAATCAATAACTGTGGCATTGAAATTGAGAAAGTTAAAACGGTCAATCGCGAAGTTAAGGCCGCGAATGCTAAATTGACCGCTGAGCTTGAGAGTTACAAGGAGAACGCAAAAGCCTTTGAATTTCAGAAAAACAAAGAATCAGAATTAGAAATTGGTTATCGAAATTTGGTTTCTCAAGAACAACTTTTGCAAATCAAGTATAACACACTTGATGTGAATTTGAACTTAAAAATTAAATCTTTAAACAAGGAAATTTCTGATTTAAATAACCAACTTTTCAAACAAAAAGAAATGTTTTCTAATCTTGAAAAAGAGAAGAAGCAGTTGATTACTGATTTTTCAAAACGAGAAGATTCTCTTCTTGATGAAATTCTTGATAAAAATGAAAAAAATCCAAACTTTGGAAAATTTGCTTCTTAAAACGGGTCATTCTGCTCAAACAATCAAGATGCTTTCTAATCAAGTAAATCCGCGTTTTCATACTAACAATAGAATGACACTTGGTAATGACCCTTCTTCGTTCCTCAAGAAAGCTCAGAAATCTCAGAATGTGTTAAACAATGGAAATGCTTTGCATGAACCTATAACTGTGCATGATTCTCTTGAAACGTTGGAACTATCTGAGGAGAGTAGATCAAAAATGAAACAAAAAAAATCCGGAAATCAAACCAATTGATTATAACAAATGGAACAAAATTAACGGAATTACTTTTGTTAATCAAAAATAAAAGTCAAAGTTTTCCATCACACCAAGTGTTTCAAACAAAGAGTCAACACCTGTTTCAAAATCTGTTTCAAAACCAGTTGTTGTCTCAAATTCTCTTTCGAACATTGAACAAATGTCTTCAAACAATCCTTTTAACACAAGTGATGCGAGAAGTATTTTAGAAAATGTGAAAACTAGAATTGCGGATCTTCAAGACACTGTTAAAACTAAAACCACTATTACACCTAACAACTGGTTCTCTTGTTTTGACATCGAACAAAGAAAGTATTTTGAAACTCAAATTGCCCCTCAACTGAATGCCATCAGTGCAAGGGTAATTCATTTTGAACAAGCATTTTTGAAAGAAACAGTTGACTTTGTCAAGGACCATAAATCCCTGGTAAAGCAAGCTAATGACTGTGTTGAACAAATCAAAGTTTTGGAAAATTTAAATGACTCTCTCTTCGAAGATGTTCTGACTACTGATATTATGTCCATTATTTTACAAACATATTCTGTTGAAGATCATGAACGACTCCAGTCTGAGACCTCCAAAATTGTTTCAAAATATGAAAAAGCACTTGAGAAACTTGAAAAAGAAAATGTCTCATATTTTAAACAACTTGATCGAAAAACTGAGGAATGCAAGTATGACAAACTGTCGTATGAGCGTGCCTACAATGACATGAAAGCGAAAAATGATCTTTTGAGGGCTCAGCTGGAATGTCAAAAAGGAAAGGCAGTGGATACT
>BPTQ01000006.1:137959032-138061825 GCA_019973895.1 Chrysanthemum seticuspe
CCCAAGGACATCACAAATAGTAAATATTAGAAGTCCTTAGGTATGATTGAAAAAAGGAGTAATGTGAGAAAGGAGAAAGAAGGGGTTGAAGAATTAAAAAGAAATGTAAAAGAAAGGGTGAAAAGAAATAGCCCTCCATATTCAACCTTAGGGCAGAAACCGGGTTCAATTCATCTGCTACTGGTTGTCACTAGATGACACTGGTATTGAAGACCAAGACGTCATGGACCCAGTGACGCACTGCACTAAACCTTCTAGCCACTCAATTCCTCTCAAAAGGATTTGTTTCATTCTCACTGGGAACCCTACATAATCTATCGACTTTCTCTTAGAGATAGTTGGTATTGAAGAAGGAGACCCTCTCCCTAGTCTCCACTCAGGAAAACCAAAATGCACTATTGAGTCTAGATCCACGAGATTCATCAAAAGATCTCATAGGAACAATTGACATGACATCGCTTGTTGTTCATGAATTAGGACACAAGTGATATATTCTAGAGTCCTACGCAGATCTTAGCAATCTGCCAGAACATTTATGAGAAGTTTCACATTTGTGATCTTCAGTGATTGAATGGAAACTCCTGCCAGGGTCAACATCAAGCAGCCCTGACAGCAGGTCACTTCGGTAACTCCCCGTGGATTACGCTTAGTGTGTCTCAAACGGTATACAGTCGTGGGGTGATGCTTCGGTGTACCTCAGCGACTCATTTGAACTGTAGATGTATTTTGGTATATCGTGTTATCTCACTTGTAGGACTCCAGTTCAGGAACGGCCTTTGTGAGAATTAGAGACGTGTTTTCACACTATGCTATTAACACCCTCGAAATTCAAACTTGTAAGTGCCGGAATCCGCTTATTACTAACCTGTTTTTATGTTTTCTTCTTATGGAAGCTCTGGAGCGGATTGATCGTGCAGACTCTCCACATGCTCATACCAACAACACATGAAAGTTCTCATTAAAATCAAAGGCAACACAAAGTTAAAGATAATTCTTCACCAATGTCAAAGAATCTACAAAGTGTAAAGACTCGAGAACTACATCATTGGTAACCTAAAGATAAATAAAAGTGTGAGCATGGTGGAAAAAGGCGTGGAGACACCTAACCAACGAAGTTGACAACGGCAGACAACACCATTAACTGATCACAAAACATGAAGGAACAATGAATCAAGACTATTCTATATCTACACGCAAAGTTCAAGCTCAAGGAAAGTAAAGATCTTATCAAGTAGAGCATCATTTGAATGACCACCCCTTAGGGGGAGATTGTTAGCCTTAATAGTTTTTATTAGAAGTGATGGTCATTCACGTTTAGGAACTTTGTAACGTGTGTTAGATATCGTGCTAGAATAGTCAACGGGCTTGTGGATTGGACTAAGCTAAATGGGTATTAGTTTAGTTAAGCTTGCCTTATATCTAATCCAACCCATGTCCAAGCCCACGAAAGCCCATAGAAAGCCTTTTAGGGCATTATGTTACTTGTACTATAAATACCCCTCAAATGGTCATTTGAGGGGTGTGCTTGAGTGTGTGTGTGTGTGTGTGTGTTTTCTTTGGAATATACAACTTATTGTTTTCATCTTTTCTCTACACATATACACGGTTTTAACATCAAGTCACCATCTTTCTCATCTTCATTTCTACGCTTTGTTTGTGTTTGTGGTTAACGTGTTATACGCATAACGTGTTGGGTTTATGATAAGGTTGATAAAAGTAAGGTCCTACATTATCATACTAGCTAAACATGATACTTTAAGATCACTTAAGTCTTCTTCAAGTTCAGTAGGTCTCACACTCACTCATAGATAAATTAGGATCACATTCAAGATATCTTTGATTTATCAATTCATCAAAACTCACCACATTTCCGCTTCAATACTCAAACTTTGTTCCTCACATCTCAAAACACATAGTTAGATATTTCTCTCAATTTTAGCAAATTGATTTTAGTCATCCTTACCTCAAAATAGAGCAAAAACTAGTTTTTTATTTATCATGATTTTTTAAGGAATTTTTCAAATTTCTTTCAAGTTCCATCTGATCTCTAGGATCATTTAACACCACATAACACTCTCAAATCTCTTAGTGTCATCTTTGATTACCCATTGGTGCTCATAAAGCCTCATTTCTTTCCATAAAAAGCAATCATTAGCTACCATCAATAATTTCTCTTGATCATTTAAGACCCTCTTCATTTAAGACACCTAAGAAGACTGAAACACTCAAGATGTATATGTATTAGACCTTACAAAACATCATTTTCCTCTTTTCTTGGCTGCTGAGAGCCGGATCCCTAGGCTTAGCCTAGACGGATCCCTCATTGGAGGGAACCGTGGGAACCGGGTGCACAGATTCAGCTAATCCTAGCTAAAACAATCATTTCAAGCCTTTCTTGCCAACTTGAACACTCCATCTTGTCTTAATTGACTTCCTTGATCAGTGAAACTCTGAAGTTGACTCTTGTACATGAAAATCATTGCATTTTGAAGGATCTTAGTGGTTTAAGCTTTGAATTCACTTACCAATTCCTTTCCTTTATAAACTCCTTTTTGTTAGTACCTCTAAGTCACCATTCATAACATCATTCTCAGCAACTAAAAGCCTCTATTTCACTATCCATTTATCATTTCGTCATGAGCAAAGCTCCTAGTGCTAACTCATCCATGGGTTGTTCACGAAATCTCTTCAACCGAATCATCACCCGTTAAATCCACAAACGCTAGGATTTCCCCTCCACCAACTCAACCAATTAAACCAATCCCCAAAAGGATTGTTCCCACAAAACTACCATTGCCAAACATTCATATACCTCTTAAACCAAACACCCCTATTTCCACTAAACCATCACCCTTGGTGCCTAGAGCCATATCATTCACCACTCCACTTTCATCTCCACACCTCTACAACTTAGAGGACTTGCCTTCTAGGACATCTTATCCTCCACCATTGCCAACATTCTCCTCTATAGAGAGAATAGCGCAACAACAAAACCATGGTGTTGAAACGACACTAGCACCGGTATCCTTTTCTCCATCACCCTCGAATAGTCCCTTTTGGATTATGAGGAATCATCAAAGTCAACCACCCGATCACATGGAAGTAGATACCTCTCTACCACCATCCTCGACACACATTCCACCACCATCACCCTTAGTTGATCCACCTCAAAATGTACCTCCACAAATCCCTCCTTCTTTTGTAGATCCTCAACCTCCCTCATTCAACCTTCCACCTCAAACCACTCCATTTCTACCACCACCACTTCCGAGCATGACAAAATTTTTATCATTGTCAACATGTTGAAGGTTTGGTACATGAAGTACGTGAAGAGCTACGTTTCATGTTTTATCACCTCCTCGAACGTTTCTGTGGAAAAGTAGAAGGGGGGGTTGAATAGTTTTACCGATTAAAACTTTGTTTTAAACTATTTAGATCAACTTATGTCAATCTATTTAAATGTGTGTGTTGGATGTTGATAGATAAGCATATGAATAAGTAAAGTAAAGATAAAGAGTAAGAAGCACAAAACCACAACTCGAGTATTTATAGTGGTTCGGCTACAAGGACACCTTCTTTGCCCTACTCCACTCCCCGAGTCACCTACTCGAGAGTTCGTAATCACTACACAACACAAACTCCTTGTGGCGGAGAAGCGTTCACAACGTCGCCTAATCTTTATCCGGTACAAGGCTAGACACTGGGTTCTTCCACGAGGTAGAACCAAACCTATCACAATGTCGCCTACACTTTATCCTGTACAAGGCTAGATACTGAGTTCCATTACAAAGGAGGAACTACTACCCAACACTACACAACACCTATCCCAAAGGAGATCCACTCCTTATAACAACATAAAAAAGGATATCAATATCCTTTGACCTAATACTAATCTATCTTGTACATCGACACATCATATCAAATGTACACCCTAGGCATCTTTCACTAATGCCTTTGACATGACTCCTAGGCACCCTTCACTAATGCCTTCAACACGGACTTTAGGCACCCTTCTCTAATGCCTTTGACTTGGATCTTCGGCACCTTTCACTAATGCCTTTGACTTGACCCTTTTGACATCTTTTACCTATGTCTTCAACACAACACTTCTAATGAGAGAAGGAAGAACTATCAACAAGATAACATCAGTAGTCTTGATGATGACGAAGCTTGGAAACCCATGGACTTGAGCTTGCTCAACTTCAAGAGGTGGTGATCTCGCCTTTAAAAGGAACCTAGAGAATCACACAAACACAAAACTACATAGAAAGATCCTTTGGATATGAGATTAGAGAGTTTAAAATAGAAAGAGAGAATGTGTGTGAAAGGGGTGAGTTACAATAAAGAAATGACTCACTATTTATAGAGGAAAAATCACTACTGTTCCACGGATCCCACGGATCCCTTGCTTGAGGGATCCGTCCAGTGTATTTCTGGGGATCCGTAGGACGCTCCCCCTAGATGGGTCATGGGTCATGGATCATGGGTCATGGGTTGTGGACTTTGGATCATGGGTATCCAAATAGATACAATGTATCTAGAAGATGCAATGCATCTAGTCAATGGGTCATGGGTTAGCTCCATGGGTCATGGATAATACCCATTATGACTTATGCATGATGTCATGTAATGGGTCATGGGTTATGGATCATGCTCGATGGGTATGGGTCATGGACTTTGGGCTTTATCTAACTACATTCAATGTACTTAGTCAATGGGTCAAATACTTAGACTTCTACCCATTATATTTCCCATTACAATACATACTAAGTATGTATATATATACCCATTATGTAAACACTAGTTGTTGTACATATGTATTACTATAACATGAAAACACTATTACTTGTCTAGTGTTTTATATGAAAACGTAAGTGTGTTAGTAAACTATTGACTCAAACTATTTACGTATTTTATTTGTTTCGTTAAAATGATTTTACGTTTGTTATCGACAAAACATTAGAAGATCGTAAAATATAAATAAACATTTTTACGGCTTATTTCTATTAACAGTTTCGATGAGGTCAACAAAACTAAACATTCCTAAGCTTATGGATTCAAGTGGTGTTCTAGTCTTAAGCTTAACTTAGATTGATTAGGAATCGTATTACATGTTTTTGTCATTCTCTTAGTTTTAGAGATATGTATATCATTTCTCGTATTTTTATTGAATGAAATTACATGTTATATGCCATATTGTCCTGAGAATATGTTTGGTGCCTTAATTCATAAATCATTTTGATGTTAACATCACATTTTACATCTACAATGCTGAATTGAGAATGCAGGTTACGGATCCCTCACTTTGGCCTAGACGGATCCCTCCCAGGGAGGAACCGTGGGATCCGTGCTATAGAAACAAATTTTCTTACTAATTTGAGTCTTATTTGAAGGAAATTATGCATTATATACTTGTTTTCTAACCTTTGTTTTGTAGATTTTCATTATACACTTGAAGACTTTGACACCCTCAACAAGGGGGAGTTTCTTGTCAAAGAAAAACATTGCAAAAACGCTTGCAATAATTTCAAATAGAATTGCATTACTACTTGACGTCCTCCTCACAAAGGAGCACTCGTCAAGGGGGAGCACGTTCGTCTAAAAAGACGATACTATTTGCAAACGATATTGCAAAACACTCGCTTAGTCTTCCTAATTACTTGACGCCCTCAACAAAGGGAAGCACCCGTCAAGGGGGAGCTAAGACGAGAATCCTTCTCTTCTCTTACTCTCTATTTTTCATATTTTTACTTTTCACATGTTTCTCTTCAAACAATGTGTTAGTTTCTTTTCGACGCTCTTTTTGTTTTGACAAAAAGGGGGAGAAGAGAGTAAAAAGTCCAATTCAAACTTTTACGAATTTTAGTTTTTACTTAAAATAATTTATGTTTTGTCATCAACAAAAAGGGGGAGATTGTTAATACAAATAAGCCGTAAAAACGTTTATTTATATTTTACGTTCTTCTAATGTTTTGTCGATAACAAACGTAAAATCATTTTAATAAAACAAATACAATATGTAACTGGTTTGAGCCAATAGTTTACTAACACACTTACATTTTTCATATAAAACACTTAACAAGCAATAGTGTTTACATTTATAGAAATGCATGTATAACAACTAGTGTTTACATAATGGGTATATATATATACTAGGCAGGTTCTTAGGCCGTGCTTAGCACAACCCATTAGAGTAAATAATTGTCCCTCTAAAGATCTAAAGATTTGAATATGCTTACGATATATGCCAATTTTCTATCTTCTTTCTAATATAAAGTGAACTGAAATCCCTACATGTACTTATGAGTATTTAGTTGTTGGTTTATTACTCCCCCTGTTTTAAAATTATTGTCAGGAGACAACATTCACACTGTTTAATAAAAATGGGGCCATTTTAATTTTCAACTATTCAAAAGGAATATTCTTTCACTAAATTCTTTTTTTACTTTAAAGGGAAGCGGACAATTATTTTAAGACATCTAAAAACGAAAATGTAAACTATTATTTTGAGACGGATGGACTATTTTCATTTCCCTTGCACTATGAATTCTTTATGCATTAATAATACAACAATATATTATTTTAGCAAATGGTAAAGAATTGTTTTTATTCAAGTAATTGATAAAATATTTCGTACAATAGTGGCATTCTAGTGAGCAAAGAAAATTGGGTATGGATAACAAATGGAGAAGGAAAAAGTCATCGCCCACCCAAATTGTCATCACCCATTCCTACCATTATCCTTTCCCTTTTCCTATCCTTCTTCACTATTGAGTACTCTTTTAAGCATTTATATCCTCTACCTATTCAAACAACTCTCCGCACTTTTTTTTACAGTGAATGCTTATTTGTTTTCTAGCTCCTTTTTATTATCCAGTAAAAAACATTCATTAACAACTATTTTCATATATGTACTTTCACAGCAAAAGAGTGAGATAATGACATTTTAAAAATGGCTTCATTAGATGTTTAACTTTATCTAAAAATTGATATATTGAATCTTTATCCAAATCGATATCATGTTCATACTCGCTGCCTCGCTGAATGACTCTGTAGATTGACCCTACAAATCATCAACACCTCCGCAAACCTAACAAAAGGGGTGTTTCATTTTTTCATATGAACCACTTAATGTGGGCCCAATCCTTTAATACCATTTAATGGGAAAGACCCACCAAAGCTTTGTCCTCCCCTTTAAGAGGCTAATTAAGTGGTTCATATGGAACCATTTAATTTGGTAAACACCCCCTAAATTAAAACCCAAGTGAAATACACGCCTTTGTTTCTCTTTGAATTTTAGCTTTTGACTTGTATCTATCATTATGAATCAACAACTACATACTCTAGTATACCATTTTTTTTAATGAAAACACTAAAAACCTTAGTTCAATTTTACATTCTAAAGAAAATAACACTAAAATATATCCGCACAAAACATATATTTATTAATAACAATAATTTTGAATGTCAACCTAATAACTTACAAATATGACTACATATAAAAAATAAATTCCATAGACATCATAATATGTATTTGCAAGGCTACTACGACATACCCCTGACATATTTCCATCTCACTTATATACCAAAGGCCTCTTACTTGTTCATCACTACCCCTTGCTCGCCAACATGAGCTCCATATAACACCTTTTGAGCCCCTGAAAAACAAAACAAAATACGAACCAAGGTTAAACTTTAAAGAGATAAGATAATAATGGTAAAGATAGCAATGAAGAATCACAAAATAAAAACCAACAACCGTAGATGTTAGCTATCAAAGTTGATATATGGAAATGGAGGATACAGATCAATTTTGAGGGAGAACAAAACAAAAAAGAGAGAAGGGCATCATATTCTTTATTAGAAATCAATCAAAAAGAATATGTTACCCAAGTACTTGCGGAACAGTACTTGGGATTGAAATGACAAGGTTTGGTGACTCCTCTCGAGGCTCAGGCTAAGTCTGAGCACAACTACAAGAACCCACTGAGCTATCTCAGGGATTAAGTTGTATTTGGAGGAGTGAAAAGATGGCTTGCGCGTATGTGTGTTTTTACAATTCACAAGCTTAATCTATCACTCCATCTCTTATGCTATTTATACATGTATGATTTTTAACTCTTTCCTAAGTGACAAACTGACATCATACAGAAGACAAAATACTGATGTATTTTGTCTCTGTTTACAACGACTATTTAAAGTAAGAGACAAGACTGCTTTCCTAAGGTCAGTGATGACACTGAGCCTAATCTTTTGCCATTCAGGGAAAGTTGACTTTGGTTGCTAAGGACTTCGTCTTATCTGATTCAAACTTATCCCACTCATTCTTCAGTCTTCATATCCTTCAGTCTTCTTCTTCAGTTTGTCTTCAGTGTAAGTAGTTGGAGAGGAGTCTTAGGGATTCAGTGAGTTATTGTCATCACTCACTGAATCCATCATCTTCTTCTTGACTCAGTCTTCACCCTTTAAGTTCCGCCTTACTGAGTGGAGAGACTTCTTCTTCACCTCATACTGAGTATCCTGAAGATAACTCACTGAGAGACTATGCACTCAGTGACCTGTTAGTGTTTAACGGACTAAACACTTGGGCTATTTTCTATTCAAATCCTAGATCAAGGGGTTTGGGTATTTACTTAACCCAACAGTCTCCCCCTATTTGGATATACAAATAGCCTAAGTGTTTGATCAGTGTAAGTGAGCAAATGGCTTCTTCTTACACTGAATGTACTAATGAATACAATAAGGAACACTGCGTATTTTAACAAAACATACACATTTTATTGATCATATTACATGGTTCCTATCACTAGTACAAAAAGATAAATCAAAATGATGTCAGTCCAGATGGATTCCCAGTGCTTCAATCTTGACTTTCTTGGTGATGAGTGTTTCCCTGTCAGGATGGTCTCTTATCTTGGCATTTAAATCAGCACATAACCTGACATTTGCAGGAGTTTGAATTTGAGAGGCCACTGGAATATAGCTGAGCATTGTAGCCACTCCTGCCTAATCGATATCACTTCACCTTTGGAATGCTGGGTTTCCATAGACATCAATAAAAAATAGCCCTCTTTCAGGCTTTTCAATCACCAGACAGTTTACGAACTTTACACCTTCAGGCAGCTCCCTGTTGCATTCTAGTCCAGGCACTTTGATCTCAGGCTGGAACTCAACCCTCTTCCTTTTGCCCTGTGATGACTGAGGTTGAGATCCTTGTGGTGCAGTTAAGGCAGGCTGAATTCCCAGTTGTGCTGGTGCATCTCTCAGTCTTTCATACCTTTTACTGAGCATCTTCATTAGCTCCTTAACCACCGCATTTTGCTTCTTTTCAATTATTGGACCGAGTTCATCGAGTTCAGTGATCCCAAAGTCAGTGAGTTTTAGGGGATCATGAACCTCGAAATGTCTTTTATCATCCCCCCTGTAGACGTTCATTGCTAGTGGTTTAGACCTGGGAATGATTTTGACATCAGTGATCTTCTCAGGAAGTCTTCTGCTTGTCATTGTCCAATTATAATGGTCAATTCTTGCTTTCCTGATGGCTACAGTTCTTTTGTTCTTTTCTTCCAACTGCTTTTTCATTTCAGCCATTTTAGCTGCCTGAGCATCCTTGAACTTCTGTCCTGCCTGACCCTTTTCAAGCTTCTTAGCATCTATTCCAATGTTTTTAGCTTCCTCAGCAACGAATTGTACCAGTGCTTCTCTGCTCTTTCTTTCCTCTTCAGAAAAGTTTCTTTTTCCTTTCCCCTTTAGCAAGGTATGCACTTAGCTGTTGTGGTGTGAGCATGTATTCAGTGTTGCCGATCTTAAAGGGAATCTTCTCAGGCTCAGGTGGTGTTATCATTGTGCCTTTTCCTTTGTCCTGGCCCGAGGAAGATGATGATGCTACCACTGGTGGAGTTGTAGTTGTGATGGGTGTAACTGTCATGGCCATTGTTGTTGTTGTTGTTGAAGATGTTGGTGGTACTGATGAGATGGGTATTGCTGAAACTGGTGGTATTGGCTCCCCCTCAGTTTGAAGAGGAGTTTCTTCAGCAGTATTCTCCCCCTCAACTGTTGCCATAGCGTGAGTGAGGGCAAGAGTTGTAGGTGGCACTTTGGGAGTCTGAGCTGCTTGACCCTTAAAAGCTTGATAAATCTCAGTGACCATTGCCTTGATATCTGAAGTATCTGTTTGAATACCAGTGACCTTTTCTTCCAAATTAACCTGAGATACTTCCAAAGCAGTCATTCTGGGCCCAAGATTCCAGGCCAGAGAAGAGGATGACTGAGCCAAAGTAGCCACCTGAGTATTCAAAGAGCCCAATGTAGCTTGAAGAGACTGGACTGAAGATTGAAGACCCTGAACATTTGAAGGTTTGATCATTTCGATCAGTTCAGTGAGGCTGGAGGATTGTTTCAAGTAAGCCTCAGTAGCCGCCAGCACTTTAGAGTTGAGTGCTGGGTCTTCTTTGACAAATTCCCTGATTTCATCTATCTTTGTGCCTACACCCTGAAGGTGCCTGAGAAATTTAGCCAAGCTGTCATCCAGTCTGTGAAGATTGTCATACATCAGATCCCTGTGCTCATCGGTGTTGGTGTTGAAATCAAACACTTCAGCTTTCAGATCTGCATAGCTGGCAGCAGCTTTAGTGTGTTGATCCCATAAAGTTTCAATGACTCCAGCATATAGTTTCCTTGAAGCTCTTGTGATCCACTGAACCAGCTGTCTTTCATTCAGTGGAAGAACATTGTCAAACTGCTTGAATTCATCAGAGCTGGATGAGGAGTCAGATGCATTATCATCAGGTTGAAATGGTGACTCAGTATGCTCCTGTGGATCAGGCTGAGGTTCTTGTTCAGATTGAACCTCAGCGTCCACTTCTTCCCCTGCTGATAAAATAACATCTTCACTTTCAGCAAGTTCATTATCGGAGAAAAGTATCCCAGTAACATCAACAACAGTCAACAAGGGGTTGGTGATGGGTTCCATATCAGCGGGTGGTATATTTCCCTCTGAGTCTTTGTCCCCCGTTGACCCCTCAGACACTGGTGGGCATTTCCCAGTGTCTTCTCTGGAGTCAGGATTGGTTCTGGGTTACGTATCGGCGGGTTGTTCCTTTCCCTCCGAGTCTTTGTCCCCCTGAGACCCCTGAGACACTGATGGTTTTTTCCCAGTGCCTTTAGCAGAGTCAGTGAAAGTGATATCCCTATCAGCGGGTTGTTTGGTTCCCTCTGAGTCTTTGGGATCATTCAGTGTACCCTCAGACAAAGGCTTTGATTTGCTAATGTCATTATTGGGCGATGTGGAAGGCGCTCCCCTACCAGCGTTGTTTGTTTCCCTTTGGATCTTGGGGAGTAGTAGTTGGGACCAAGGGCACTGATTGTGATTTATCAGTGTCTTTCGTTGTCACCAGGGTGGATGTTGCTTGGTCTCCAGTGGGTGGAAAATCAGTCTTAGGTCTTCTTTGCCTTTTGGCCAGTGCTCCAGAAGCTTCAGGGCCTTGAGACTTGGGTTTGGTCTTAGTCCCAGTCTGAGACTTCCCCTTTTTCTTTATAGGAGCAGGGTTAGGAGACACTGATTCCCTCTGGTTGTTTACAGCAACCATATGGGCCGTCAATTCAATATTAGTGACAAGGGATGGGTCCTTTTGAAAATTTGATTGGCTCAGGATGCCAGGTAAAGCCCCAAAATTTTCTTCCTGAGGATAATTTGAACCCAGTAACGCTTGCAAAGCACAAGAGACAAACCTAGGATACGAAACGTATTTCGTCCTAGTTTTGCTCTGTAGCTTGGTTACGAGATCACTGTAAATGATCTCCCCTATGTCGACAGTGACCCCATTCATCAAGCAGTATGCCATTATCAACTGAATAAAGTTAACTTGTTCAGTGGATGAGTGGTTCCCGCCGAGGACCTGAATCACAAAAGTGAATAGGATCCTCCAAGCCACGGGAAATGAACTTTTGGTGACTGGGGTCTTGTCCAAAAATGTTGGATCTAAAACGATTTGTTTTAACATATCCTTTACTGTGGAGGGTTCAGGATAGGCGACATAAACTCCCTTGTTGTAGTCTAACCTTGTTGAAGTGCAAAAAGTTTTATAATCCAGGGTGAATTGCTGTCCCCCGTTAAGACTGAATCTGATGAGATATTCCCTGAGTGGTCTAAGGTTATTCTCATCAGTAGAGGGTGTCGGGTCAAAGGCCTTAGCTGTTGCCCAAAAATCCCTGAGGAGGTTTTGGTACAGTATTGAGGGACACTGAACAAATGCCGTTTTCAGTGGGCAGTTATACAAAAATTTCATAATGCCCTTATAGGCTGGGACAGTTTGAGGCTATTCAAAATTGCCTATGACATTATTTGTTTTAAATTCAACATTGCTAAGATCACCTACCCACTGTGAAGCAAACTGAAGAGATTGTGTTCTTCCCATTTCCATTAAAAGGTTTTTAGGGTTTTAAAAAAAAATTCTTGACAAGAACAATCAAAGGTTTTGAATCTCTTAAGTTGTGATGAAAAACTTTTGTAAAGGTTTACAGAGAAGATTTTTCAGAAAAAGGATTTGAAGAACACAAAGATTTCTGAGTTTGAAAAGACATTTTGACAGAGTTTTGTTAGCAAAAATCTTTTGTGTGTGTTATAAGGATTTTGTGAGGGGTATTTATAGTGTGTTTAGAGGGGTAGTTTGTGCATACTTGTGGATTTGTAAAGTCGGTTTTTGAAAACGTTTTGAATTTCCACATTTAATGCTGCCCTCCACTACCCGTAGTAAAATCCCGTTTTCAAGGAAACAGTTGCATTGTACAGTAAAAGTGCACTTTTGCAGTAATAATAAAATATCCACATGATAATTTATGTGAGAGAAGGCATTTAATGCCAAGTGGGATGAGGTGGGTGTGAGGCACCCCTCACAGTAAGATACAAGGACATATATTCCTATATTTAATTGGTGTGATTTCCAACCTAGGACATTTAAGTAACTAATACTTGATGCATTTAGTTACTCATTCAATGCTTGATATCTAAAGTCAGGGTCCCTGAATGAGTCTTACTCATTCAGTGAGATGGTTGTTTATGGGTTTCGTTCAGGGAGGAGGAACCATTTCAGAGAAAACTTACTGAGATTGGTTTTCAGATACCTGACTTTCAATGTCAAGCATTCCCAATTCAGCTTTCAGTCTCCTGAAGGTAGGTTCATCCAAGGGTTTGGTGAAGATATCAGCAAGTTGATATTCAGTAGGGATGAAATGGAGTTCTATGTCTTCTTTCATTATGTGATCCCTGATGAAGTGATATCTGATATCAATGTGTTTGGTTCTTTGATGAAGGATAGGGTTGTTGGAGATTGCAATGGCACTGGTTTTGTCACAGAAGATGGGTACCATTTTGTAATGGATCTCATAGTCACTGAGTTGACTTTTCATCCATAAAACATTGGCATAGCATCCTGCAGTAGCCACATACTCAGCTTCAGCTGAAGACATAGCCACTGATTGTTGCTTTTTAGCACTCCAGCAAACCAGTTTTCCTCCAAGAAATTGACAGGACCCTGAGGTACTTTTTCTGTCCATGTTGCAGCCAGCATAATCAAAATCAAAGTAACCTTTGAGATCAAACCCTGAGCAATTTGGATAATAGAGTCCAAGGCTTGGGGTTCCCTTCAGGTACCTGACTATTCTTTTGGCTGCAGTGAGGTGGGATTCTTTGGGATTGACTGATATCTTGCTATTAGATAGACTGAGAATTGTATGTCTGGTCTGGAAGCAGTTAGATACATCAGTGAGCCAACAATCCCTCTGAAATGGGTTTGATTTACTGATTTTACAGTGAGATCAGGTCCAAGGTTGTTAGGAGGGACCATTGGTGTCTTCACTGAGGCACAGTCAGATATCTCATATTTCTTCAAGAGATTTCTTGTGTATTTCTCTTGACTGATGCAGATTCCTTTATCAGTTTGCCTGATTTGTAGTCCAAGGAAGTATGTGAGTTCACCCATCATGCTCATTTCAAACTTCTTTGTCATTAGTTTTTCAAACTATTTGCAAAGAGTGTAGTTTGTTGAGCCAAAGATGATATCATCAACATATACTTGGACCAGTATCACATCTTTTTTTGTCCTATAGATAAACAATGTGTTGTCTATCTTTCCTCTGACGAACTTGTTTTGAATCAGGAAGGCTGGGAGAGTTTCATACCATGCCCTGGGAGCTTTTTTCAGTCCATAAAGGGCTTTATCAAGCTTGCAGACATAGTTAGGGAATTCACTACTCTCAAAGCCTGGAGGTTGTTGAACATATACATCTTCCTTGAGTTCACCATTTAGGAATGCACTTTTTACATCCATTTGGTAAACTTTGAAGTTCATGTAGGTAGCATATGCAAGGAAGATCCTGATGGCTTCCATTCTTGCAACAGGAGCAAATGTCTCATCATAGTCAACGCCTTCTTGTTGACTGTAACCTTTGGCTACAAGTCTGGCTTTGTTTTTAATGACAGTGCCGTTTTCATCAGTTTTGTTTCTGAAAACCCACTTCATTCCTATGACAATGACATCCTGAGGACATTTGATCAAGGTCATGACCTTGTTTTTATCAAACTGTTGAAGTTCTTCTTGCATGGCCTGAACCCAACTTGGGTGTTTTAGAGCCTCAGTGACACTTTTGGATTCTATATCTGATAGGTAATCAGCATATAGACATTCATTGGCTGAAGCTGTAGTTAACTTAGCAGCCATACTTCTAGTGAGCATGCCCTCAGTGGGTTCACCAATGATGTTTACAAGCTCAATGTCCTGAGATTTTGTCCACTTACTTTGTGGTCTAGGATCTGAGCTTGAAGAGGTCACTAGAGACTCAGGAGTGAGTTCAGGTGCATGAGCCACAAAATCATTAAGAACATCTGTTGAGATGTCTTGTTCAGGTTGGGTTTCATGAATCACAGGTTCCTGATCATTTGGATCAGTGTTACCTGTCCCAGCAGGGACTGATTGATTATCAATGAATTCACTGATAGTTGGTTGTGACAGGTTGTGAGGCAAGACATAATATGAGATGTCAGCATCAGCTTGGTATGAGGAATTGATTTTAGTGTTATATTCATCAGGAGGATATCTTGATGAGTTATTAATTTCTATTTCCTCCACTGAGGTGTTGGTGAACCTGATGCTTTCTACACTTTCATCAAAGGTGACGTGAAAATTTTCCTCAACTTGTTGTCTCCTTGTGTTAAATACCCTGAAGGCTTTGGAGATCAGTGAGTAACCTAGAAAGTATCCATCATCAGCTTTAGCATCAAATTTGCCTAGATGATCCTTGTGGTTATGAATAAATACAGGACATCCAAACACGTGAAAGTAGCTGATATCAGGAAGTCTACCTTTGAATATCTCATATGGGGTTTTGTTATGTCTTTTGACAATGATTGACCTGTTTTGAGTGTAACAGGCTGTCTTGACTGCTTCAGTCCAGAAATACTTTGAGAGGGCGGAGCCATTTAACATGGTTCTTGCAGCCTCAATGAGAGTTTTGTTTTTCCTTTCAGCCACCCCATTTTGTTCAGGGGTGTAAGGAGATGAAAAACTTTGGGAGATTCCCTTTTCATCACAGAAACTCTCAAGCTCTTCATTTCTGAACTCAGTACCATTGTCAGTTCTGATTTGTTTAACAATAATGTCATTTTGGTTTTCAATGTTCCTGATGAATGACATTATAGTATCAGCTGCCTGAATCTTTTTGGAAAGAAAGTATACCCAAGTGTATCTTGAGAACTCATCAACAATGACAAGAGTATACTTCTCATGCTGAATTGATCTAGGACTGACAGGTCCAAAGAGATCCATATGCAGGAGGTGAAGGCAGCTTTTGATTGAGAAATTTTGTTTTGTTTTGAAAGATGCTCTTTGGTCTTTTCCTTTTTCACAGGCTAAGCATGGTTTATCTTTTGCAAAAACCAGTGATGGTAGGCCAAGGACCTTGTTTTGTTTTGCCAGGTTGTTGATGTTTTTGAAGTTTAAGTGAGAGAGTCTCTTGTGCCACAGCCAGTTGATAGTTTCAGTGGCTTTGGCAAAGAGACAGGTTCCATCTTGAGAAAGAGTAGACATGTCTAAGACATAAACATCATCTCTTCTAGGAGCTATCAAAACAACTTCTTTATTGGCATTGAAAATGGTACCTTGTTTGTCATTGAATAGCACAATGTACTTAGCATCACATAGTTGACTGACACTGATGAGATTGTATTTGAGACCATTGACATAAGCTATTCTAGAGAAAACTATTCCATTTCAGTTTACTGAACCATAACCTTCAGTAGGACATGATGAGCTATCACCAAATACTACCTTGGGTCCTGGTTCCTTTACATACTTGTGCAAATACTCCTTCACACCAGTCATGCTTCTTGAGCATCCACTGTCTAGATGCCAAATAGGCTCCCTGGCGTGTCTCTGCAGAAGTACTAAACTGAATTATTTTCTCTTAGTGACCCACTTACTAGTGGGTTTGGGTCTCAAGGTCTCTTTGAATTTGGCAATCGACTCATGGTCAGTGGTTGAGTGCATTGTGCTACCACAGGTTTTGCATTTAGAGACTGAGGATGACACAGTGATTTTGGGTTGCTTGGAACTTCTCCTTGCATGGATGACACTGTCATGCTGGGATGTCTTATGATCTGGATTTCCGCAAATATCACAGCATGTGTTCATAAGACAATCATCAGAGTGATGATCATTAAACCCACAGTGTGGACAAGGAGGAAAGGGTTTTGCTCTAAATTTTTGAGCAGACTTGGAGGTTGAAGCATACTGATGACCAACTTTGGTATAGTTTGCTTTACTGAGAGAACTTACATATTGCAAGTGATCAGAAGTTCTGTGATCATCCTTTTTGCAGATCACACAAAAAAGGATTCTATAGCAGTTGTCAGTGGTATGACTGGTATAGTGGTACAGATCACACTTTTGTTTGGATTTGGTGGTGGCTTTTGACTTTGAGGAACTAGAGGAAGCTGACTTTGTTTCCTTGATTGATTCAGGGACTTTTTTGATGGATTCTATCTTGTCAGTTAGCTTCCTCACAAGTTCAATCAGTTGCTGAATTTGGTCAGCTTCAGTGGGGACAGAGGATGTGGAAGTTTTAGTGGGGGTAGACTCTTGTTGAGTTGGTTTTGATGGTCTTTTCAGGATGGTTCTACCAAGTCCAGACCTTTCTTTTGGTGAGTGTGGATTGTATTGTAAAGGAGTAAGCTCAGATCTGGGAGCAGCACCCAGAAGAGGTTCCAGGGGTGGAAGTGGTGCTTGAGATTCAGCTTCTGACTCAGAGATGTGTTCAGTACTACTGGGCACATCAGGGAGTCCAAGCATGATCTTTAGAGCTTGACTTTCAGGCTCTAGAATTCTTCCAGAATCAAAGTTTGGAAGCTTACTCTCAGGATTAACCCGTTCAATCCAATCACTGGGCTTGTGATTAGTCAACATACTGTTAATCATGCCACCAGACACAAATGGCTTAGGACCCTGGTCTTTGTTGAGAGAGTCAGGAAGATGATCTTCACCTAAGACTCTCTTCTTGCTACTGGGGGCTCCCATAACATCAAAGACCCTGGGATTCTTAGCAGTCCAACTATTAAGGATATCTTGAACCTTTTTGAGTTCGTCTTGAAGAGCCTGATTTCTTTTTACTAATTCAGTGTTTTGAATTTGCAAAGTGACAGCCTCAAGCTTTGCTTGTTTTAAAAGAAGCAGTTCATCCCTACACTTGTTCAATTCAAAACTTAGTTTGTTGTATTTTGAAAAAACATTCAGTCTTTGCTCTTCTACGAACTTAAGGTCAACATTAAGATAATTCATATAAGACTGCCAATCAGAGTCATCATCCATAGAAAGTAAAATATTTACCTTCTTCATTGTGATATTGACCCATTCTCTATTCCTGGCATGATTCTTTCCAACAGCTAGCTTGTCCTATTCTGAGAGGGCCATCAGTGCACTGGCATGCACCATTTCATCATCTGATGACACTGGCTCTTCATCCCAGTCGAAGGTTTCAGCATCAAGGTCTTTGTTTTTACCCTGCACAGTTTGAACACTTTTTGTTGTTTCTGAGGGACTGGCCTCAAGCAATGCAAGCTTAGCTTTGACTTTCCTATACTTAGCTTCAAAATCAACAGTTTTGTTTTGATCAGATTTGTTTTGAAAGTTTTGATGAGACTGATAGATTTTTGGTTGAAATTTGCTAAAGCCTGAGGACTGAATTGACCCTGATGGTTTATAAGAGGGTTCAGAAATTGTTTTTGAAAAATAGTTTTTTTTGCAAAATGGCCTTTTTTGTGACACTTAAAGCATTCAGTGTCCTCATTTGCTTTAGCATTTGAAAAACCTTTGTTTCTTTTTATAAACCTTCGAGAGTTAGCAAGGAGTGCCCTTTCCTGAAATTCAACGTTCAGGTCATTTAGGTACTCCTCACTTGATCTCTCATCAGGCTCATCATCTGAATTTTCTTGGAAATCTTGAACCACATTGTTGGAAAAGAAAGCAGTTGATATAGGTGCTGAAGTGGTGGTCAGGGACTTCTTGACTTCCTAAGACTTCTTTAAGTCAGGTTATCATCTGTTAATGAGGTTTTCCTCATAGAAAAATTTCCCATAAATTTCAGGAAGTTCAAGATTTTGGATATGGTTAGCATTTCTAAGTCCCTGAGAGAAATTCAACCACTTCTCAGGGAGACTATTGACAAAACCAACATTGATTTCATGTTTGGACAACTTAACACCATCATTAGACAGTTCATTTAAAAGAGTTTTGTATCGAGTGTAAGTTTGAGACAGAGTTTCTGAGTCCTTAGCCCTGAAGGTGTTATACTCAAGTTTCAGGTCCATTATCCTTTTTTCCTTGGTATCAGATGGGCCTTCATGGCTATGAACTAGGTCATCCCAGGTTTGTTTAGCTGTACTACAGCTTATAACTGACTCCATAATATCATCAGAAAGACATGATATGATGATACTTTTGAGTCTTTGGTCCTGGTTGACCACTCTTCTCTCATCCCGAGTCCACTGAGTTTCAGGTTTAGGCAAACCTTCAGCAATCTTTGGGATAAATGGACCTTCATTTATACACTTGATATAATAAGGTTCCATGCCAATCAAATAGCAAAGCATACGCCTTTTCCATTTGTTGAATTTACCAACTTCAAGTCTAGGGGCAACAGCTGAATAAGCTCCACCCTTTTTATCGACTAGTTGGGGTACATCAATTTCAGCCATAAGGATCCTAAATTAAAAACGTTTTAGAGCGGCTTTAGATTTTTTATAAAAGGTTTTATAATCAGCCTTGCTTTGATACCACTTGTTGTTCCCTATTCACTACCGTTTAAAACAATTAAGTACTTAAAACAAATTAATAGTGAACAATGACTGAAATTAACGTAAGTAAAACACACTGAGTAATTTTCAACATCATATTCTTTATTAGAAATCAATAAAAAAGAATACGTTACCCAAGTACTTGCGGAACAGTACTTGGGATTGAAATGACAAGGTTTGGTGACTCCTCTCGAGGCTTAGGCTAAGTCTGAGCACAACTACAAGAACCCACTGAGCTATCTCAGGGATTAAGTTGTATTTGGAGGAGTGAAAATATGGCTTGCGTGTATGTGTGTTTTTACAATTCACAAGCTTAATCTATCACTCTATCTCTTATGCTATTTATACATGTATGATTTTTAACTCTTTCCTAAGTGACAAACTGACATCATACAGAAGACAAAATACTGATGTATTTTGTCTCTGTTTACAACGACTATTTAAAGTAAGAGACAAGACTGCTTTCCTAAGGTCAGTGATGACACTGAGCCTGATCTTTTGCCATTCAGGGAAAGTTGACTTTGGTTGATAAGGACTTCGTCTTATCTGATTCAAACTTATCCCGCCTTATCCTACTCATTCTTCAGTCTTCATATCCTTCAGTCTTCTTCTTCAGTTTGTCTTCAGTGTAAGTAGTTGGAGAGGAGTCTTAGGGATTCAGTGAGTTATTGTCATCACTCACTGAATCCATCATCTTCTTCTTGACTCAGTCTTCACCCTTTAAGTTCCGCCTTACTGAGTGGAGAGACTTCTTCTTCGCCTCATACTGAGTATCCTGAAGATAACTCACTGAGAGACTATGCACTCAGTGACCTGTTAGTGTTTAACGGACTAAACACTTTGGGTGTTGTCTAGTGTTGGGTAGTAGTTCCTCCTTAGTAATGGAAATCGGTATCTAGCCTTGTACCGGATAAAGTTTAGGCGACGTTTTGATAGGTTTGGTTCTACCTCGTGGAAGAACCTAGTGTCTAGCCTTGTACCGGATAAAGAGTTGGCGACGTTTTGAAGGCTTCTTCGCCACAAAGAGTTTGTGTTGTGTAGTGATTACGAACTCTCGAGTAGGTGACTCGGGGAGTGGAGTAGGGCAAGGAAGGTGTCCTTGTAGCCAAACCACTATAAATACTCGCGTTGTTGTTTTGTGTCTCTTACTCTTTATCTTTGCATTGCTTATTCATATGCTAATCTATCAACATCCAACACACACATTTAAAAGACTGACATAAGTCGATCTAAATAGTTTAAAACGAATTTTTAATCGGTAAAACTATTCAACCCCCTCTTCTTGTTTTCCACAGTTCGATTGTAGGTAATTCTGGTTATTTTCCCTAATTTTGAGAAATTATGGTTTGCTGTTTTTGGATCAGGTTGTTGGTTCTTGGTATCTGCTATATCCCTTGACTAAGTGAATCAAGGTTATTGTAGGTTTGTTATTCCGCTGCTGCTATTTGCGTGCACTGTAACACCTCTTACACTCTTTCACTTTCTGTCTCTTTATTTTCTTGTATTAGATGCCGGAGGGTAGGTTTGGGAAACATTGGAAGTTAAGGATTGTTGTTTGTGGTGTTTCTGTGCTTTATTGTTCTTTTTTTATTATCTTCTTGCTTGTATGCGCCCTTGACCTACCACTCTAGTGGCAAGGAAAGCCTAGGAACTATCTTATCTCTTTTTCTTGTGTGTTTTTTCTTTTCTGATTTTTGTGGTCATGTCTGTTCATGGTAATACTCCTCCTGGTTCTATTCATGCACCTGTTACTTTAATAAGTAAATTGGATTTAAGTCACCCATTGCATTTACACCCTAATGACTCTGCTACTTTAACTGGGATATCTGTTAAACATAAAGGAACATAAAACTATAATGTTTGGTATTGTGCAATGCTTTTGGCTTTAGATGGAAAAAACAAAACTGGGTTTATTGATGGTAGTTGCATAAGATCTGATACTGATGATGTTTTAGCCAGACAATGGGACAGGGTTAATGTTGTGGTTCTTGGGTGGATCCTAAATTCAATTTCCGAAGAATTGTTTTTGGGTCAAAAATTTTCAAATAGGGCTTCAGATGTATGGGATAAACTTAAAGAAAACTTTGATAGAGTTAATGGGTCTGTGACATTTAACTTACACCATAAAATCACTTCTTTAACTCAAATGGTTCTACTCTTGCTGAATATAAAATCACTTCTTTAACACAAAATGGTTCTACTCTTGCTAAATATTGCAATAAACTGAGTACTTTGTAGAAGCAGTTTGATGCTTTAATTTAGTTTCCTAGGTGTACTTATCATGCTGCTAATTATTTTTAAAAGAATAATCAACTTATGAAACTTATACAGTTTTTAATGGGTTTGGATGATACTTACATGCCAATTAGAAGTAATATTCTATCTAAAGATCCTTTACCTGATGTTAAAGGTGCTTATGTTATCATTAGTAGTAAGGAGTCACATAGAAAGGTTGTTTCTGGTACTAGTTAGGTTCATAACTATGCTTTTAATGCAAGGACTATTAATCATCCTAATGTCAGACCTGTTAATCAGTCTAATAATCCTGCTGCTAATCTTAATAGAGTGACTGATAATAGGAGAAACACTAATTTTGGTCCTACTGTTGTTTGTGAAAATTGTGGTTTCAATGGACATACTCAAGATAGGTGTTTTAAATTGATTGGGTATCCTCCAAATTTTGGTAAAAAGGGAAACAGTAATAACAAATTTCAAAATAAAAACAAAAAAATTTCCAATAACAATTTTGTTGGTACAAGTTCATCTTCTGGTTTTATAGATGAGCAGTTGTCTACTATCATTTCTCTCATCAAAGACAATTATGTTGATGGGAAGAATGTGCAGGCCAATATGGCAAGTACATATTTTAATAATAGTAAGATTTTTAACCAGAATTTCAGTAAATTCTTTTTTTCCAACAACAATTTACAAGTTTTTCATTCTAATATTAACAAAGTGGCAGACTCAGGTGCTAACCAACATATGACATACACTGATAAGGATTTAGTTAATGTTTTTGATGTTTCACATCTTAGAATCAAAGTTGGACATCCCAACGGGACTAAAGCCTTTATCTCTAAGATAGGAAATCTCATATTAACTGAACACTTATCTTTGTATGATGTCTTGGTTATCCCTGAGTATTGTGTTACTTTGATCTATGTTCATAAACATGCTAAAGATAATAAAATTATTGTTGCCTTTGATGAGAATAAGTGTTATTTTCTATATCAGGATTTGAATCTGAAAAATGTTCTGGGGATTGGTAATCAGTGTGGAGGTTTGTATTATTTCAATAATGGAGGTATTCATAATAATATGGGAAATTCTGTTTTTAAAACTTATCTTTCATAATATGACTGGCATTGCAGGCTTGGTCACCCTGCTGATCCAGTTTTAGATGTCCTAAAATCTGATCTGCAATTTACTTCTACAACTAAAAATGTATTTTGTGAAATTTGTCAAAGAGCTAAGCAAACTAAAGAGTCTTTCCCTTTGAGTGATCACACTTCTTCTTCTTTAGGAGATCTTATACATTTAGATTTGTAGGTTCCTTACAAAGTTGCTAGTCCGAAAAGGTATAGGTATTTTTTAACTATTGTGGATGATTTCACAAGGTCTGTTTGGGTGTATCTTATTAAAATTAAAGATGAGGCTCCTTATTATATTATTGTTTTCTATAACTTGATTGAAAATTAATTTAATTAAAACACCAAATGTTTTAGAAGTGATAATGGAACTGAGTTTGTAAATCAGACTGTTACAAAGTTTTGTAATGATAAAGGTATCATTCATCAAACTTCTTGTGCTTATACACCACATCAAAATGGAATTGCATAACGGAAACATAGGCATCTATTAAATGTAACTAGATCCTTTCTGTTTCAGGGGGAATTCCTCTTAAGTTTTGGACTGAGTGTGTTCTTACTGCTACTTTTCTCATTAACAAATTGCTTTCTTCTGTGCTTAAAGGAAAGTCTCCTTTTGAAATGATATCTAATTAGAAGCCTAATCTCTCTGGTTTAAGAATGTTTGGTTGTTTGTGTTTTGCTACTATGTTAATAACAACGACAAGTTAAGTAGTAGATCTGAGAAATGTGTGATGATGGGGTATTCTATTTCTAAAAAGGGATATAGGTTATATAGTCTTGATAATCATCAATTCTTTTTTTTTTCAAAAGATGTAAGATTTTATGAATCCATATTTTGTTTTAAGGATTCTGCTACTAATAAGAATAATATTGATCCTGAAAATGTTTTCAAGACTTAAACCATTTAATTTTTTTTGATAATGATACTCCTGAACTTTCCAATGATGATAAGAGAGACCTGAATAGTAACAGTTTGTCACCAAGTGCAGGTAGCTACTCTTCTCCTTTTGGTAGAACTGCTATTACTAGCTTGAATGACTCTTCTGATGGTAATATGGGAGAGGGTGTTCAAACTAGTGAAAGCTCTTTTGCCGAAGAGAATGAGATGGCAGCTACCCTTGAAGAAAATATAGACAATTCTGAGGGAACTTTGGAAAATATTCCAAGTACTTCAGTTCAGGAGACTGTAATCTTAAGAAGGTCTTCTAGACCTTCTTTTTTTTTCCAAAAGATTATAATGATTTTGTTGTTGAGTCTAAAGTTAAGTATGGTCTTGAAAGATATGTTAATTATACAAATCTTAAGTCTAGAAATATCTTTGTTTTGATGTTCAGCTTAATAAAAATATTGAACCTAAAACTTATTCTGAAGCTTCAAACCATATTCATTGGACTGATGTTATGAACAGTGAGATGGAAGCTTCGCATAGAAATGATACTTTTGAGATTACTGAATTACCCTCAGGTAGAAAAGCTATAGGTAGTAAGTGGATTTTCAAGATTAAGTACAAATCTCATAGTGAAATTGATAGATATAAGGCTAGGCTTGTAGCTAAAGGTTATAATAAAAAAGAAGGCATTCATTATGAAGAAAATTTTTCGCATGTAGTTAAAATGGTCACTGTTAGGTTCTTACTGAATATTGTTGTTTATAATAACTGGAATGTTTTCCAGTTAGATGTAAACAATGCCTTCTTATATGGTGACTTGAATGAAACTGTGTATATGAAATTTCCTAAAGGATTTTTTTCCTGCTAATAATAATAGAGTCTATAAGGTTAAAAAAATCGTTATATGGATTGAAACAGGCACCTAGACAATGGAATGCTAAACTTACATATGTTCTTATTGAAAATAGTTTTAGACAAAGTAAAAGTGATTATTCCTTATTTACTAAAACTGATAATGGTATGTTTATTGCATTACTTGTCTATGTTGATGACATTATCATTACTGGCAATAATGAATCTGAAATTGAAAACTTGAAGAAGTTTCTTAAGTCAAAATCAGGATTAAAGATTTGGGTAAACTACAATATTTTCTTGGTAATGAAGTTGTTGATAGTGATTGTGGTTGGTAGATTGAAAGCGTATGAAGAAAGAGTGAAAGAAGAAGAAAAAGCAAACAACGCTCAAGATAAGTTGTTGTATGCTAGGACTAAAAGTTCCAATAGGAATAATTACTCAAGTGGAGGAAGAGGACGTGGTTCATACTCTCAAGGTTGTGGTCGTGGTCATGGTCAAGGATGTGGAAGGGGCAACTATCAAAACATATTGGATTTCACAAACACACAAACACACAATAATATGGTTCGAATAAGATAGAGTTTTAGAGAGAGAAAGTAGGATGGGAGCCTTTCTAGAGATAGAAAGTGAAAGAAAACATAGAAAGTTAGATTAAATGAAAGTTCCAACCCTCTACCTTGGGAGGTAGAGGGTATTTATAGTTATAAACAATACGTCCTCTTATCGGACTGTGGATCAGGCATACAGTGGGTAAAGACCCGTCCTTCCTCCACGGTGTTACACTAAACTATTCTACGCTACAAACTAACTAATAAACTACTAAATAACGTAAATAACTACAAGTCTACGAGCTAAAATATGCTAGACCATAATTGGGGTGACCGACACTTTAATATGGAATTTCCAATTCCTAACAATCTCCCCTAAGGGAGGTCACCCCATGAAATACATTTTGCATCCTAGCATTCTATCTTTGTCTTTAGTTCTCGAGCTCGTAGACTTCAATTCTTCAAGTTCCGCGATCTTTGTGCTTTAGTAGCGATTCTTCAAAGTCCGATTACTTTGTACTTTCAGTGGAGGCCTTTGAACTGATCCACATCTTGATGATCTTCGAGCTTTCTTTGAGATCATCAGCCATAGTAAATCTCTGGATCACCCTTTGTTGTGTTGCCATCATGTGATGTTGTGACTTTTGGACCGACATGCTCACACTTTCTGGATCATGACATCTTTTCATCAGAGTAGCGAAAGCTTTACTGACTCATGATATTTGCAGCAGCGTAGCAGAAACATAGTATAGAAATATCAGACCCAGGTTCTGTAGATATGCACAAGTCATGATTTCTTCAATTAAGTGTGGATGTTGTGAGCATGCGGCTTTGGATTGACTCCTCAATTCTGATCAGCTGCAACCGTCCAAATGTACCTACAAACAACAGTTAGCAATAAAACACACGAAAGTGTCATTGATCACTTTCGTTGAATTGAGGTACACGGCCACGGTTCCCCGTTGATCAGTACAAGTACTGCCTGTGATCAGGTAGAATTCCGAAGAATCTCCTTGACAGGGTTTCGCAGCTGTTCTAGCTGTTCTCAAACCGGAACGTCTCAAAGAAGACAACACGGAGTGAGTGAACCAGCGAATTGAGATTCACTGATTGATGAAAAATTGATTTGAAAACAATCGCGTATTGCTTAAAAGAAAGAGTTTTGAAATACGACGAAGGTTTTATAAGAAAGATCAATTTCCAATCATACATACTTTTTGTATTTGAAAAGAGTACACATTCGATGTGCTAGAGAAAAGAAGAGATTCGCACATCGATTTTATATTTTTGTATTTGGTTTTTCGAAAAATATATACAAAGATAGAAAAACAGTTTAAGAAGATGATGATACGAGTACCGAGATAAGGAAATCGTTCAGCACTTTGTAGAAGATAGAAGTCATCATCTCTTAAACTTTTACCACCAAAGCTTTCGAGGCTCTTGAATCGTCGTCAGAACTTGAGCCTTCAGAAAGTGAGACTTTGGTAGCTTCCCCCCAAACCGACAAACTATAAAGACCATTTCCCCAAGAAGTAGAAATGAATAAGAACGGTCTCATTGAATGAAGCTCAACACCCCGAAGAATCACGAGAACAACGAAGTAACAAGTTGAAACATTGATCGTCTCAGTGGTTATCAAATCCGGAATAACTGATTAAGTCCGATCACATGAACCTGTTGTGCGTTCCCGATGTACACATTACTCTTCGAGATTGACCAGTTGTCTATTCAGGGGAACAATATATCAACATCTTCATTTTACCAGGTGCAATCCAGTTATCTTCCATATAACCAATCAGCCCATAATGTACACAAGTACCCAACCAGAGTAGACACAATGACATCACAGTAACTGGTTGAATCACTGATCTTCTCTGCGAATATCAACTCTGAAATAACTGATTAAGCTCGATCATGTGAACATGTTTTGCGTACATGATTGTGTACATGAAGCAATAACCGGAAGCACTTCCATAAACTATATAAAAGATGTCGATAAGCAATATAATCTCACGCTCCAAATATTCTTCTCATATTACTTTCTACTGAAAGCTGAGTTAACACATACCAAAAGTATCCATAGACCACTTCCCCCCAAATGATTGGAATAATATATCCTTCCCCCAAATAGTTGGAATAACACACAAAAGGCTACGAGTTAAACACTGAGTTTCTCTGCGGTTATGACATTTGTCTTTCCCGGGATTACTTCAATAGAGAAGAAGTATTAAGTTCATCACGTGTAGTCGTTGTGTGTTTAGATGTATGTCTCCTTCCACCTTTCTGGTTTTGATACCTCAGAATCAGCAACACATTGTATATACCAAATATTCTTGAAATAGAGAAGAACAAAAATTAGCTCAAATGAATCATGTGAGAATCAACTGCTACAGAAACTCTCTCTGACTATCTTTATCGACCCATATGTAGACAATTTGAAGTGACCACTGTTGAAGAAAAACATATACACCAAACTTGAAACAGAAGTCGAATTCACCACATTTGTATCTTAAGCTTGCACTTAATGATGGAAGAACGGTGTCGAGAATCTATGCTTCAAGCAAGTCTCTAACTACTCACTACTCAAACAAAGTATGAGACATTAACACCTCTTAAGATTATCCACATCGTCGGTCTTTAACGATCCACCCCGACTGCCGGTAACTAGATAAACCAAGTCTTCAACTCAAATTCTTAAGCCCTAGCAAGTTATCGAATAAGAAAACGCCTTTGTGAAAGACAACTTCAATCTCAAATAAGTGATAAATGATTAACTCTGAAGTAATCAACTTGTGTCAAATGTCCAACACGTGCATAAATATACAACCAGATGTAAATTGACCCACTGAATGAACCGGAACACATGATTCCTCAACATCAATGCATTCTTCCTAAGGTATACATGTACAGACTGATCTGGAAGATTCACCAATAATGTCTTCGAGTGGATGAGGTAGTCATTTTCCTTAATGTTCATGTGGTTGATTTATAGCGTGCACAATGAGAGGAACAATAATTCGTGAAGATTTGGCAAAGGAATACCAAAGAGCGGATCATTATTCAATAGTGCATCTACAATATCATGATAGTCATTATCAACGCCTTGTGAAATAACTGGAGGTAATGTTTCTTGAGGATTCCGAGAAGTACTTCTTAGATGGTGAACCAGTTGAGTCAGTAGGAACCAGAGCATGAGCTTCAGAAACTAGATGATCAACATTCATTGGAGGTTGGAAGTACTCATCAAACATATCTTGAACCAATGAATCCCAAGCAATGAATCCCAGTTATCCTTAGTAAGTGAAGCATTAGGCGTTGAAGGAGAGTCAAATTACCATAAATCAAGCATCCATCAACATGTAGTATATGCACTCTTCTCACCCTCAAAAATTGCATCCGAAGTTGCCATTTTTGATTTGAACAAGTGAATAAGAATATACACCAATGAACGTAGATCCACTTGAGAGTTGAAAGAGCGTGGAAAAACATGAAGCTTGTTGATGAAGAATGTCGATGAGAATGGTCATACACATGAAGATTTCTCTTCTTTTGAAGATAAAGCGCACTGAAGCGTACACCTTTCTTTTCTTTGAGGAACGGGGCCTGAAGTGTTATTTGCAGACTCCATAATGATGAAGTACAAGACCTGAACTGAAGTGAACAGATGTCATAGCCGAATGAATATCAAGATTGAGTTACTTGAACCCGTGAGTTATGAGATATCAATCCATTTGAAATCCATACTTTAAGCCAGTCCATGTAGTGAAGGATCAAAGTATCTGCAACTGAGTAAGGACTACCTGCACTAATATTACAAACTTGATTGCATATATTTTGGTTAGTGACATTAGTATCCAAACCCTTTGGGGTTTCACGGTCAACCTTGATAATGTCATCGGTAAATAGCTTTCCGGTAGGAAGCCACTTAAGTCCAACATCCTTAAACATTTTACTAGACGGAATCCACTCATGGCAAGGTCTAGGATTGGTGACATTCTTATGCACAGTGGTAGACTTATCGTTATTCCTAGACTTCAGAGATTTAGCAGTTGGGATCCATCTAGGTGAAGTTTTAGGTTTGTTTTACTTCATAACATGTTGAACCTTAGCCATGTTAGTAGCCTTAGTGGATTGTACCTTAGCATGTGAATTAGGAAAATGTTTCTTATTCGGAAAAGACTCAGAATTTCTAGTTTCATTTTCTACATGCTTAACATTCTTCTTCATATAACTACTCTTAGATGTAAGCCAACCCCTAGTCTTTTGAGAGTTCCTAGGTAATGGTTTACTACTACTAGCAGTGTCTTGAAATCTCGTAGAATGCATCATCCTAGGTCTTGCACCTAAAATTCCGTCTTTTCGAATCCGTGCCTTTTTCCTAACTTTTTCTAGATAATAGTTCTTCCACAAGTCATTCATATCATATGAATTCTGGGTTTTAATGCTTGGTTTTGACATTATTTTCGAACTATTCCTACAGGTGCTGGGAGTAGAAGGAGCTACTTGTTGAGGGATAATGGAGTTAGAAGCATTATTCTTAGGTAACTTAGGTGAAGTGACTGGTTTTGACAAAACTTGTATCGCATCAACTTGGGAGGCAAGCCTTGTCTTCAAAGATTTAGGCTGCCTAACAATGGACCGGTCTCTAGTGGGATGAGAAACTGGCTTCCCCAAGGTTGATGGTTTTGTAAACTTAGTGTTCACACTATTCCCTGTTGTTTTTCTGAGCTCATTCTTTAAGGCAACTATTGTGAAACTCTTATCCTGAAGTTGAGCTTTGAGTTCATCAATATTGGCAATCAAAGAGTTTGTTTGTTCCAATGACTTAAATCTAGCTTCATTGACAGAGTCACTTAGTTCTATGTGATGCTTTTTCAAAGACTCATTTTCCTTTAGTAATTTGGCCACACAAATTGCTAATTCATCATTTCTCATTTTAATATCATTAGTAGCATTAACATCAGAATTACTTGTAACCAAATTGCTTTACACATGCATATTAGAAATATGTTTCTTCAAATTGCAAATTGTCGAGTTTTTGTCCTGAAGCTGAGCTTTTAAATCATTTATTTCAAAAAAATCATGAAATTCAGGGAATTCCGGATTGTTACAAGGTTTTACAGTTCCGGATTGTTACAAGGTTTTACAGTTTGAAAACTTTCTTCTTTTCTTTGGATTGCAATTTTAAGTGAAATGCAATATTTTTCAAGTTCTGAGAATTTATTAGAAAGTTCATCAAAAGTTTTCTTATCAACCATATCATTAGTTTTGAAACACTTTATCTCAGACTCAGCTTCAGTTACAGAACATGTATCAAGAACATGTTCTGTGATGTGATCAGTTTGCACAAGAGTAATTTCATATGCATTATGTTGAACAGTTAAGGGTACCACATCACTTGACACATGTTCATTTATCTGTCTGACATCTGCATCCTCATCATGTGTAGCAAGAATCACTGAACTACTGGCTGTGTCAAACTTATATGTATCTGAACCTCTGTGTTCAGCTCCAACTGATCCATCATGTGATGCTTTACCTGACTCAACACTACAATCTTTTGATTGTGCCTGACATTCATCCCCCTTTCTGATTACTGCATCCACTTCTTGTGTGATAGGAGTTACTGAACAGCTTGTTACATCATTCTTTGTTGTCTCTGTTATTCTACATTCAGCAACATCCGATCTTTCAACTGAAACATTACCCGACTCATCACAACAATCTGTCAATTGAACCAGACTCTCATCTATTTGTTCTTCTTTCTGAGTAACTTCCTAAATATACTTATCCACATTATCCATGAGATGGATAAGTGTCTCTATGAACACACTAATTTCCATTCCAGTGTGTCTCTTGAAAGACATCTCAGTCATGTCTTGATCATAATCTGATGTAAATTCCCCACTGATGAATGACTGAAATTGGTTGTGGATCACTTGAAGTGCAGCTTTGGAACTATCCTTTTGAACCTTTTCTTTATCAAGTTGTTGTTCCAATTGTTCTAAGTTCAACAGTAATGTACCCGTTAATGTGGATAAATCTTGACGGAAAAGGGCAATACATGTTCGTTCCTTTATTGTGGGTAGAAGTAACATGAGGTGAGAGTGAAGTTGTTGATAGGGTATAATGCATCATTCCTTTTGCATGGCATTCTGTAGCATTAACAGGTGCAATTCATTCTCATTGTACTCAGAACATGAAGATCTCACATCCTCATTGATTAATTCAAACAGTGTAACATACATTATCATTGTTGTCCACAACATCATACAATTTAAGTACTTCTGAAATTACTGGGTCAGTAGTGTAAGACATGATGTTGTAGTATGTACGGGATTTTACAAGTCTATGATTTAAACCGAGAAATAGATTCTTTCGCGGGATTTTACAAAATCAAGAAGAAACCGTGATACAATGACCAATAGAACGTGTTAAGATAACTGATGGACCCACACAATGATAGAGGATTATGTGTTAGGAGTGTTGATTGTTTGAAGGATTAGCTGAAGTGTTATTTGGTTATGAATTGGTTTTGTTAATGCACGTTTTTACGGTGAAATTTAGGTCTAAAAACTTAAAAGCTCAATAACTTCCTTTCGTAGAGGATTTGGGCCTTGAAAAATTCGTTTCACGACACCGTGGTGAAATCTTGTTGAAACATTAGACCTTGATAGATCTTGAGCACTCGCAGATCGTTAGTATTGCTTATGTAATCACAAACAAACTAATAGACAATCTCTACGACTTATATTCTTTAGCGGAAATCAAATATAAGCACAAACACAAATAACTAAGAACACGTTGATCCTCTATGGATCTTTATATTACTAAAACTTTATTTTTCAACTCGTTACATCATTCATACTATAGTGTTCCTTTTATAGACAAGGAACCCTAACTTGTTTCCTAAGAAACGTATAAACATAAAACTAAATAAGATATACATAATCACTTCCTAATAAAGCTCATGCATATCCTAACTAACAATAGAATACGCGGAATAACAATCTCCGCAGAAACCATCTACACGGTTTCACTACTTCAGCAGATTCTCTTCTTCAGCAGAAACATTGAACTTCAGCAGAATCCTTCAGCAGAAACATCAGTAGAATTCTAACTTAGCAGAATTCCCAACAATTGCAATAAAAGTTAGACAAACCAAACATATACAAAAGATACAAAATACCACAATCAAGATGATGCTTTATGTTGCAGAAGCTGAGTCTTAATGATTCCAACACATTGTTCAGCATGCAACTTATCATTACCAACTGGATCTAGAGGAACTTCCAACTTCTGTCTAAGCATTCTTTCCATCAGCCTCATAGATAATGGATAAGACTTATCAGCAAACATACACATAGTAATTCCACCCGTTGTCTCCACCACATGCACACACGGAAAAGGATAAAATCTCCAAGTCTCAACCTTCCACTTATGTGAATTCTTCCAAATATGATACCCTTTACCATTTGGAGATTGAGAATCAAACAGCACTTGAAGATCACCCAACAAAAATAAACCAGAACCCAGTGGTGAATGAATAGCATAATGCTTAGTAACAAGACCATACAGAGTATTCAAATCTTGCCTATCCACCAGATGAAATATTTCCTTCAAGAAGTTGAACTTCATAGTTAAATTATCCAGACGATAAATAGTGTTAAGCTCCCCATCAGTGAAGGTCCAATTAATCAACACATCATGAGATCCTTCAGGAAAAACAGCAACAGATCCTTCTTGAATAAAAGTTGAATCAGCAGCTTTTAGATCCAAAGAACTACCTCTGAGAGACTTATGAATCTTAGAAGTGTATGTCCCATCTGATCTCACAGATCGCCTTAAAGTAGTGTTACTTCTTTTAGACATTCTTTTCATCCTTCGACTAGGTATATAAATCTCCATAGATGGTACATTCTCAGATGCTTCAGGAACATCTTTAGCATGAGTGGAAGAAGTAGAAGTAGACTTAACTGAAACAATACCTCTCAATTCATACATTCTCTCAAGTATCACTCTTGCCTTCTTAGCTTTAGCAGCTTCTCTTTCAGCTTTCTTACCCATATCATCTCCTTCTAGATCAATTGGTGCAACACTAGGCAATACTGTAGAAGAAATAGTTTGTGGTTCAGCAGATTGAACCCTTTCAGCTGAAGGTATAGCTGCTGAAGATGCTTCAGAAGTAATAACAGGAGAATCCATCCTTGGTGTAACATCATCAAAATTATCTACAATCTCAACTGTCTTAGGTCTCTTTGCCTTTGAAACATCTGAATTACCAGCACTTCTCTTTTTAGAAGATGGTGAAGTCTGCTTCATAATCCTTTTATACATTCTCTGCAAATCATCATCAGGTGAAGCCCAGACTTGCTTCTTTTTCAAACCAGAATTAAAGATAGTAGAACTCTGATAAAGCACTATAGTTCTCATATATGCTTTCTTCTGAGCTTCAGTTGGTGGTATGTCTCTTCTAGCTTTAGCTTTTTGTGCAGCAATAGCTTTCTTCTTGTCAGCTGCAAATTGCTTTCTTTGTTGTCCAAGAGCTACCATTTGTGCAGCAAAATTCTCACTGTCAAAGTCTGCACCTAAGATACTCTGAGCAAGTGTAGGATTTGATGCAGCTTGACTAATGCAAGTATCCCATTGAGCATCAGTAAACTGAGTAGACATTTCATCAATTTCTCGTTGTCTCTCAAGAGTCAAATTGGTAGCAAACTGAGCTTGAAGTATTTCAGCCAATTCTTTACTTTTCTTGTTATTATCACACTCAGCTAGCAATCTTTCTTGTGCTTGCCTTTCCTGTTCACTAACTAGATCAGTTCCAATCTCTTCATCAACCATTACTCCTTTCCCTGTGTCAGCAGATTCCTTAGGAGAATCATCACAAGAAATGTCAACAAAGGAACGTCAGAAGAAACACCCAAATTAACATTAGAAGAAACATGTTGAGACAAATCTTCAACAGGTGTAGAAAAGACATCATCATTAGAGTCTAGATTAAAACTTCTTCCTGCAAGAAAGACTTCAGTATGATCTGCTGAAGGTGAAGGACCTGAATGTTCTTTAACAAATGAAGCTTGACCAGGTTCAGTAGCAACATCCTCCATTTGATCATCAACAGCTGCAACTTCTGACACCTTTGAAGGTTCAGAAGAATCCTTACTCAAATATTGTCTTCTCTTTCTTCTAGTAAACATAATTGGTTTCTTGGTCTTTGACGATTTAGTAACAACTGGTGAAGAAACATCAGTCTTCTGAGCCACATCAGCCAAAATTTCAAGTGACTTAAATTGAGTATCCTCTTGCTCCTCATCAGAAGAAACCACTAGCTTCCGTTTACTATTATTCCCAAGTTGTTCCTCTAAGTCCTGAACCTTTCTTTTCAACTCCACAATCTCACCACCAAGTGTAGATTTAGTCTCTGCAAGCTCCTTTTTGAGATCAGCAACCTCAGCCACATACCTGTTCACTAAAGCATATACAGATGTAAGTGTAATAGAGTCCTCAGCTCCACCAGCAGATTGCTCAGTGGTAATGGAAGTTTCATTGGACCTTTCAGGAGAAACATCAATATGCTCAATATTATCCAACCCTTTATTAAATGGTTCCCTAAATGGACTAGATGTGGGCAGTCTACTAACTTCATGCTCAACCTCATCAGAAGTAACATGAATAGGTGGTGGACTAGGACACGGGCTAGGTGAAGGTGTAAGTGTAGCTTCAGCAGTATTAGAAGGGCCCTCATCCATTGCAACTAATGGATTACCATCAGTAGCAACAGTATTAGAGGGTGGAGAACCAACAACATTCCCCTCATCAGCAACCTCATTGTCTTGAGGCAACATGGCTTCTAGCAAAGGATGATGTTCCCCCTCATAATTAGTTTTCATATAAGCAAACAGTTTAGAAGATAAAGCTCCTATGGGACAAAAGGCTTGGGCTTGGGTAGTAATGTCCAAAATCATTTGAAAAAACCTAGGGTACATCAAAAACTTATGCTTTTTCCTATGAATATTTTCAACCATTATATCAAAAATAAACCTGGAAAAGTTATAAGTTAACCCGTGAGAAAGACATACAATACCACATCCCAATTGAGTAGAAAATTGATCCCATCCTCCTGATTTATTGCTTATGCACTGAAGCAACGTGTGAACCAAAAACCTCCACATAGGACACAACTGATTCTTGAACCATACATCAGTCCTTGTACCCCTGTATCCACAATCTCTTAGCCCAGCAAGAATATCCACAACATTAGAATGATAAAATCCATTAACATCGTCCAAGCGAAGCTTTCTTCTAATCAACTCCTCTGTCACAACATACTTTGTCCCGTCAACCATCGCAACAATCTCTGTGTCACTCCGTTTCGAAGCAGATGCCCAAAATTGAGTAACCAATGATTCATATATCACATTAGGAGAATGCGTTAAAGCATAATGAATCTTGGATCTCTTCAAGAACTCCACCATTGGTTCATACAGATCATCACCCTTAGCTTTTCCCAGAAAAGAAACTTTATTATGATCTTTCTTAATTAGAAGCGGCATGTGTAAAATTGTAAGTTAGGGTTAAGAATCACACAATTGGTAGAAATTTCCCAAATTATAGTCAAAAATATCAGAAATTTTGTTGACCATATTTTACGTGTATTTCAACTCTACCCATTGACCAAGTAACACTTCAGCAGGAACACGGTCAATCTGCTAAAGTAATTTACTTCAGCAGAAACCACCCAAGATAAAAATATCATCAGTAAATATCTAGAGCGTTACTGTGCCACCCAACTCGCATTAAATTACATTAATCCTCGAATCCGTCTATATAACAATCCCAATGCACACTTCACACACATCATTTACCCCCAATTTTCATCACAAACCCTAATTTCATCAAAAACCCTCAATCAACCATAATCAACCATGAATACCAAACCAGAGGTAATAAACCTCACTTCCTCATCCTCATCATCATCAACATCATCATCATCAAGTGAAGATACTAACCCATGGCTTTATTACTTTCCTCAACCTTATCCGCGCCCAAGAAAATCACCTTTTCTCCCTTCTTTAGAAGATGACAGTGTGGTAGATCCTTCTGAGTCATCAAGAGGATCAGATGATTCTACTGAGCGCCTAGAGCCAATCTTCAATAGATTGGTTAGAGAGGAAGCAAAGAAAGGACAACCTTCATCATCCCAACCCCAAACAAGGCCACGTGCCAGAAATCCACCACTCCCAAAGGACAGAGAGGTGGTTCTTGGTCTTTCTGCACCAGGTTTTGGTGCTTCATCACATATCGTAAAGGGGAAGGGTAAAAGGAAGATGGATTGATTGCTTTTTGGTGAAACCAGTAGATGAAGCACAAAGGACAATGTGTATTCATCTTCATCATCTTCGATTTCCTTAATCCATCCTTCCCATTTTGATCCTTAGCTTCTTCGTCATACTGGTCATGCATATCCAGCCATCGGGATAGAAGATATAGGCTAGACGATGATAGGAGCTAGAATAGGTTAAGTAGATCATGTATAGAACTGATCTTGTATTTCCATATGAAGTTGATTGTAATCTGTAAGCTGTAAGCTGTAAACTGTTTCTTGAATGAATGAGCAATTTAACTTCAGTACATCTCTTTAGTACTTTATCTTCAGCAGAAACAATTTACTAACTTCAGTACTTTGCTTTAGTAGAAAACATGCTTCTAGCTTACTTGACCATTCTCCTATGAACCAAAATCTGTGAAATTTAACTGAAAAATGCAATCTGCAAAACATACACAGAAAAACACACAAACCACACCAAACAAAACTCACAAAACATTAGCTGGTTAGTGTTAGCAAATATACAAAGTTTACAACATAAATCCTCCCCTGAGGCCTATGCCTCCCCTTAAACTTTGCAGTTAAGGGTTAAGCATTCCAATATGGACCACAAGGTGTTGAAACCTTGGTCCATCAAAAGCCTTAGTTAACAAATCAGCCACATTATCATCAGTGTGAATTTTAACCACTTTTATCAAATGTTTTTCATATGCATCTCTTATAAAGTGGTGCCTGATTTCAATATGCTTAGTTCGACTGTGAAAAACTGGATTTTTAACTATGCATATGGTACTCTGATTATCAATAAAAATTGTTGTGTTCATGAAGTTATACCCATAATCCAACAATTGATTTTGTATCCAAAGAACCTGTCCACAGCAATTTGCAGCAGCAACATACTCTGCTTCAGTAGATGAGGTAGCCACAATAGTTTGTTTCTTGCACTGCCAAGAAATCAATCTCTTTCCAAGGAATTGGCAACCTCCAGTTGTGGATCTCCTATCCAGATTTGAACCGGCATAATCACTGTCACTATATGCTTCCAGCTTAAAAGGAGACTCTTTTGGGTACCAAAGGCCTAAATGGGGTTGGCCTTTCAAATACTTAAAGATCTTCTTGACTGCATTCAGATGGGAAGCAAGTGGAGTGACTTGATGTCTAGAACAAGCACTCACAACAAACGCAATATCAGGTCTAGAAGCTGTTAGATACATCAAGGAACCAATCATAGATCTGTATAAATGAACATTCACAGGTAGATCTGGTTCAGTGCTGTTCTTAGATTTTGGAGCTTCATAAGGTGTTGTGGCAGTCCTGACACTTTTCATACCAAACTTCTTCAAGATGTCCCTCACATATTTGTCCTGACTGATAAAAATACCATCAGGTTTCTGCTAAACTTGGAGACCCAAAAAGAAAGTAAGCTCCCCCATAGCACTCATCTGAAACTCTCCCTTCATTAGCTCCTCAAACTCCCTGCACCAGGCTTCTTTAGTGGATCCAAAAATAATATCATCCACATAAACTTGCACAAGTATGATTTCTGTGGAATTCTTCTTAAGGAAAAGTGTCTTGTCAATGGCACCTCTTCTATAACCATGCTTCAGCAGAAATGATGAAAGCCTAGCATACCATGCTCTTGGTGCCTGATGTAGTCCATAGAGAGCTTTAACTACCTTGTAAACATGATTTGGATGATTTGGATCTTCAAATCCTTTAGGTTGAGTGACATAAACCTCCTCTTCTATTTCACCATACAGAAATGCACCTTTAACATCCATTTGATACACCATGAAACCCATGTAAGATGCATAGGCCAAGAAAATACGAATGGCCTCAACTCTAGCAACAGGTGCAAACACTTCATCATAATCAATCCCCTCCTCTTGTCTGAACCCCTGAGCCACTAATCTTTCTTTGTTTTTAATCACAACACCCCTTGCATCTCTTTTATTCTTCAAAATCCATTTTGTCCTAATTGCATACTTCCCCTCAGGTAGTGGAACTAATATCCAAACCTGCTGATTTTGGAACTGTTGCATTTCTTCTTGCATTGCTTCAAGCCAACTTGAATCATCCATAGCTTGAGTAACATTGGTTGGTTCCACTTGAGAGAGAAAACATGCAAACAGACAATGCTGAAAATCTGTGTGATTGTCCCTTTGCTGGTTTGAGACATAAGAGATAAAAGCTACTTGATCATATTTAGAACTTGTTACAGTGCCTCTAGTTCTAACAAGTGCATTAGGATCACCAATAATATTGGTCTGTGGATGAGTAATGTTGATCCTTTTAGTAGCAGTGGTGTTGACATCAATGGAGGTATCAAGATTACTCATAGTTGGCTCAAAATCACTGTCATAGGAAGGTGAGGTGAAGATGCCAGTTTTGGGTTGATAATTACCAAGATCTGTAGCACTTGGAAATCATGTATAAGGTTCCCCAAAGTCTGTGGACACTCTAGTAGAAATGGGAGTAGAAACAGCATCGCCTTCAGCAGATTTGGTGATCTTAGGAGAAACAGAATCACTGTCAGCAGAATTATGATTTCCACTGACTGCTTCTTTTGCAACCTCCCCAGCAATCTTCTCAGCCTCTAGATTAGCTGCATACTCCTGTTTTTGAATCCTAGCAAGGTCCTCTGCATAGTTGGACTCATCTTCACTCTCATCAGTAGTAACTTTGGAAGTGTCACCTGAAAAATTATTAGGGAGAAAGAAGGTACAATAATAGGATGTCCATCATCCTCAAACTCACTATCAGAATCAGCATTCATGATATTAGCACTGTCAGTAGAAGACTCTTGTTTACCTGCATTTTGGTTAGCCACATGTCTAGAATAACCCAAATAATCAGTTAAGTAATCAAGATCAAAAGACCAAACATGACCTTGTCCTTGAACATTAGGCTTGTCTTCTAGAAATCTCAGGTTCAAAGTCTCCTCAATCTTCTTAGCATTCAAATTGTATACCCTATACGCCTTACTTTGAGCCGAATAACCCACAATATAACCCTCATCAGCCTTCTCATCAAATTTACCCAGTGGATCACTAGTATTTAAAATAGTCACTTGACATCCAAAAGGTTTAAGGTAGTGAATAGCAGGAACTTTCCCATAGAGAAGTTCATAAGGTGTCTTAGAATGAGGTCTAGTAATAGATACCCTGTTCAGAACATAACAAGCTGTGCCAACTGCTTCAGTCCAAAACATTGTAGGTAACTTAGAGTCTGCAAGCATAGATCTTGCTGCCTCTATAGGTAACTTAGAGTTCAAGAATGCAGTATTGATAGAACTCTGTAAGCATAGATCTTGCTGCCTCTATAAGGGTCCTATTCTTTCTTGGAGTGTTATAGTCCCTTTTTATTCCTTTAGACTTACAGAGTTCTATCAATACTGCATTCTTGAACTCTGTCCCATTATCACACCTGATGCCTTTAACCTTTTAATTCAGCTGATTTTCAACAAGGGTAATAAACTCTCTTAAAACTGGAGATGTTTCATCTTTTGTTCTCAGAAAGAACACCCAACAAAACCTGCTAAATCCATCAGTGATTACCAAAAAAAAGTACTTGTGATCAATACTGCGGACTAGAGTTGGACCAAAAAGGTCCATATGTAGCAACTGAAAAGAGGTTCTGAGATAACACTCACAGCAGTAATAGCTTTGTAAGAGGCTCTGTGTTGCTTTCCTTTGTTGCAGGCAACACAGTTATGTTCATTGGTGAAAACCTTTGAAGGACGTCCTTCAACAAGACCCAGTTTAGAAAGCTTGTTTATGGTCTTGAAGTTCACATGAGCCATCCTTCTATGCCATTTTGTAGACTCATCCAGGGATGCTTTAGCCACCAAACAAGTTAGATCACCTTTTGGTTGAACATTATTAAAGTTGAATGTGTAAAGATTGTGAGTACGAGGAACTCTCAGCAGAATTGATGTATCTTCTGGTAGTTTGAAGTCTTTAGATAGCACAAGACATTCATCCTCAGAGAAGAATACTTTGTTCTTGGTGTCACAGATTTGTGAGAATGAGAACAAGTTGAAGTGTTGTAGTTCCTTGACATAGTACACATTCTCAAAGTCCAGTTGAGGTGTTTTGATTGTCCCTTTCCTAGTGATTCTACCATCACTTCCACCAAAAGTCACATTGCCTCCTCCTTCTATGGGTACGAAATTATGCATCATATCTCTGTTTCCTGACATGCTCCTTGAGCAACCACTATCAACAATGCCAACATCCTTGTGCTTAAGAGGATGATCCTACAACAACAACAAAAATATACAAATATTAGTACACTATTGAGGCTCAAGTCATTACTGACTTAAACCTGCCTTGTGGATCTTTAGATTGAGGCCATGTAGATTTATAAGATCCACTATTGTTCTTGAGTTTCCATTGAAATTTAGGTCCCCTTTGAGTCCAAGAACAACCTGCTGAGGGCTTCACAGCAGTATCCCTATAACCCTTCCCAGCATTCATTGAGTCAACATATCCAGGCCAATAACCATTTTTAAAATATGAACTTGTTGGTTGCACAGATGGTCTAGCAACTGAGCTTCTCCAAGTAAAAGGAGGAGATGCATAGGTTGCTTGTGGAACATAAGGTGATATAGCATTAACATTAGTCCACATTGGTCTAGATTTCCCAGCACATACACCCATTCTTTGTTCATGAAAATCACAATCCTTAATTAAATGAAATTTACTTCCACACACAAAACATGTCTTCTGTTTAGAAGATTTATTCAAACCAAAAGATGTTCTATTACAAGCAGAAGTATTCAAACCAAAACCATGAAAAGAATTGTTTTTAACAGAATTATTATTCAAAGAATGAAAAGACAAGTCTTCAGAGGAAACTGTCTTGGAAGAGGATTCCTTAGCAGCAACTCTAATAGGCTTGTAGGTAGGCTTAGGTGCAGGCTTGGGTGAGGTCTTGGGTAGGTCTGACTTATCACTTGAATCACAGCTGGCATAAGAAGTAGACCCTTGATCAGAAGATTTGTCACTGTCAGAGCAAGAGACAAAATCATTAGATGAAGAATCAGGGTCTGGCAAGTCTTTTGACTTTTTGCCATACAGATGATGTGATCCATCAAAGTCAACAGTAAGGGAAAGGTCAACAGGCATAGGTATTCCTCTAATAGATCCACGTACAGCATGTAGGTCATCTTCTTTGATATAGTTAGCTAAGCCTGCTGGTGTAGTTTTACGCCCATCATACCTAGCTTCTAATCCTACATACTTTTTAAAACCTAAACCTATTGCAGAGGTCTCAGATTGACTACTATAGAGTTCTTTAGCTAGATTTAGACCAGATTTTTGCCATTGTTTATGTCTAGCTATTTCTTCATCTAATTTCTCTTTCAACACAAGATTTTTTGAAATTACACCTGCTTTTTCTTTCTCAGTCCTCCTTACGTCATTTTTAGTACATTTTAAATCACTTTCTAACACTCTAATTTTCTCATCATAAGCTATTTGATTCTTCTGAAACCAAACCTTTTGTCTTTCTAATGTTTTTAAAGCCTATTTATAAGCTTCAACTTCAACATAGCATTCATTATATTTAGGTTTCAAAATATCATAGGCTTCCTTAAGTTCATTATAACGTTCACTACAACCAAACAAACAATTTTGTACCTGAGAGAGACCCATCAAGGCAATTTGATCATGCCTATCCTCTGAAGTACAGCATGCCAGCAACCCAATATTATCAGCTCCAGAACTTTCATCATTCTCCTGATCATGCAGCTTCCAGTCTACATTAGCATCCATAGTGACCATAGCAACTGAGGATCCAGTCTTCGAAGTGCCAGCATCCCTTTGATTCTGCTGATAAGAAGAATATCTTACTTCATCACCAACCTTCCTATCTTTGCACTCTCTGGAGAAGTGACCCATCTGATGACATGTAAAGCACTTGACCTTCCTTTTGTCAAACCTGGCTGGATCTCTTCCCTGAAAACCAAATTTCCTCCCAGCCTTACGCTCAAATCTCTTGATGTCCATAGAGAGCATGGCCACTTGCCACTTCAACTTCATCTCCTCCATCTCCAGTGGGTCAACCTGTTCAAAATCCTCATATGCAAGTTCCTGCTGAGGATCATAATCAGCAAAGAAGGATCCAAGCACATCTTCCATTACACCACTAGATTTAGAGTGAGAGCTTGATGGAGTGGTAGTGTAAGATGATGATGAGTAAGTGGGACTTGGAGCATGAATCAACTTAGGGGTAGAGGCCCTAACAAATGCTGTGTGACTAGCAGTGGAAGATGTACGATAAGGACTTCTTACATCATGCTCAAGAGCTTTAAGTTTGTTGTACAGCTCATCAAAAGTAAGCATATCTAGCCCACCTTTAGTTTTGAAAGCAATGCTCACTTGTAGCCAGGATTGAGGTAAAGATCTCAAGAACTTAGAATTACAATCATCATTATCTGGCTTTGCCTTAAGCTGATTCAACTGACTTAAAATCTTGTGAAACCTGTCATAGCCCTTGTAAATTCCTTCCTCTTCAGAGATTTGAAATTCTTCAAACTGTTGTCTCAGCCTCGATTTTCTCATTCTCCTAGACTCCTCATTCCCTCCAAACTTGGCCTTAATAGCCAACCATATATCCTTAGCATCCTGCATGAAGTGAAAATCACTCAAGTGATCCTCAGGAATAGCTTGAAGAAGAATCGTTTTCACTTTGGTTTCTCTCTAAACCACCAGTAACTCTTCAGCAATTTTAGGAGGAACAAAAGTCATGTTACCATCAGCATCTGTGGTAGTCCTCTTCAAACTGTTTCCCTTCCTTACAATCTCCCACAGATTCCAATCAATGTTGGAAATCCAGTTTTGCATCTTCATTGCCCATCATATTCTTCCTTCTTTAGGTAAGGAAACTTAGCGTTGCTGTTCGAGAGACTTAGTTGTTGCAGATGGGTGGTGTTTTGGTTGTTGGTGACATCCATACCATCATTTGATCCAGGCATGGTGAATGTTGTTTTGGTTGTATGGGTGATTAGAAAAGATTGTTCTTAGTATCGTAGAGACTCTCTCGAGGCTCTGATACCACTTGTTGAAACGTTAGACCTTGATAGATCTTGAGCACTCGCAGATCGTTAGTATTGCTTATGTAATCACAAACAAACTAATAGACAATCTCTACGACTTATATTCTTTAGCGAAAATCAAATATAAGCACAAACACAAATAACTAAGAACACGTTGATCCTCTATGGATCTTTATATTACTAAAACTTTGTTTTTCAACTCGTTACATCATTCATACTATTGTGTTTCTTTTATACACAAGGAACCCTAACTTGTTTCCTAAGAAACGTATAAACATAAAACTAAATAAGATATACATAATCACTTCCTAATAAAGCTCATGCATATCCTAACTAACAATAGAATACACGGAATAACAATCTCCGCAGAAACCATCTACATGGTTTCACTACTTCAGCAGATTCTCTTCTTCAGCAGAAACATTGAACTTCAGCAGAATCCTTCAGCAGAAACATTAGTAGAATTCTAACTTAGCAGAATTCCCAACAAATCTCACAATATTCAGCCTATTCTGGTCGTTTTGACAGGTATTTCGCTGAAAACGGAGTTACGGATCAAAAGTTATGGCCGTTTGAAGTTTTGACGTAAAAAGTCAACTTTGGTCAAACCTCTTCTTAAGACAAATCGCTACAGAAACAATAATTAACCAAGTCGCTTGAACCAAGTCGCTAAGCACCAAGTCGCTAAGTAGCAACTCGCTAAACCTCAAGTCGTTGTGAATCAAGTCGCTAAGACCCAAATCACTGAACACAAGTCGCTAAAGCACCAAATCGCTAAATAGTCAAGTCGCTAAAGAGCAACTCGCTAAGTATCCAAGTCGCTAATGTCAAGTCGCTGAGAACAATAAGTACAAGTCGCTAGAAATAATGAAAGTAAGTCGCTAACCCCACCAAGTCGCTAGCCGTTGTGGAGAATCCACTAACTTGTACTGTTTGTCGGCTTGTCACAATAGACAAGTCGCTAAGCTCAAGTCGCTACGACTAACACTACAACTCGCTATAAATTACTGAAGCAAGTCGCTACGAAGAAATTCACAACAAGACTCAAGTCGCTACCTTGAAAAACTTCAAAAACACACTTTTCAATCCAAAACAAGCCCAACCACAGTGATTCAAGCTTTCCAAATCAAAACCCAAGCACTTACAATGATTCTAAACACAAAAGTACACTCAAAATTGAAACTTTAACACAAGAAATGATCCAAATGATGCAAAAACCACTAAACTTTTTCAAACTCAAAAACCATCTAAAACCACTAGAAATCCAAGGATATGTAAGAGAGATGATCAAACCATGGCTCTGATACCATTTGTAACATATTAGATTTCACAAACACACAAACACACAATAATATGGTTCGAATAAGATAGAGTTTTAGAGAGAGAAAGTAGGATGGGAGCCTTTCTAGAAAGAGAAAATGAAAGAAAACATAGAAGGTTAGATTAAATGAAAGGTCCAACCCTCTACCTTGGGAGGTAGAGGGTATTTATAGTTACAAACAATACGTCCTCCTATCGGACTGTGGATCAGGCATACAGTGGGTAAAGACCCATCCTTCCTCCACGGTTTTACACTAAACTATTCTACGCTACAAACTAACTAATAAACTACTAAATAACGTAAATAACTACAAGTCTACGAGCTAAAATATGCTAGACCATAATTGGGGTGACCAACACTTTAATATGGAATTTCCAATTCCTAACAAAAACCAAGGTCAACGTAACTCCTCGAAAAACCATGAAGATTATAAGTAAAGGGTAAGAAACAGGAGCAACAAGATCTCTCACATATTAAGTGTCACCGTTGTGATAAGTACGAACACTTTGTTTCAAGATGCCCTGATCGAAACCGAAACCATGAAGTTAACCTCAATGAGACACAAGAGAGAGATGTAAATCATGAAGAAGGCACGTTCTTTATGATGAACTTGGTTCAAGAAACGGTTTTCATGAATGAAAAAAAGTTTACTCCTCCAAAGATCAAGTCCAATACCGAAGGAGATGATGTATGGTACTTTAACCGGAGAAAGTAATCACATGACAAGTAATTACTCTTAATTTTTTTTAATTAAATGAAAATATAATAGGTCATGTAAGATTTGGATACGGATCATGTGTGAGTATAAAAGTAAAGGGCTCGATTTTGTTTCAAGGGAAAAACGAGAAGCAAAAATTGTTGAAATATATTATTACATTCCCGGTCTTCGTAGTAATGTGATACGTCTTGGACAAGCTTTAATATCCGGTTGTGATATTATAATACGAGGTGATTTCTTAACCATGCATGATAGTTGTGTAAATTTGCTAATTTAAGTCCCAAGAAGTGCAAATCATCTCTACAAGGCTCAACTACAACTTGGGAAACCTTATTGTTTGCAAGCTAACATTGATGAAGAGTCGTGGTTGTGGCACGTGCGACTTGGTCATATCGGCTTTGGTGCGGTGAACTTGATGCACAAGTTAGCTAAAGGGGTACTGGTAATTAAGCATCAAGATCAAGTATGTGAGTCTTTCGTGGTTGGAAAACAAACAAATCGATCATTATACAAGAAGGCAACATATAGAGCTTCACAAATTCTTGAGATGGTACATGGAGATATATGCTGACCGATAAATCCTCCCACTCAAGCAGGTAACTCTTATATCCTAGTTCTTATTGATGATTACTCTAGGTACATGTGGTATTTTCTTTTAAAGCACAAAAGTGACGCGTTTGGAATAATCAAAAGATTCAAGACGACAATTAAAAAATTAACGGGTAAAGAGATTGTAACATTTCATACGGATAGAGGTGGTGAATTTACATCACATGACTTTAATCGGTTTTGTGACCAAGAAGGAATAACACGTATGTTGATGGCTCCTTATGCACCTCAACAAAATAGAATTGTTGAACAACGAAACCGTACTCTACTTGAGATGACAAGGTGTATGATGAAGGAAAGAGGTGTACCAAATAAATATTGGGGTGAAGCGGTTCGACATGCAACATATATAATAAATAGGACACCTACAAATGAGATTGATTCTATTGTAAAGAATAATAATTGGAAACTCGTTTTTCTTCCTAAAGGTGTTAAACTGATTGGGTTAAAGTGGTTATTCAATATTAAACGAAACGCGAGTGGCTCAATCAACAAGTACAAAGCGGGTTTAGTTATTAAGAGCTATGTACAACAACCTGGTATTGACTTTGATGAAGTGTTCACACCGGTAGCTCATCTGAGGCCATACGACTCTTAATTGCTCTCACAGCCGGAAAAAGATGGAAGATTCATCATTTAGATGTTAAAACGGATTTTCTCACAGCTGGGAAAGGATGGAAGATTCATCATTTGGATGTTACTCAACCAGAGGGTTTTGAAAAACCAGGAGAGGAGAGAAAAATGTATAAGCTAGCTAAATCTTTGTATGGCCTAAGGCAAGCTCCAAAGGCATGGAACATAAAGCTAGATATCACTTTAAAGGAGATGGGTTTTCAACAATGAATGCAAGAAAAATGTGGTTTATAAAGCGGTAACCAAGGGAGAATTTATCATTGTTGCGGTTTATGTAGATGTTTTATTCGGGAATAGGACAAGCTTAGGTTGCATCAATAAGTTCAAGAAAAGGATGACATCTCAATTTGAAATGTCGGATCTTGGTAAATTAACTTATTACTTGGGTATTGAAGTATCACAAGGAAAATATTGTATCAAGATCAAGCAAGAGAGGTACGCCCTGAAAATCTTAAGAGAAGCAGGTATGGAAAATTGCAATGCACCACTTTATATCCAATGGAAAAGGATCTTAAGTTGTCAAAAGCTGAAAATGAACCACAAGTTGAAGCTACACGATATAGAAAGGTAGTAGGTTGTTTACGTTATCTCTTGCATACTCGTCCAGATTTAATATACTCGGTTGGTGTGCTTAGTTGATACATGCAAAGTCCAATAAAATCACATGCTTGTGCTATCAAGAAAATCCTACGATATCTTAAAGGTAAAACTTTGTTTGGAATTAAATACAAGCGAGGTAATAACATGAAATTGGTAAGATATAGTGACAGAAGTCATAATGTTGATATTTACGATGGACGAAGTACTACTGGACCCATTTTCTATCTTGGTACATCACCCATTACATGGTGCTCACAAAAGCAAACTACCGTAGCATTATCTTCGTGTGAAGCTGAGTTCATGGCAGCCACTGCAGCTATGTGTCAAGCAATTTGGCTTAGGGAGTTATTGGCAGAAGTGACGGGGTTGGAAAGACAAAAGGTGTTAATTAGAGTTGATAACAAGTCAGCAATTGCTTTAACAAGAAACCCGGTCTTTCATGGTAGAAGCAAACACGTCCACACTCGATATCACTCCATTCATGAGTGTGTGGAGAATGAGCAGGTAATTGTTGAGCATGTATCCGGTGAAGAACGAAGAGCAGATCCATTAACGAAGGCCTTGGCGCGTGTAGGGTTCAAGGAGATGAGGTCGTTACTTGGTATGCAAGAGTTACCCTTTTCGACTTAGAAATTCAGAGGGTGATTGTTGATGAATTCCTGAAGAATGATCGTGGTTGTTATGGCGTGGATCACACTTCAAAATCCTAGTTGGAGTGTTAGTCCAACTCGTTCAAGTTTATCCTATTATGGAGTACTTTTACTTTATTTAGGAGAGGTTTAATGTAATCCTAGTTGTAGTCTAACGTGTATTGGTTAGTCTATATATACCATGAAGGGTAGCGTATTACATTGTATCAATTGAAGTTTTTGAGTTAATATTTCTTCAATACAATATTGCGTATTACCTGGAAATTTTGTTCCTACTGTCGATTTCATAGTTACTGTAACAACGTCATATTCCAGTATTGATTCTCTAATATCCATCACAATGTAAAGGAGTCTTGGAAAGAAGTGGGACAATCACAAGTATAGAAATCAAAGCTTAAAGCTTTAAACTTTTTCTCAATGGTGAATGGCTATTCATTTTGTTGGGATTACGTGTAACTACTATTCAAGTGTCGGTCATTAATATTGTAATAGTTGCTAATTAGGCTTATATGTTTGTATTAATTGCAAGGCTTATGCAGTAAGTCCATGAGCCTATGCTTAGGTCCAAACTAAACAAGGAAGGGACTAGAAGTGTTGCCCTAGCTCCCTTGCCTATAAATACTATGTAAACCTTCTTAAGAGGGTGTTGGTTCTTCTCATTTATGCTCATTCATTTTTTATTCATGTGTGTCTGAAGAATACGCCATCTCTTTCTCTCATCTCTTTCTATTTATGATAAGGATTAAAAACATACGTTTTAGGGGGTTATTTAAGCCCTAAATAGACACATTTTATATCCGTTACTGCTTAAAATCGTTCGTTTTCACTTTTTAGGTCTTTTGGAAACAAAATGCTGGAATGAAGCATATTTGGACGAAAAGGAGTGAAAACATGAAGAAAATGGCAAAGTCAAGATCAAAGGCACTCTAGCACACCTGACGGCATCCCAACCAAAGGGCGACGCCGTCCCTTTATAGAAGACTTGATCAAAAGTGCACACGACCGCTCAGCGGAATTTCTGGTCCTAAAGCCTGACGGCGTCACGCCTAAACTATGGAAGGCGTCACTCACAACTTTCACACCAGACGCCCAAGATCCAAGATTCAGACGACGTCGCTACTGAAGACTGACGGCGTCACACATCTCAACTGACGCCGTCCCAACGATGACTTGGCCTAAACGAAACCCTAATGACGGCTACCTGACGTCGTCACTAGCAAAAGGTGACGCCGTCGCGATTGTAAATCTATATATAAAATTCGATTTTTCTGTATTTTAAGAGGTAAAATTTTGGAGAGTAAACCCTAACTCAGTTGTAGTCCGACTTGGACAGTATTCTAAGGTCCCATACCCTATTTTACATCACAAGATAAGTTTGTTTATCCAATTTATGATTATGTCTACCCCATGTTCAATTGATTGTGTGTATGCTTGTTTGTTTAACATGTCTAGCTAAATTATTCTTGTGTTTGCTTAGATATATGAAACCTAGTTATTAATTGTTGTTAGGTTGTCTCTTGTCTTAATTGGTAGACGCTAGATTAAGGAAAATTGGCTTCTTCTTTCATTGTTGCGAGCTTTAACGTCCTAAATAGCAAAAAGCCTTTGAGTACATATTAGGCCATTCATTGTGTTTATTGCGTGAATTGTAGCTTTAGGATAGTAGTGTATTCGGGGGGGATGCTATTGCACTTGCCGATCCTGGGTATTCTAAAGGAGAGTTGCAATTCATAGAACTAGGGAATTAGGCACCACCCTACGACCAACCGGAATACAACGCACCCAGCAAGATGTGGTGATAATCTCTTACTGCCTCTGAACCTTACAAATCCATCTTCACAATATCAAATAAAATCTTAAAGAGCAAAGATAAATAAAGATCTTGATACAAACCCATCATCAATCTTTGGAAAATCAAAACCCCAGAACAGAAAAACCTACCTGGTCTCGAAATATTGAAGAAAAAAAATGAAAAGTTGGATTAAAGGGTTCGTTTGGTTTATATTTCGAAATAAAGAAATGATTATAATGTATTCTTATTTATGTTTAGTGGGGTTTACAAAAGGAAATATCAAAGAGATACTTTGTTTGTTAGATGAAAGATATGGTGAGAATCAGAAAGTTTGGTGGTTGGCGTCCGGCTTTTGGGTGTGTTAAGTGAAGAGAAAGATTAGGATAGTATATTATATAATAAGGTTTAGGGTTAGGTCAATTAGTTGGGCTTATAATTTGTAGTTCAATTTTGTTTGGGCTAAACATTTTGAGTAGTTAGTTGGGCCAAATATAAAACACAGCCTAGAGACCCAATTTTGTATAGTATTAATTTTGTGTGTGTTGAGGTAGTTTTCACGAAACCGACGAATTGAAAGGATAACACATTTGTTGACATGGATGAATCAAAACCGTGTTTTTGTGAAATTCAAAATTGAATTTTTTCCAAATATTTTTGTTACATTCAAGCTACTTATTCATCTATTGCTATAGTTTAATATATACTTAAAAAAACAGATAATTAAAACCATTTAGACAATTTATAAAAAAAAAACAAACAACTTTATTTCAATCAGATTCAGACTTTTCAACCACCTCTTACCAGTAAGATGTGGTAATCAGATTCAGACCCAAAACATCTTAATGAAACAAACACACCCTTAATTATACAGCAAGGGCAAAATTGTCTCATATAAAATCAAAAATATTCCTCTTAATTTCATTCTTACCAGATCTTCATTCTTACCAAATCACGATTTACACACACACACACTAACCATCATCAATCCGTCGTTGGTGTGCGTCGTCCTCCGTTGATTTACACACACATACAAACACACACACAATAACCGTCGTCAATCGATAGCCAATACGCCATCGTTCAACCGTCGATCCACCGCCCGCCGTTGGTTTTTATATGAAAAATCAGTGTACAAATAAAAATGGAGTACCTAAAGTAAAAGAAAATGATTGGTGGGAAAATGATTTCTTTGGCATATCGTTTCTTACAATCGGTGGGATTTGTTTTGTTGTGGCGATTAATTTCATAATAATATATGTGGTGATTGAATCGAGACCTCTAGGAGATCCAACATATTTGTCATGGAATAGAAATCAAGGTGGGAAATAAACTTAGGCGTTAGTTATGCATTTTAATTACTTGTTTGGTGTAAATGTTTTTGTTACACAAGATTGGTTAACATTCAAACCTTGTCGATGATTCTTTTGTGTGAATGGAGACGAACATCACGAACATCATTGGAAATATGAAAGCTTTTGTGTCTGGTTGTAGGCTCATGCCCCCTAGTATACTAGTCGAACGAAAAATCTGAAATCCATGGTTAATTGAAAAGCTTTGTCATGTGGTGTCAACTACAAAGGATCATTAAGATGGAAAAATGAAAAATATCACAAAACTATGATATTATTAAAAAGTGTATATACTTTGTAAAAGATGAATATTTTGATCAAGTATAAATTGCATGCAAATCACATGTGATTCGTGTGTAAATCACATGTGATTCACCTTAAAATAGAAATGAATCGGGTATTTTTAGGTCAGGGTGAAACATGTATTTTTGGTGCAACTCTAAATGAATCGGGTCGGGTTGGGTTGACCCAAAAACACTCTATTGACTATTTTTTCAAGCATATATCATAAATAAATTAACATGCTAGTTATGAAACTAAAACAATATAGTTCAATGAATCTTTGAATAAAGACGATTAAATTGGGGAAAAGACTTTAGAAAAATTATAAAAGTAGGCATCTGACTAATAGGGATGGCCTGTTAGGAAGGCAACGGTGAAAACCTTCTCAACATGGTCAAACACAATCACCTCATCATAAAGGCCAATATGAACATCTAGAAGGTTTCTATCATCCTATGGTGCATTTGAAAATGGAAGTTTTTTCGTCTCTACATACCGCACAGTGTCACATGATTTGTAAAAATCACACATGATTTGTAAAAAATCACTTGTGATTTGTTATTTTAAAAACAACGTGTTATTTTATAAATCACATGTGATTTTAGCCGGCTCGCAATATATCGAGTCGAAAACCTAAGTTACAAAAGAAAGGAAAAAATGACATGTGATTTGTTATTTTAAAAATCACGTGTGATTTTACAAATTGCAAAATCACATGTGATTTTAGTCGTCTCGCAATGTCAAGTCGGAAACACAACTTATAAAAAAAATCACTTGTGATTTCACAAGTCACATGCGATCAAGTAATAAATCACATGTGATTTGCACAAAATCTCATGTGATTCTTTGGTAGATCACATTGAAAAAAAGTTAAAAATCTTACAAAAATAAACTAACATCTTTTTCTTAACATATTCTCTATCAATGTACTAGCAGCAAATTACTGGCAGCAATTCCTATCAATGTACTCATCAATGCTCCACTTAACATATTCTCTATCTTTGTTTTCATCCTAAAGACCAAGTAAAATCTGCAAGTTGGAACTAATAAGCATCAATGATCATCAGTGATTCATCCTCAGTTAAATAAGCAACAAAAAACTAAATCCGATAACCAAATTAGCACAAGAGTATATAACAGACATAACAAAGTTTCTAATAACATAAAAACAGCATAATAAAGGCTATTAGCGTTCAAATGAGCAACGAAATAACCAATCTGTCACTTCTAAAAAGCTAATATACAACTAACCAAATAACCGATCTGTCGTTTCTAACAAGTAAACTCACGACTATATATGATATACGCATTGTGTGTCTTCCAATGTACTCAAACATGAAATATACATATGAGTAACATCAGTGATTAACGTTTCTGGTATGACTTTACTTACACTTGGGTTGTTCAAAACTGATTTTATACACCAACTTCATTTTGCATCAGCTTGTTATTCATGCAGGTCCAATTGAATATTTACAACTTTATAAAATGTTGTAATCATACAGCAAGTCCAAAGTTCAAAAAAGATCATATGCAGACAACAATAATAGGCATTGAAAACAAAAGGCATACACATAGAACATAGCTAATGGCTTAACCGGTTTGATGTTAAAACTTGGGGGAATTGCATACATATCCCTCCAAAGACACATAATTACATATATATCCAATCAAAACTCAAAATTGCATATATATCCTTTCAAACAATTGAAATTGTCACATATACCCAAATTATTATTTTATATATATTTAATATCAAAAGAGTGTGATAATTATAAATTAAATATAAACTGACTATTACACCCTTATTTGTATCTTTTTTTTAATTACAAATATATCTTTTAACCATTCTTTTAAGAAAAAAAAATAACAACAGTTTATAGATCAAATGATATTTTGTAGATCAAATATGAGCTCATTCAAGCATTATATAGTAAACAATGGAGTATCAACACACTGATTCAATCATTAAGATACTTATAGATCAAATGATATAACAAATATTAAACGAGGACACCTATGCAAACCATTAATTAATTGATTCAATTACATGATAAATTTCGTTGGTTATGGTGGAATTTTCGCTGGTTCAATTACAGAATAGAAGATACTAGATTAAGTAAAAGCAAGAATAACACAAAAACATTATATAGAAAAGTTATACAATCAAAACAATCATGATTCACCTAATCAAATTTAGGATTTAATGTTGTAGGAAAACATGTGTCTTGAGAGAAACTGATGAGTTAATGTATCTGGGTAAATGATAAATTTTTTAAGTTTGTGATAAAAAGAAGGGCATAGTCGTCATTATACATATATCAATTATAATTATTAATTTTTTTACTATTAAATATATGTTAAATAATCATTTGGACATATATGACAATTTTATGTCTTTGGAAGGATATATATGTAATTTTAAGTTTTGGTTGTATATATATATATATATATATATATATATATATATATATATATATATATATATATATATATATATCTATACATTATATATAAGAGGAGGCATGCCACGTCATAATGCCACTTGGCATCCCATAATGCTATGTCATATTTCCATGTCATCATTGTATTTATGTGGCATTTTTTTTTTATTTTTTTAAATGACATGTGGCGTTTTAATTAATATATGTACAATTTTTTTTAATAAATTTTAAAATTCGTTTTTGTTTTTGTTATTTTTTAATTTTTTTATTAAAAAGAAGACATTTGTTGGAGTTGAACTTGGGTCATTCATGTTTTTTGTAAACAACTTACCACTAGAGTAAATTGTTTTTTGATTTATATCTTTCAAATCAATACAAATAAGGAGATTATAAAAAAATTATGGAATTTGTATTTTTGGTATGTATCTTTTGAAGATAACAATTAAAATAAATTATGATATATATTACTTAGAAGATAAATATACCATATATATTTTTAACCTATTTTTTTTTGTGTATCCTATTATCTTATTCCTAAACATAATTATCCCTAAAAAGTATAATCGACTTCTTAGTTTAACAGGTGAAGAATCCATAATTTTTTTTTATCGAGTTTCAGTTTAACATGTTTTTTTTTCGAACCATGAAGACTTTATCGAAGGGATCATCCAAGTTTAGGCTAAGAAGAAAGCAAGCTTGAATTACTATGCCTAGAATGTCCTTTTCGCATTGCATTGTACAAGTGCAAACTATTGGATGTTTTCCTGTGATTTTAGTTGTATAAGATTTTACTAATTTTTTCTGTATCATATTTTTACAATCAGCTTTCTGTTTGCTTGTCTTTTATGACTTTCATGTATAATATACATGGATGATTCAGCAGTTGCTACAGTTGGAGACAGTGTGAGCCACGGTATTAAAGGCGTTAACCTATAGGTTGTGTATTTCTTTAGCCTCTGTTTGATTGTATAGGAATTTCATGAGAACCAACCAAAATGCAGTATGGTGGTTTATGTTTTAAAATAACATAAAAGTATTCTCCAAAACGTTGCTTAATGTGGAATAATTAGCTATTTGAGGATGCTTAAAAGAACAAGTATGTACTATATAGAATACAGGTGTGTGAATATTGATGCCTATATCATTCCTTCTCAAGTTACATTTATTTTTCTAAGTGTTACTGTATTTATTATGTTTCATTAACTATGAAATTTAACTCATGCAATAATACCGAATCTCCTTTACCTTATTCAGTTAGCAGCATATAAAGAAAGTGTAGTCCCTGATGATCATGCAAAAGTGAGACGAATTTGCGTGTCAATTTTTAAAATGGCAGTTACGCCCTTGTGGAATTCGCATCCCAGTAATGTAAATATTTTGTTAAAAGTGAGACGAATTTGTCCGTCCCGTTCACAACATGATTCATGACACAGGTATTGCATATTTCTTGATGCATTTTATTTCTTGATGTATTTTTTTATGTTTGTAATCATTTAATGATATTTTTGTTAGCAGGGGGTTGCAAATTAATCAGACGATCAAGCAATGGTTTTTTTTTCAAATATGTAACTAACAAATATATTCTATGTCTGTAGTTGGTCAAGTGTTGCAAGAATCATTCGCTGGCCCTTAGTTTATTGGTGGTTCGCTAAAGGGGAAACCAATTGCACGATGGCAACGCCTGTTCAGTGAATTGTCTAAAAGAATCCCATCTGTTTGGGAAAAGCATGATCTTATATTACATTCTCTAAAAAAACATTGCATCAGTTTAAGGATCAACCTGAAATCAAGCAATGTTATATGGGCATGGGATCATTTCCTGAAGATAAAAAATAGTCGCTACAACGCTTTTGGATGTGTAGGTATACAAGCACGGTGAAGATGGATTAGCCACCCAAAACAACCTCTTGGAACTCTATTTCAGAAACCTTGCAACTTTGTTCCCAATAAGGTACATATGCTCTTAATTAACAGCTGGTAGGAATATGCTATCATTTGGTTATAATTTGTATCAGATTGCATGAAACATGTACCTATTATTCTAAAGGCAACATAAAGTTCCTACTACTGCCTACCATTATGAAGAGGAATCTGTTATGCAATATGGTTTAGGCTACATTGGAGTTGGAATCTAAGGATGTGTAGTTGTTTTACTACTTCATTTACTTTGGCTCACAGAAGGCCCTGGTTGTTCTGCTCTTTCAAGCCGTTTGTATGAAATAGGTATATCTTTATTACATCTCCATGTTATTGCAAAAACATATTTTACTTAATTTTTCAAATGAGTTAGAAAAAATTCTATCTTTAGTCAGGTTAATCTTTAAAGCTACTTCTCTAAGCTGCACTTAAATGATGTCCCATTAGGGATCCCATTTGATGTATATGAATTAATACATAAGCACATAAAGTACTAACCTATTGGTTTTGCTCGGGTAATCAAACTTGGATCTTGGATCTTGAATCTTGTGAATCACGAAACACTTTAGTGACTAAAGCAAGTCACCTCTAACTCATAACCATGATGCATGATAATTAAATCAAACCTGAATATCATCTGATGGTTAACAAACAATGATAACTAAATCACGGCCAACTTAGAATTAGCCATGATTCTCAGATACCTGTTGCTCGTGTTGTGTAGGTTCCACAGAACTTTGACAACCTTACAAGAAACGATGTTTATGGCAATTCTTTATGGGTCATTAATGAGGTAAGACTTTGTATATATAGCAGTTGCAATACCATCTAGGATGACATTTGTATTCTTTGTACCTATGACTAAATTAATTTATTATCTAATAAAGGTGGAAATTGGATGTTTTGACTACCATTGAGGGAGTCTATATATTGGAAGTGGGTGCTTTCACAAGAGATGCTCTATGTGGCATAAGCTATAGCAATGACATGCTATTCGATTGGGAAAAAGAGAATTGTAAACAACTAATACGAGCAGCAGAAGCCACCCACGTGCTTGAAAAGAAATGGAAACCCCATGCAAGCTGTAGCTATGAACACAACACTCAATGGGGAAAGGAGGTCTACTCTCCCTCTCAGATCTCCTCGAATTAAACAAAAGTACAAATCTTTTTATTAAAAAAAAGTAATAACCTTATTGCAGTACTAATTCAGTGTCGCAGACTAATCCACGAGATTTCTTTGCAATGGTGTTGCTTAGGGTGGTATAGGTATGTCTTTCTTGTGTGCATATAATAGGATATGTTGCAGCCATATTGAGTATTGGGTCGAGTGTTACACATTATCAGAAAGTAGATATTGCATTTATATTCAATGGGTACTAACATTAACTTCATAGGAGCTATGAATTTAACGAAGTTAACAGTGATTTTAGCATTTGAACAAGGTAATCATCTGTAATATATGGTTTTTCTTTAATTATATGTTGCAAAGATGTTTAAAGATGATTAGGATTTTTTGAGTAATGTTAAGCCTTTGATAATATGTGGTTATTGGTAAGACTTTGATCATATATTTTCTCAAGTGAATGTATAGGTTTATTAAACTGTGAAGTTAAGTAGGTTTGAATTAACAAAACGGTGAACTTAATTAAGTAACTGCAGATTTGCATAACTATGAACTTGGGCAACTGTGTATTATTAAACTATGAAGTAAATAAGAAATTTTTATTTACACAACTGTGAACTTAAGCAATTGGCGGGAAGTTGTTGATAAAATTATATACACAATAACGTTTTGTATGAAGTTGTTAATAGATTGGTTACCTTAAGCGGAAAGCTCAAGAAATTTAACACCAAGTTAGCTGTGAGTTAAGCGAAGTTAATTGTGAATTTAGCGGTTGAACAAGGAAAGCTTTGTAATATACAAATCTTTGGACTTTAAATATAAGGTATACGCATCTATAATGATGATTCGAAGTTTTTTAGTTATCATATTTGTTTCACAAATTACTGTTGATGCGCATATTCTGAATGCTACTTAGCTGCAAAGCTTGATCATAAGTCATTTTGATACGATCCCAGGTTAGTCACGAAGAAATACTTGCATATACTGTTTACATGAGTGAATTTATAAACAAGTTTGGATTAGAGTTTGTTATGGCTCACAGACACGCTCTTATTCAATAAAGAGTTTCATATGGAAAAATGAGATATCATGTTTTTACCAACTTCTGTCATGTACAGCTTATTTATGTTTGAAACTTGTGACTGCCTCACTATTTCTTAATCCAGGTGTGAGAAATGTAGATGCATGTTACAAGCAGCACATCTATGCATTGTAACTAGGCAAGTTTTCGCTTTTCCTGTTATTATATGAACATGTAACTATCTTAGTTATCTAAGCCTGCAACTTAGGTAGATAGCGTTGTAATTTGTAAGAACATGTAAGAACAACCATAGTAGCTTGCGTTTGACCAGAACTAAAAAGCGGCTATGCAGGCTGGATTGATGAGCTTTATGATGTTGCTGGTCTTACTTATGGCCCTTTAAGGTATTGAAAAAAATTATGCATTAAACAATTTTTGAGTGGAAAAAATATCGAAACTAGCTATGTAGTACATCTTGTGCAACAAAGATACTTCTACCATCCTTGTGGGAATGAAATCTGTTGATCAGGTTACAAATCAATAGTGTCAGATAATGCAGGAATAGTTTTTTTATATGGAGGTGTGTTGAGATGAAATAGCTTTCCTTTTTATAGTCTCTTGCATAGTTTTTTGGGACTCTATCAAAGGAATGGGCGTTAGAGTGCATGAAGGATCTTTTACTCGTCAATCTGAAAGGAAACCTTCAGATAATAGTTCAGGTAATGATGGCTTATTTTTAATGTTACCTATTATTATTTGAACTTCTAAGTGAAACATTTGGAGTAATTTGTTGGCGAGCGATACCATTCTATATAATATGACAATTTTACATGAAAGTCTACTTTAAAGTAAACAATATATGACACTTGTATAATAACTGAGCATATATGTTATAACTTATTTGATAATATGTAAACTACATCATGTCAGCAAAATACATAAACATATAAGATATATTATAAAAACTTATAACGTAAACAAAAGAGATAACATTCTTTCAACTAGATCATAGTAGAGTTTGGCTACACAACTTTACTGACCAAGGAATGTGAAATACAGAATGAAGGCGATAAAGAATATCATAGTTGTAATGAGATAGCGATTATGTTTAGAATTACAATACATATATTATCAATAAAGCATACATTATCAATAAAGCAATTTTCAAATAAGTTAGTCGATAATGATCTATAAACTAAAAAGTATAATTGTACTTTAAAGATTGAGATAGTCCTAACTAGAAAGCGAAAATTAACGAGAGCTTGTTAATAATAATATGTTTGGATATAAAAAAGATCAAAAACTATGTAAAAGCTGGCAAAGAGAAATCTTGACAGCAAGTGTTGGGGTGCTGTCAGTTATGTCGATCAAGTTTAAAGATATTTTACGTATAATTTGAAATCGAGAGTTCACACGGGATTATAAAGTGCTCTTTGGATAAAACCGTCCATAATTACGTTGGAACATGTTAAAAAAAGTTTCGACCGCAATATGTGAGAAAAACATACTAAAAAGACTAACGGGTCAAAAGTGAAGATGCTTTCCTATATCTGTGAAATAGTATGATCATGTGAAAAAGACCATCTGTTTACTTACATTAAATTTCCGGGTGTCTTATCGCTTCTGTATTTCAGGATCCTAGGTCGTTGAATGATTTGGGTGAAAGAATGTTAGTGATGGGATCAATGACCCAGCTACATTCTAACATTCATTGAGTGGCTAAAGACCAATGCTCCAAAGTATCTGTTTAATGTTTTTTAGTGCTGGTAGTGTATTTTTGGTAATCTGTTCAAGAGGAAGAATATATGTTTTGATTTAAATATAATTGAGATATAATAATTTTGTATCAAGGGTACTAAATGATGTAAGTTTAGTTTTACATGATTTATTGATAAAATGGGTAAATATGACAAATATGACGTTTACGTTGGGTATATATGACATTATGATTTTTGTTTGGATAATTGTGACAATTTAAGGTTTTTAAGTAAGGATATATGGAATTAACACTTAAACATTTACCTTTATGGGACAGAGCAAGAAATGGCTGAATTAGCTCATTTTGAAACTAATCATGTATGCTTTCTATTAGGCCCTTAAGTACGTGAGGGAAGGTCATAGAGTTTGATATCGTCTTATTCAGGAGAGTTCTGGGCCCTGCTTATGAATCCTGCACATGAATCGTCACTTACTTCTGTAAGATTTTTATTACCTCCAAATAATAATTTGATATGCTGCCTAATGAGCATGACCAAGTAAGCTTTTGATGCACTATTGCACAAGCTTTAAATAAAAAATCAGAACTTTAAAACATTTGTGGTTTGTTAATCAGGAAGCAACAATTCTAGAGTTGATAGGAAATGAAATCGAGGCTTTGGAACTTTTGAAACACGGAGAAACTCTTTCTTTGCAGCGAGACTCCTCATTCTTTGTGGGACGTTTTCAAGCTGCTATTGGTAAGCAATGGTTTTCTGATCTAAGTATTGGAGAGGTGGCAAAATGGTAGTCTGGCGGGCTGGATAACCATTCGATATGAATAAATTTGTACCAGTCAAAATGGGCGGGTCAGATTAGGTTGACCCGAAATCTTTTTTGCTGAATTTATCTATTATTTTTTTTTGTGCATAGTTTGTCAAATATGATTAAGGTAGTTTTATGCATCATAAGTACAATTTTGTAGCTTTCAACCTGTTTGACCCCATTTCCATTCACGCTCTCTTTTTGTTACTATACCCGTTTGACCCCATTTCCATTCCCTCTCATGTCATGTGACTTGTTAAGAATTAAGAGATGTTTCTTAGTATGTTTGTGGTTGATAGTTGTAGAAAGTGGTAGGTGTCCATCTACTGAAAATTAATATAGTTGTTTAAGCTAATGCATAGAAACAAGTCAGTAACACTCTTTACTTTTATAAATCACTTGCTATGCTTCATCTATGCTTCATTTTGTCATGGAAAGGTCATATGTTATTCTCATAATAGACATAAGGAAACACTGTAGACGTGGATGCGTATTGCAGATATAAGTAATTAAGTATATGACTCATTATAGTTTTGCAAATTTTGTCATGAAATTTAGTCGACGACGCAATAGCTCCCTTGTTCTTTCAAACTTTTCTTCTAGGCTGCTCTTTGTCCATCTTTATTTGATTTTATTTAGTGGAGTCAATTTTTCTTTACATAATCTAATTAAACTTGAGGTGTTGATTAGCCACATTAAATCGACGATCTTCAGCATGCGTTTGGAATATGAATAAATGTGTACAACAACTAAACATTGTTTAATTTGGGTCTCCTATTATAGCTACTATTAGTATTATTTATGATTTGTGTTTTATGTTATTCGGTGTGGCAGATCACAAAAAATAATCAAAACACTTAACTTGTGAAAGAGTTCTTCGGTTGACTGAGGTGCCATGGTCATTTTCTTTTATCCAAGTATTTGATCTCCTATATTTGTAGGTACATGTTTTGACCAGCAATGTGGAGGTTAAGCTGATTCCATGTGGCACAGGGGATTTGGTGATGATATCAAGCTTATACACATCCTATACACACTAAAGTGAGTATATACACATCCTATACACATTAAAGTGAGTATATAAGGTTAACTGTTATTATTTCATTAACCATACTAATATCATGGATATAATGATGTTAAAAGTTAATTAAATAATCAAATTATTATAATGGGACAATTAAATGCAAAATCTACCAATGCAAGGTCGAATTCGTTGTACTTTTTGGATGCGAGGTTTGTAAGGATACTACCTAAAGACACTTCCTAAAAACATAAAGCTATCTCAGGCTACCATTATTTATTCTCATCAAAATCTTACAAGATACATAGATGTAAAAGCTATCTTAGGCTACCATTGTTAAATTGGGTATTTTGGGGACCTTTCAACTACAAGCTCGAAGGATATACTTTGTAATGGCGGATAATTTATTAACTTTTATTTCCTTTTATCTGATTGCCATTCATTTTTTTTGGTTCTTTATTCACTATATAAAAAGTTTACGGCATTCGAAATTCATTAACCGTTACTTAATTTATTCGTTGGACACTTTTCGAGGCATTTTTTACCCACCTACTTTCGCTATAGTAAAATATGTCAACAATCAACTCATGAGGTCGTTAGATATATCCTAAAGTTAACGTTTATTTCTTTTCGTTCTTAATGCATTCGATAATAATGTCGGTATGTTTATATCTTTTATTTGTTAACTTACTTTTTTCAACGATAATCATAATAAGTCTAGCCCGCCTATGAACCAAAAAACCCGCACCAACGATATTTATATATAAGTCATTTAGCACCCTTCTTTCGCTATAAAAAAAATATGCCAACATAAATGAAAGTAAAAAAGTAATACGATCCGGACTTAAAAAAAAGATATAACACAAACTGTATCTTTAAACAATGATATTCGTACCTAAATAACTTTATCATGACGTCTCAAAACTTAATAATACAAACACATTGTAATAACAACAAAAAAATAACAACAAAAATAAAAAAGTAACATTTTCCTAGATAAATATAATTGATTTGTAGAACATACTAATAAACTACAAAAATACAAAATCGTATATACATATCTTTCTACTCGTAAAGTAGTACAATCAAAGAATAATCACAAGTTATGCCCGCTCAGTGGGCGGGCTTCGAAAAGAAAATTATAATTATGTAGATAAATTATGTAGATAAAAATTAATAAAAAAACTAACTTATAAATAAATAAATAACGCATATATATATATATATATATATATATATATATATATATATATATATATATATATTATGGTAACATCAATTATAGTTGTATATTGTTTAATTTAACTTTTGATTACTTTTAAGTATATATTTGTTCTACTAAAACGTAAAAATAAAAACCACAAATCATACCCGTCCATCGGACGGGTTTTGACACTAGTATATATATATATATATATATATATATATATATATATATATATATATATATATATATATATATAGACAAGCGTTCAAATGAGAAGTCTATTTTTTGTGAGAACGCGAGAAGAGATCTGGACCGTAGGATCAAGTAAATCTGATTTTGGGCGGAATGGCATTATTGTAAATATTAGATGAAATTTTTAGGGGTCTAAGTGAATTATCTTCATTTGCTTTCATACCCCTAAAGTTTATTCCGGTTTTTTCTCTCTATCCTTCTATCACACTTAAACACACACACAAAAAAACACACTCAAACTTAACGATCTTGCTATTAACTCTATATCTGCCATCTTCTTCATCTCCATCGTCTCCGTCACCGCATCTTCATCATCTCCGTCACCGCATCTCCGTCACCGCCGTTATCTCCGTCATCTCGTTCTTTATATATCCGGCGTTTATTGCTGTATTGGATCTCTAATTTATATTTTTCTGTTTAAATCTGATTTAGTTTTTAACTGTTTAACAACTTTTTCTCCGGCGTTGACTATGTCATGAATATGTTTAATTGATTTATTTGCTACTTCTTTCTGTAATTTAGGTGCATTTGAATAATAGTTTTACGGATTAGGTTTTTGATGTTTAGAGTTGAATTAAATTTCATAAATCATAGTTTTTTAGGTGTAATTTAGGTGCATTTGAATAATGTTGAGATTAGCGATTATTTAAGTTTTTAAAATTTATTTTCACGAGTGAAAAATATCAGTAAGCAATGGAATTTTGAGGTTATTATCGGATTTAGGTTTAGTTTAGAGTATCTTTTGCATGTGAATAATGTTGAGATTAGTGATTATTTAAGTTTTTTAAATTTATTTTCACGAGTGAAGAATATCAGTAAGCAATGGAATTTTGAGGTTATTATCGGATTTAAGTTTAGTTTAGAGTATATTTGCATATTAATAATGTTGAGATTAGTGATTATTTAAGTTTTTAATATTTATTTTCACGAGTGAAGAATATCAGTAAGCAATGGAATTTTGAGGTTATTATCGGATTTAAGTTTAGTTTAGAGTATCTTCGCATGTGAATTTAATTTTTTAAAATTTATTTTCACGAGTGAAGAATATCAGTAATCAATGGAATTTTGAGGTTATTATCTGATTTAAGTTTAGTTTAGAGTATTTTTGCATATGAATAATGTTGAGATTAGTGATTTAAGTTTTTAAAATTTATCTTCACAAGTGAAGAATATCAGTAAGCAATGTAATTTTGAGGTTATTATCGGATTTAAGTTTTGTTTGGAGAATCTTCACATGTGAATTTAATTTTTTTAAATTTATTTTCACGAGTGAATAATATCAGTAAGCAATGGAATTTTGAGGTTATTATCGGATTTAAGTTTAGTTATAGTATCTTCGCATGTGAATAATGTTGAGATTAGCGATTATTTAAGTTTTCAATGTTGTTAGGTCCATGAGGTTTTGTGAGTTGTTGGAATGTATGAACATCAATTTAGCCAAGATGGCATAGTCCCATTGAGTCTGTTGTTATATCAATTTATCCTGTGATGTTATGTGTTTTGTGCATGATGGTTAAGGCTCGTTTTGTTTCACTTTGTCTGTTTTGTGAGGTCATTGTTTTTTACAGGCTGAGTTGGTGTATCAGTCTGATTGATTTAATGGTTTAGTAGAATCACTATGTTCAACTGATTCAGATGTCTTATCAGTGGGATTTGTTTTTGATTTATGAGGCATACATTCTGCAACTTTTCTGAACTAAAAAACTAACTTTTTTAACTGATTCCTTATGTGATCATTTTAAAGCTGATAGCTTATATAGCTTTGTTTTATTTTTTGAAATAGTTCTGTTTTTTTGAGATTGTTATAATAAAATAGTTGCTTTTTCACTGATATGGTTACTTTAAATTTTTATTATTGTTCCTACAAGTAGGTACGTTTATAGAAATCCTTTGTCAATGATCATTGAATTTCCACATTCTCATTCAAGTTTTAGGCAATAACGTTTTTGAAAGTCAATAACTACTATACCAGAAGGAACTATATAGGGCAGTGGCAATAACGTTTTTGAAAGTCAATAACTAATGCTAATGGCAGCCGTCACCTACGATTATATAGCTAATGCTAATAACTTTGTTATAGTCAATAACGTTTTTGAAAGTTTATATAGCTAATGCTAATGGCATCCATCACCTATGATTATAAGATAGGGCAGTGAATTTCCACTTCTTCTTTTCACTGGTTTGGCAACCTGTTGCAAATAGATAAACTGTCTTTTTTGCAATCGTTGAACTATTGTTAATTATATTCCTTGATGCAGGCCATAGTTTCAAGGTTACAGAGGTTAATGCAAATCTGCAATTGATAACTTTGTTTTTCTAGGACACTATATCCTGGTGATCGTGAAAAACCCTCTCTTTCTTCTGTCATCAATCTGCTGGTAATTATATTCAATGGCGACTTTAAAATTCAAGGGAGACCATAACAAGGTGGCCTATCTGGATAAATCAAAAGGAAGTGAGGATTATCATCAAATCCTTGACTTTTTAAACCGTTCTTCACTCAGGTATGCTTTGACTCATTGCCCTGCAATTGTCTATGAGTCGTTAGTCAGGCAATTCTGGAATACGGCCTCTATAAGAAATGTTGAGGGTAGGCCCCAAGAAATTGTAGCAACCATTGATGGTAGTGAATGTGTGATTTCTGAATCATCTGTTCGGACTCATCTTCATTTGAATGATGGAGAGGGATTGTTTGATTTTACACAAACCCAGATTGTTGAGGGTATGGCAACACTTGGTTATCCAACTGATGGCACATTTATCTTTTACAAGAAAAGATTTTCTCCACAATGGAAATTTCTTGTTCACACCCTACTTCAGTGTCTCAGTCCCAAGTCAGGAGGTTGGGATCAATTTTCAAGCTCTCTTGCTTCTGGTATTATTTGCCTATCTGATGGGAGGACCTACAACTTTTCTCGGTATATTTTTAGGGAGATGGTTGGGAACATAGCGTCTAATACTAAAAATAAATTTCTCATGTACCCTAGGTTTCTCCAAATGATATTAGATATTCAGACCATTGATACAAAACCCATGGCCATAGTTAGGCTTACTTCCAAATTATTTGCCACCATGAAGACTAATTTTGATGGGATCCATAAACCCTGTTGCCAGCTATGTTGACTAATGGCAATAATGGTAATGGTCCAGTTGTTGCTGCTGGTGATAACATACCATCCACACCAGGAAATGATGGTGCTGGTGTAGCTGTTATTGCTGGAAGTAATGTACCAAATCCCACACATGTCATAGATGGTACTGGTGAAGCAAATGCAAATACTAATAATATACCACCTTCTACGTTTGAGACTGCTGATCCTACTTCAGACGATGGTGCTACTGCTAATCCAACATCTCCTCCCAGTCATACCACCACCCATGCTTACCCAGGCACCTCTACAAGGCAACCCACTCTTAGTCCAACTAGGCAGCCTTTTGAAGATGATACATTTTCAGATCGTAATTATAATGCTTCTCCTTCAAGATCCGATTATGCTCCACACTCAACGAGTAAAGATACTGGTGGAGCTGAGGATTTTGATACTCTCACGTCTATGTCCTCTTTACTTAAAAGGTGCATGCAGAAGGTTGATACTTTGGAGTCAAAACTCAGGGACACCAGAAAAAAACTTGGTACTGCAGTTCTTAATTTGATTGCTAGAGTCAATAATTTGGAGGTACAACTGAAGAAGCGTAAGAGATATGCTGTGCTTTCTGACTCGGAGGATAAAAATGAAGCACCAAAGGATGATATTGACATGGATGCTCTCCACGAGTTGGCAAGTGTCTCCCTAACAGATGCCAATACAAAGGATGCAGAGCCTGAACAAACAGAGGAGTTTAATTCTACTTTCCAGGAAGCTGAGCTTAATGATGATATTCTAGTTTCAGACACATCTTATATGTCCTATAGCAGACGCAGAACTTTGAGACGTCTAAAGAGGTTACCATATGTTTCAGCTTTTGAGAGGTTCAGTTCTCAAGTTTTTGTTGCTCAGACCTCCGTTGCTGCTGCTAGTTGTGTTGCTTCCGCTGGTGTTGCTTCCGGTAGTACTTCTGCTGGTGTTGCTTCTGCTGGTTTTTGTTCGGTTGGTACAGGTATACCTTCTCTGAAAAAATATACGGATGGGATATCCTTTTCTCTATTAAAAGTTCTAAAAATTCTCATGATTTAATAAAAACAGGTGAAGATGCTGGGAATAATGATGAACATTTCGGGGTAGAAAATGCAAATGATCAGTTTGTTGAAGATGCTGTAAATATCAATGTTGGTGCGACTGATATAGGTAAAGATGCTACTAGTTCAAATAGATACATAATTAAGTAGAAACCTCATATATTTTTATCAGGTTCATTGAACTATGTAAGTTTAACAAACGAGTGGATCACTTGTCTCACTTTGACTGATATGATTCTCATATTATTGATTCTCTGAAAATTTGTTATTTTACATGTGAAAAAAATAAGGAAGGGACATGCTTTTTTGAAAAAACACTATACTTGCACATGTGAAAAAAATCTATACTTGCACATGTGAAAATTTTAAAAATGGTTATATATCTTTTTTATTGATATGAATGATAAAATTTAGTAATATATACAGTTTTTAATATTTATAAAACTATAGTATATTTCTCTATTAAAAGTTATAAAAATTCTCATGATTTAATAAAAACAGGAGAAGATGCTGGAAATAATGATGATCATTTCGGGGTAGAAAATGCAAATGATGAGTTTGTTGAAGATGCTGTAAATATCAATGTTGGTGTGACTGATATAGGTAAAGATGCTACTACTTCAAATAGATACATAATTAAGTAGAAACCTCGTATATTTTTATCAGGTTCATTGAACTATGTAAGTTTAACCAACGAGTGGATCACTTGTCTCAGTTTGACTGATATGATTCTCATATTATTGATTCTCTGAAAATTTGTTATTTTACATGTGCAAAAAATAAGAAAAAACACTATACTTGCACATGTGAAAAAAATCTATACTTGGACATATGAAAATTTTAAAACTGATTAGATATCTTTTTTAATAATATAAATGATAAAGTTTAGTAATATAAATGCAGTTTTCAATATTTTTAAAACTATAGTATATTTCTCTATTAAAAGTTATAAAAATTCTCATGATTTAATAAAAACAGGAGAAGATGCTGGAAATAATGATGATCATTTTGGGATAGAAAATGCAAATGATGAGTTTGCTGATGATGCTGTAAATATCAATGTTGATGCGACTGATATAGGTAAAGATGCTACTATTTCAAATAGATACATTATTAATATAAAGCTCATATATTTTTATAAGGTTCATTATTTAAATGTTCATAAAATTTGTTATTTTATATGTACAAAAAATAGGGATGGGACATGTTTTTTTTGAAAAAAATCTATACTTGCACATGTGAAACAACTCTATACTTGCACATGTGAAAATTTTAAAAAAATGACAATATCTTGTTTATATTCATAAATAAGTAGTTGCTAATACTTAATTTAATGAAACAGGAGAAGATGCTGAAAAAAACAATGTTGTTTCAAATGATATAGATAAAGATTATATTACGTCAAATATATTAATAATTAATTATAATTAATTAATATTGCCATAATCGATTGTGACTAATGAAAATATACATACTCTTCCTGGTGCAGACACAAATGATTTTTCTGGCCTCATTAAGAAAGGGGAAACAAATATGATGGATGATAACAGTTCTTCTGATCAAGAAAAGCTGTTCAAAAATATAGAAAAAGAAAAAATTGCAGAGAATGATGCAGTTTCTCCAATTGATACTACTACGGATGAAAAACTTGGAGAGGGTGATGCAGTTCCTTCAGTTGATACTAGTAATGACAATGATGAAGAATTTGCAAGGAAAATCCATGCTGAGGAACATGCACAATTTGGGAAGAGAATACAAGTTGAGAAAGAAGCACAACTGGCTAGCACCCTAACCACCCAGAGAAAAAAAGAATTGGATGCTCAATCTATGATGTATAGCGACACTGACTGGAATGATATTTTGGCTAATGTTGCAACAAAATCTTCTCTTAAAAAGGAACTATTAGGGGATGATGTGACAGACGATGACTGTCCTACTAGGATGGTTGCCTTAATAAAAAAGAGGAAGCAGGCTATTGCTGAACGTAAGGCTAAGGAGAAACGGGACAGGCCAATGTCTCAAGCTCAGCAAAGAGAGTTTATGCGAAATTATGTGAAAAATCAGAGTTGCTTTCTCTATAGCTCTGGATGGACCATGAATCAACTCAAGCGCTTACCTGATGAAAAGCTTAGGGCAGAATATGAGAAGCTTCGACAGGCCCTTGAGAAAGCTCATATCGGAAAGTATAGGAATAGTTTGAGCAGCTCTAAACCTCTGTTAGATGAACCTTATCCCAAAAGGCTTAAGTCTTCTAATATTTGTGACTCTTTTGATGAGGTTGCTGCTGGTTCTTCTCAACATGATGGGTCTAGTCAACCTACCGCTGACACTACCTTTTCTTATGAGGAGGTGGTTACTGCGCCTTCTGCTTCTTCTGGTGACAAACCCTCCATTCCTGCTGTTGCTTTTGTGGAGACACCTAAAGCTCATATACCTTTTGTTTCTACTCCAAATATATATTCACGTACCTCTTCCAGGAAACGAAGGAAGTCTTTGGCTAAGAAGCCTGTTCCTAAGCCAATTGAGGACTTGGATGATCAGGTTTTTCTTAAGTTTGATTCTGAGAGTGAACCTGATGACGATCCCCCTCTTCTTCGGAATGATATTGCTGCATGGGAAATCGTGTTTACACCTCTGGGAGAAATAAATTCATTAATATGGAATAATGGTGTCACCAAGTACTTTACCTTTCTTAAGGAAATTTTGCATATGGTGAATAAAAAAGACTTAATGTATCTCTATGCAATGGTGGATAATCATTATGCAAGGAACACTGCTTCAGGGGTTGGTCTCAAGCTTTGGAATGATTTAAAGGTATTGATGGAATCCCTTGAAGGTGGGGATGCTTACTCAGTTTGCTCCAACCAACAGTTTTGGCAAGTGAGGAGTTGGAGGTTATACCCCTTCTCGAATGTTCACATATTGGAGACTATGACTGGAGAAGTGCTATATATGTTTGTGGATGTGCCATATCCGTTGACGGCCAAGATTATGGAAAGGATGCTTAAGCACAAGTTAGAGATTGGAAAAATGGTTGTTGGTAATGACTTAACTACTGCTGAGAAATTGGTTAGGTTCATTAAAAATCAACTTGTTAAAGCTCAGGTTCATGGTAAAATTAAAAAATAAAAAAATAAAAAAATAATAAATAAATAAATAAATAAGTAAAAATAAAAATAAAAATTATTTTTAAAGTAACTTGCATATAATAATTTTTTTTTGAAGTGCTATGTTTTCAAACAAACAAATGCTGTGATCATAAATCCATTGACAGTTGCTGACTTACTAAAAATAAGATGGTTCTCAATGTACCATGGACTAATTCTACCAAAGGACTAGCTAGCCCAAGAGTGAGTAGCTAGTTGGTAAAGGCTCATCAAATCTACTCCTGCTGGTGGTTACTACTTATGTTGCTGCTGGTGTGTTATCGTTGCTGCTGCTAAAGTCTATTGTTGTTGTCTTATTGTTGCTTCTAAACATCATATATAAATCAACAATCTTTGGAAGTCGACATCTATGTGAATGCAGACTGGTTCTTGCTGGTATAGTACTTATATTGTTATAATAATATTCAAATCAGTTTATGTTTATAAATTTGTTAGAGAAAGGGATATGCATGAAATATATTAGTAAGTGAAAATGCATATCTTCTCTACAAAGTTTTATAGTAAATGTCGTTTAGGGATTCTTGTAGTTTATATTAAGAAGAGATAATTATTTTAGTGAAATTGTATTCACATGTGTAGTATCTTCAATTAGGCGATTTAAGGTTTTATTAAGATTTCTTCACTTGTGAAGAAAATCAGAATGCATTGGATAATTGAGGTATATAAGTTCGAAATAAGTGTAGTTGTAATATCTTCAATTAGGTGATCTAAACTTTTATTAAGTTTTCTTCACTTGTGAAGAAAATCAAAATGCACTGTATAATTGAGGTATATAAGTGCAAATAACTATTATGGTATGACTGAAACATGTTGCTGCTTCTTTTTAATTGTCATTAAGATATCTTTTACTGTGTTATAATTTACTTTGGTTCAACATGTGTGGTTTACTATTTGCAGATGCTTTCGCAGTTCAGTTATTGAAAGATATGATATGAATGAAACTTAATGTGTGAATGATGCTGATAACTTGAATGGTCATGTTGATTCACTTAATCCTGCATGTGGTCAGTTTTAATTCTTTGCTTTATAATGATCACTTATGAGAAAATACATCTTTGAAATGTCTTTTGAACATTTGGAAGTGATATGTAATGTTAAATTGATTGGTGACAGGAAAAAGAACATACGTAAGTTGCTGCTGGTGTCTTATCATTGCTGCCGCTAAATTATGTTTTTGGCGCCAAAGATCATGTATCAATCCACAAGTTTTTGAAAGCCGAGATTTATGTAGAAACTTGAAATTAACCTTGAAAAATTAAAGTTTAGGGGAGGCTTGTTAGAAATTATTAAAATTGTAATAGTACATTGCTGCTGGCGTATGTGGTTCCTGCAGTAAAATATAAAGTTCTTGCTGGTATAGTATTTATATTGTTATAGTAAATAGTCAAACATGTTTATTTTTAGAAATTTGTTAAAGAAATGTATATGCATGAATTATATTACGAAGTGATAATGCATATCTCCTCTACACGTTATCCAGTAAATGACGTTAAGGGTTTCTTCTAGTATAAAAGAAACTGCTAATCTAATCACTTGAAAAAACACTTTTAATAGTTAAAAAAACACTTTTAGTTATTCTTCCTTAACTCTTTTGTTTATATCATTTAATAGGTAATTTCTTGAAATTAATGGGTTAACATCTAAAGAAAATGTAAACGATATAAACTTTTCTAATATTAAAAAAAATAATTGGTTATAAACGTTACAAAGGATGTTTAGTGGACTTGGATTGTGGGCATTAGAATTGTTTGAAAGCCTTTTTAGGCCCAAAACTTAATCCAAATATAAATTTGCAGTCAAAAAACGATTAAAAATATAGTCAACCACACACTCCTATGTAAGTCGTATCTTACTCAGTTAAACACAACACAGATAAAATCAACCACACACTCCTACCTAACTCAGTTAAAAGATAGAAAAATAATCATCGGCTTGGATTTTTAAGATAATCAATCAAAAACAGGAAGCATATTATAATCATCAGATTTAACAAAAAGGTAGAATTCAAAATCTTATTTAATTGCTTATATCTATGAAAATATGCTGATTGATTGGAATATGTTATTAATTTGAATATTAGGAAGTTCGGTAAGATTGCTTATTTTGTTTATTAATAGGGAAAATGTGATTGATTGGAATATTAGGACTAGGGCACGAGCTATTTGATAAAATACCCCACTAATTTAGTAGAAAAAGTTTAAAGTTTTCACATGTGAAAAGTTTAAAATACCCCACTAATTTAGGGCAAGTATGATGGTCCTAATGATGATCCTACATGTATTTCGTGTATATCTCACCGGTGGATTTAAAAAACCTCGTGAATTAACTTGGGTTAAAGGTGTGGTTCTAGCTGTATTGACTGCATTTTTTGTTGTAACTGGTTATTCCTTACCTCGGGACCAAATTTGTTATTGGGCAGTTAAAATTGTAACAGGTGTACCTGACGCTATTCCTGTAATAGGATCACCTTTGATAGAATTATTGCGCGGAAAGTGCTAGTTTACAGACTTTTGTATAGTTTACAGACTTTTGTATTGCCGCTTCTTACTGCCGTATTTATATTAATGCTAATGTGATTGACTGGAATATTAGGAATAGGACACAAGCTATTAGGGTTAAATGCAGTACTTTTGTTTGATACTCAAGAGATTACTTGTATTAAGAAACTAAACTCTAACACTGATATTGTACTTCTTACACATCGACTTTTTCTCAGTCTGTAAACCCTCGCCTGCTTTCGTCCGCAACTACAACTAGAAAAATCAAAGCTTGTAAATATATAGATATGCCAAAAGATGAGTGGATAAAAAAGGGGTACAAATGTTGTGTAGTCTTTTTCTATTAGTTGAGTCAACTTCACCAATATTGTAGGTTGTATCAGTAACAATCCTAATACATTTGTATTCATATATTTGTCATCATATTCTAATATGTTAAGCTATATTGATGAAAAAGGATTTAGTGTTTCAATACCTTATCTCCCTTGACTTATTTGGGTTTCACTGTTGACGATTGCATTATTCATTCCGAGATATTTACCTGCAATATGACATGTGATTGAGGCATTATTCTATAGTCCAGTTTAATTTCATTATATGCCAAATACTATTATGTATATATAGTTTATGTATTCCGAGATAAAATACCCCACTAATTTAGTAGAAAAGTTTAAAGTTTTCACATGTGAAAAGATTTAGATATTTGTTAAACCTTTTACATGACGAAATGAAACTAATAGTTACATATGTAATTGTTTGTATATCTTAACAGAAATTAAATATGAAGAACTCAAAAAGAATTACAAGAAGCGAAATTGTTGAGAAGAAACATACAGAAAAAAGAATAACAAGAAGCCAAAAAGTAATAGATGATGAAGGAACAAGTAAAAGAAAAGGAAGAAAGACAAAGGAAAGTACTGAAGCTTCTACTTCTTCAGGCCCCAGACATGTAACTTCTAAGAAGTTAAAAACAAAAAAGGGAAAAATGACCAAAAAACAAAAAAATGCTAAAAAGAAAGTTACTATTAGAACAAAGACGGCAGCAACAGCTCTTTTTTCAACTATGAACGTTTTAAATGCCGAGAGAAAAAAATGTTTGATTGAAATGAGGTTTGGAAGTTTGATTGGTATGAAGATACATGATATTCCAGGTGCTTTAGGGTATTATGTTATTTCAAAGTTTGACATTGAAAAAATGAGTTTACCGTTAAGTAATGGTTCTATTGATGTTACTGAAGATAAAGTTCATCAAATTTTGGGTATACCTGTTGGAGGAATTTCGATAGAGTGTTTGGAAGAAAGAAATGCAGATGATCCATTCATCAAACAATGGTTCCAACAATTTCAATCAAAATCTGCAAAAAATAGCATCCGACCAAATGATATAATGGATGTTATAATTACAACAAATGATTGTGGCAACCTATTTAAAATGAACTTTCTAATGCTCTTTGCGAACACGATGGGTATGTGTGAATCTTCAGGAGCATGTAACTTATCTATTTTGACAAAAATAAATGATGCTATCCTGGAGAAAGCAGAAACTGTGAATTGGAGCAAGTTCATAATTGATTGTTTAGAACCAAGCATAAGAAAATGGAATTACAAAGTTTCAAACTACTTTGTTGGTCCGATCACTTTTATGACTGTAAGTAAATCATTCATTATATATAAATACATATATTGCTTATATAATTTGTATGAATTCAATATTAACAAAATAATTTAACATGTAGCTTTTATATCTTGACTCAACAAGATGTGACCGTTTTCCAATTCCTAGAAATAGGCCAGCTATAACAGAGTGGAAATCAGTTTTCATGAAGTTCCGAGAAAAAATAGAACTTCAGGAAGGAGGTTTTGGTTTATTACCAAAAAAAGAGGATATTATTGGGAGTGACTTAGAATCAAAGGTACTTTTACTCAAAAATTTTGTATAATTTTTTACAAGTGAAAAAATCATTAAAAATATTATATGCTACCATAAATTTTAATTTACTTCTTTTTCTTAAACAGCTTGCTGAAGAAAAGATTGAATCAGATCTTTTGATGCTGATTGATGATAAAGAAAAGTTAAATGAGTTGTTAAATGGATCAATGAGAAAATTTCCAGAGAATCAAAAGATAAATGATTTGAAAAGAAAATTTGATGGTATCTTTTCTAATGATATAAATGATAATGGTTAGTAATATATACAGTTTTCAAATATTTATAAAACTAGAGTGTATTTCTCTATTAAAAGTTATAAATGTTCTCATGATTTAATGAAAAACAGTTGAAGATACTGGAAATAATGTTGATCATTTCGAGGAAGAGAATCAAAATGATGAATTTTTTGAAGATGCTGTAAATAACAATGTTGTTACAACTGATACAGGTAAAGATGCTACTACTTCAAGTTTAACCAAAAAGTAGATCACTTGGCTCTCTTTGACTGATATGATTATGATGTTATTGATTCTGTAACAATTTGTTATTTTACATTAGCAAAAAATATGCATGGGACATCCTTTTTGAAAAATAATCTATACTTGCACATGTGAAAATACTCTATAGTTGCACATGTGAAAAAATCTATATTTGCACATGTAAAAAATTTAAATGATTAGATATCTTTTTTAATGATATGAATGATAAAGGTTAGTAATATATAAGATTTTGAATATTTATAAAACTCGAGTATATTTCTTTATTAAAAGTTTAAAATATTCTCATGATTTAATTAAACAGGGGAAAACAATGCAAATGATGAGTTTGTTGAAGATCATACGGGAAATAATACAGCTAAAGATGCTACTACTTCTGGTATATTCTTAATTAAGTAGTTGCTAATCTATAAGATTTAATGAAACACGTGAAGATGCTGAAAATAAGAATGTTGATGAATTCTAAACTTACACAACGAGTATATAAGCTGATACACTTTGACTCATATGCATCAGTCTACTTCCTTTAGTATTGCAAACATGGATCATGACTAATCCATAGTTTATGCAAAACCGTCCCCTTCACACAACACATGGAAAATCCACTTATCAAAACATGGAAAAATCTCCTGAACACAAACTACACATTAGAATGCTCCTACGTGGAACTGAACTTTAAAATAAGATGTAATAGCAATTTGGCCTATAATTTTTTAATGTTGATACTTTAAAACAATAAAAAACAGTAGTGTACGTGCTGTTTTTTCATGTCCAAAATCATAGGAATATGACATCCTTTTTTTTACATATTGCATCTTATCAAGAAGTTAGTTGTAACAAAATTGTTGATGGGGATATTCCTCCTGGTTTGATTCAAGATATTGTTGCTGGTCCTAATGAAGGTCCTGATTCTACTGATGGGGATGCTATTCATGAAGAAAATGTTGACAAATTTCAAAATAATATTCCAATTCCTGAAGTTGTTTCACCAACAAAAACAAAAATGAGCCGATCATCAATTAGAAAAGAAAAAGGCATAGCAATATATAAAAAACCTGAATCGTCAAGTGATGCCGATGACGAAAACATTGATGTTGATGAAACAGTGAATATTGATAAGAATGCTTTGACTGAAACACTGGTTGGAGCAAACAATGATAGTGGTTTAGATAAAATGGTGAATTCTGGTAATAATGCTGGAGGACAAAAAAATGTTAGGGAGAATAAAAGAGGTAGGGGGAAAATGCTAGGGGGAAGAAAAGAGGTAGAGAACATAGTGTTAAAGATTCTGCTGCTTCAGGTACATTCATTCTATACTCAAATATAGAAACTTTTATTGAAGATAATGTTGATTGTATAAATACTAGTATATCCTCTCTTTGAATGAATCGTCTCTTTGTTGTTTGATGATATAGAACAAAAACAGAATGCTGCTGAACCAAGCGAAGTACAAAAAAAAAGAGAGGAAAACCGAGAAAAAATCTGGTTAACGATTCTCCAGATCCATTACGAACTATATTACCAGATCAGGTAAATATTATTTTTTACTTGTTCATACAAGTTAATTTAAGTTTAATTCATAAACAATAAATTAGTTCTTAATGAAATGCAACATTTTTCAGGTATTCTAATTGCATTCTGTAAAAGAAATGAAAGAAAAATGTGCAGCAGCAAAAGTTGTTATTTGATAATTTTGGCACAATCTTTATGCAATGTTATCCTAGGTCCTGTTCCTTAGTAGTATTTAGTTTTCAATACTTTGTTATGGTGTTGGTACAATCTTTATGTTGGTTGTTGTAAGACAGTTGGGGTGTATGGATGGTGATGTGTTGTACAGACTATGAATTGATCTCCAAATTAGTGTTAGCGTTAGAATGATGATGTGTAAAATGATGATGGTTTTTGTCTTTGTCATTGTTCTTTGTTAGTAATGGATGTTGTTTGGATCTGTTGTATAGCTTAGCTTGTAAAATTCCCATTTTCCAAGTTAAATATAACTTGTTCGAGCCTTAGAGTCGGATGGATGATTCTTTCCAAGGTAAAAATGTTACTTCTATAGAATTATGAGTAACATTTGGGCTTTGCTTTTTGTTTAGAAAAATATGAACAATGGTGCATGAATATTGAACATATAAAAATCACTTTTCACTTATGAAAAACAAACTTAAAACAATCATAGATAGACAAACATCATAAACTTGTTAACACCTTATGCATTTTCCGGTTCACGTTGATTTGTTGAAACATATCTTCAAGTTGACTAATCCTGTTTTCCTACGCATAAACATTTGCTAAGCTGAACTTATTTCCACCTGGGTTCTCCTATTCAGCTTGACGCTCCTCATCATCAAGTTGCTCATCCCTTATCTCTTCAACATAATCCTCCTGCTCAGCATCTTGATTCAACTGATTCTCCACATCTTCACCCTGATCATCTTCCTCTTACTCGCCATCTACTTCATCTCCTTCATCAGCTCAATTAATCTCATCCCAATAAGAGTCTTTTGTCCGCAACCAATTAAGAATCCTTGTCCACTTGTGCACTTGTCTATACGATCTTTATTCAACAATGGGTTCATCGCCAAATTCATATATGATTGCATCAAAAAGGAAAATAGCTATTTAAGACATATTCATACTTTTCTTGCTGATTTCGAAAATTCATTGGATCAAGTTTATTACTGTACGTGATTAACAGGCATTAGCGCATCTGTATAAATAGACAAAATATACTATCTCTACATATTATTAAATTCATTTATATGTGATTTAACTAGACACGGATTTACTTTATGGAACAAAAAGCAACTGAGAAAGTTATATTTTAACCAGGTGAAAACAAAAATAGCTAAGTGCTAGAGTTCAAAAACTTATTCCTAAATGATTATCTTCACATGTGAAGATACTAACAACTGGATTTATTTGAACTTATAACCTCAAAACTAACTGAAAATTGAAATGTATACTATTAATCACAGCCTTTTTTTACGTACACATTTTTTAAATTTATTTGAATATAATTACTTTATTAATATTCACCGCACACATTTGCTCTTCAAGACCATCAAATTTATTAATATTCACCGCACACATTTGCGACCTAAAGAAATAACTTTATAAACAAATGAAATGGTAAAACATAAAATAAAATCCAAAAAGAAATACATTAAATTTAAATTCTGTCGAATTTGTTGCTAACAATTTTTTTAGTTTCCTGCCTACTAAGGTTTTTTATAATCATAGTATATAAACTTGATTTTTTTTTGTGGCTACAAATTTTAAAAGTTTTTTCTATTATTTAAATTTTTAGCCCAATAGTAACATCTTTTGTTACCAATAGCGTGACTATTCAAAATCCAATAATAAAGCCCAACATAAAAGGGTTGCCGTTATACATTAGTAAAGTCCAACAATAAAGCCCATTATTAACATTTCTATCAATTTTTCTTTCAGTTGTGAAAAAGTTAAAAAAATCAACATATTCTCAAACAAATGTCAACAAAAATACTAGTAAAATTGAAATTCAAAAAACATAAAAACTAAAAAATATTATTATAAATATTATAAAATTAAAAACAAAAATAAAAAAGTAAAAAATTAAAAATCTATAAAAACTTCACATATGTTCTCCGCTCCATAATAAGTATTTCATTCGTCTAACTAGTAGCATTTACAAACGACAAACAATTATACTTAATAATTACAACTATATGTTCTCCGCTCCATAATAAGTATTTACATTGTTGTTTTAAGATCTCTCAAAATATATGTTTAATTTATATTCCAACCTAGGGTTGAGCAAATGACCCGAACGGACCGAACCGACCGACGGACCGACCGAGACCGGTCTGGTCCTCAGTCTCGGATTTTGGGCTAATTCGGTCTCTGTCCTGTCCGGATCACAAACCGACTAATTTGGGCTAATTTGTCCATGTTTGACCGGACCGACCACATTCCGTCCGGTTTCGGTCTAAGATTTTTGCCGAAATCGGTCTCGATTAAAGGTACATATAAAGATGAATGAGAAACTACAATTGTGAAAAACTAGAATAAAGTATATAATAAAGTTATAAGAGTGTATGTGATGAATGAAAAATTGGAATGGTTGTATGAGAATTTAAATGTGAGAAAAACATAAGAAAATGAGGTTTACGGATTTAAAGATAAGAAAAAGATAAGAATCTTTTTAATGTGCATTGAAAATTGAAATGTATGACAGTATTTGAAGATAAGAAAGAAATGCTACTGGTCACCACTGTAGCAGTTTAGTTCAAAGGAAATGTGTGCGGTTAGTGGTTATAAATAGCAGCTTAGGTTTTCTAGGTTTTACATCTTCTATTAGCCGCTCATTTCACATATTACCATTGCTGATAAGCCATGTCCAATCGTCCAAACTTGAATGAGCTCAAGCGGCTGTCCGGATCTGATGAGCTCCAAAAATGTTTCAAGTTTTTTTTCACTCAAGAAACGACTGAACAAGAATGCTATATTCAAAAGCTTGAACAGGACTGCAACAATTTACATATGAAGATCGAGAAGGATGAGGAAATAGTGCTTGAGCTTGAAACTTTTGGTGCATCTCACGATCTTGCTAATGACATCATTGATTGCATTTATGAGACTCTACAAAGGGAGCGCGAGATGCTTGACAACTTGGAAAATGCGTTGGCAGAGGCTAGGGAGGCTATGGAAGAGAAGGAGAGGCACATCAGTATCATGGATTTTTATGATGATGACAGTGATTAGATGTCAAATGGGTTTTTATGCTTTTTTTTTGGAAAAAGCTGGGCATGTTCATGTAGTTGTTTGTCTTAGTTGATTATGTAGAATAAAGTCTGCGTTTGGTAGGGTTGCTGGTGTAGGTTGTGTATCAAGTATGTAATTGTTTTGTGTTTATGTACTTTCAGTCTTTCTACGTGTACTATCTTATTTAAGTGTTGGATAATATGTATGTTTAAATTGTTGTTGTGATTATTTGTTTTCTTTGAATCTTGTGTGTTAGACTAAATGTTAAATTTTTGTTGTGGTTATTTGTTTTTGTTTGAATCTTGTTTGAAACTAAATGTACTCTGCGAATTAATTTATTAAGGTATGGTTATTTGTTAATGATTTAGGTGTATTTGAGATGTTAAATAAATCTAGTCAGCTTGAGGTTTTGTCTTTTAAAAGGTTATTTAACTATCCTGATACCGAATTTCCGTTTATAAAACTTAGTAGCGGTTCTAAGAATTTGAAAAGTTTGAAGTTCATTTGATGTGGTAGAAAGTGGGACAGGATGTTGGAGATGATTCGAGATGATAAATGCTTATTTGAGGTTCATTTGGAAAATGTTTATGCGACTGGTGTTAGTGTTTTGCTGTTATCTAAATGTCGTGATTTAAATGCTTTTATGTGTTGTTGCGATGCACGAATATTGGATTGATTAGTGTTTCTGAGAACTGTAAGAGGTTAAAGAAGCTTTGTGTTGCTCATTGGGAACCATAGTGTGAAGGCTTGATTGCTGTTGGTTGTTTATGAACTAAAATTTTGAACTAATTTTCATATTTTCTTTTAAGCATTGACACATATCATTAGTAAGAATGATTATGCTTTTAACTTACTTACCTTGTTACTAAAAATAGTATGTAAATTCAGTATCAAAATGGTTTAAAGTGTGAAAAACAGAAATGTAAAAACATACTGTAGATATTAGCAATTTATACTACTGATCTTGTTGAGCTGGTTTTGACCCAGATAAGATCTGAGTCATTAAACAGACAATATGAAGACCAATTTTCTAACAAAATAAAGTTGGTAGGTAACCAAATTGTAAGCAACATATTCAATATCATTAATAACTCTCAGATATGTTCACTAAAACAACTCAGCTAAAATAGATGAAAGTCGATACTTTGACTCAAAAAGTCAAATGGGTTAGATTTTGATAAGATCAACCCACTATTTACATTGTTAAGTTAACATTTAGTTTCCTTTCTTCTTTTCTGTGTTTTTGGTCCTCTTTTTTCTGCAGTTGCATGATCCATTGCCACTGCATAAACATAATAAAAGTAAGAACATTAGAAACAAAACATTTGTAAAGTTGCTGTAACAAAAAAAAAATTAGCATTTGATGATTAGGTACAAACTTTTTTAAGTAAATGGAATTTGTTGAAAACTTTTTCAAGTATTAGGTACAAACTGTTTTCAATTGTCTTCATAAATAGTAACTCTTGTGAATATCTCCAAGTGGAAAAAGCAAATCTACTGACAATTTAAAGTGGCTGAACAAATAGTAAATTAGTTTGGCTATTTTCTGCTCTTTTGATATTGAATTACAGTAAAAGACAGAATGATAAGGACAAAAATTCTAAATGTGGAATGCAACCACTAATAATACCATGTGATATCAGACAAATAGTGGATGGTCTGTGCATCATGTGAAACATTCAATTATGAGAACAGGATCACTTATTTTAAAAAGAAGGTTGTCTTTACTAAAAAAAATAAATTCCCATGTTAATTTTTTGACAAACCAACTGGTTAGTTGTCTAAAATAACTAAGAAAACACAATGGCTAGTTATCCTAAGTTTACTAAGCTGAGAAACTATCCTAATTCTAGCAATTGTCCAGACATGTTAGATACCTATTGTCACTAAGTTTCCTGCTGTTAACATTAAGTTTCCTGCTGTTAGTTTTGTTTCAAACTGGTTATAGCCATAGATAAACCTGTTGTTAAAACTTAATTGGCATCGTTAGTGAAATTATTTAAGATATTGTAATGAATAAAAATAAAAATTAATATTTTAAAAATTAAATATGAATAAACTTAAGTGAAAACAAATTACAAAACAGTTATGTATCTATGCTTCTTTTTTATTTATCTGACGTTTGTCTATATAAGGCAGTTTATGCTGCTTGTTATTGTAAAAATATATTTTTTAATTTTTCATAAAGAAGCAAGAAAAGCAGATGTCTAGACATCCTAAATGTGACCAAGTTAGAGCTGAGGCCAATTCTAACAATTATTTGTGTGAAAGCCATCAAACATGATTGTTAAATATTTCATTCAATAAAACTGCCTTGTTAGTCTGTAAGACTAACCTTTCTGTTTTCTTGCATCTTCATGATCATCTTTGTAACTAATTCCCTCTTTGCAACAAACACATATCTTTTTGTTTGGTCTGTCATTGTGATATGTATCAGTGGTGTTTCTAGTTATCCACAAACAAAGTGTCAGTATTAAAACTTGCAAATGCTATCTTTTTTAAAGTAATAAAAGCTTATAAAAACATTAATCCAATGAAAATAAAACAGCTTACCTACAAACAAAAACACTGAGACCTAAAAAAAAAATTAATAAATAAAATATTCAAACCGTAACACTCTTAAAGCCATAGGTGAATTGAAAATCATCTACTCAGCCTGTCTTTATATTTCTAGTTCTCGGCGTCTGACTCTGATGCCTAGAGTTCCATTTGCTATTATATCAGAGGCAAAACGCCGAGAACTAGAAATAGAAACTGATATGGATGCAAATAACCTGTACAAGTAAAAGTCAACCAAAGATAAGAAACTAATAAGATTCTTGTTACTGCAACACAATGTAAAGATAAGAAAAAAGATAAGATTATTTGTTACTAATTATATAATTTACTTTTTTACAGTATACTCACTAATGTACAGCAAAGTGTAAAAAACACTTTATTTTATGTACTATATACTCCATATTGTACTACATAAATCTACTCTCTTATTATGACACACACTCACTTTCTTCTCTCTTATTCTCACTCAAGAATAATGGCAGCACCAAATGGAAACTTTCAAAATGATGAAGAAGAGTATGAGTTTGTCTTAAACAGTTATTTTCTTTTTGATGCAGTGTTAGATGCCTTTGGGGAAGAACCGATTTCAGAATATGGTTCATATAGGCAAGTGAATGTGTGGATGAGGACAAATATCCTTACTTGGCTGCGTCGCCAAGACTTCTACTGGAATGAGATTTATGGAATTAATGAGGAAGAGGAGGAAGAAGATGAAGATGACGAAGATATAGAGAATGAGCAGGAGGCTGTAAGTGAGGTGGTGCAGCAAGGTGAAATTATGCAGGAAGGTCACATAGTGCAGCAAAATCAGGTGGAGGAAGAGTTTCAAAGTGAGGTGATGCAGCAAAGCGAGGTGGTGCAACAAACTGAGGAAGATGATAAAAACGAAGTGGAGCAACAAGTGAACAATGCTACAAGATTTGAAAATCTTTATAATTTGTAAAATAGGATTAGTAGACTTGAAAATCTGTTTCAACAACTCAAACCAAATAAGAAGAGCAAGGGAGAGAGCTCTAGAACTAAAAAGTAGTTTATGATGATAGTCTTTTTATGTTTTTAGTATCATATTAGCTTTTTAGTTTGTCGAAAATGTTTTAATGTTTGTTTATGTGGTATCAATATTTCCTATGTTTTTTTACAAATCTAGTATAAATAGAATGTGAGTAAGATCAAAGATCAATCTTGATGAATATCTTCACACGCGAAGATATTCTTACAAATCAAATAATCGTGTATATAAAATCCATTAATTATGTAGACCATCATATAACATATTCACATTTCACAAGTTCTAACAATTACAGTACATAAAAATGAGGTAGGTTCAACCGCCATAAGTTTCTCTTTATTTATAATTAATATAAAAAACGTTGAAGCTCAGGAGGTTTTATTACATGAAGTAAGCTAATAATGGACGCCAACTTTCTAATTACTAGAGTTCTACTTTCTAATTACTAAACATATCTAATTTCTAAACATATAGAAATAAAAAAATATTTTATCTATAATCATGAATCAAAATCTTAATCCACTTACTGATGATGATGATGATGATAATCAATGGAAGATGGTCCTGATATTGGCAGTTGTTGGTGTTGATGAAAAATTTAAAAAATGATTTGATGTTTTTTTGAAAGAAAGAGGAAAACCACTTAAAAACCCTAGCTTTGAGAATGAGATTTTTGTTTGTGATTGTGTTGTACTTAAAGTCCAGTTAGAGTTTTTTTCTTTTATGGACTTCAATCTTTTTTGGCCTCTTTATGTTTTGTGAATCCAGTTAGTTGTTATCTTCACATGTGAAATATTTTGATTTTTATAAAACTAATTTTTATTTTTTGGGTTTCTTTATCTTTTGGACTTCAATCTTTTGGGCTTCTTTATCTTTTGGGCCTCTTTATGTTTTATCAAACTAATTTTGATTTTTAAAGTTTTTATCTTCACATGTGAAAAATATTATAAGTGTGTATAATGCAGATAAGAGGCTGGCTTCAATCTGCTGTTGGACTTTACATGCTGATCATGATGATGAAGAGAATGTTTTTTATACTCCTCTATGTGCGTACGTCAGTGACTCATTCAAACTAGTAACAATTTTTTAAATTGTTGTTGTGTTGTTTTTTAAATTGTTGTGTTGTAATGAAAGGAAATTGGAGGGGTTTTGGCGAAATTTGTGGGTTTGTTCAGCCAAAGATGATACGTTTTAAGATGGTTCAAATCATTAATATCCGATGGGTCTACGTGGATCACTCCCAAAATAGGCCAATGTAAACACTTTACGTGTAGGGTATGTACAGTAATAACTGCAGATTAGTAATCTCTAGCTAAATCACAAGGCTGTAAAAAGGAAGGCTAATCGTTAGTACATAATGCCATGAATTATATATCATAAACCAAAAACTAACCAAGCACCACACCAGGCTAAACTATCACTAACTAAACAGGCGATAAAAGTACCTACCCTTTTATCTTCACATTATGCTTGAAACTCATGATCGTTGATCTCACACAAACAAACACTTGACAAAGACAATAAACCATTACACTGCACGAATACTGATGATGTAGCCTCACGAAGCATTCGCTTAAACGTAACCTGATTTCACAAGGATCATGCCATTTTTGAAAAACTTCCTTGATCAAGTCATCCAGGTACCTGATACGTGCAGCAATCTCAAAGCAAGGCAGATGCACTATAGTATCCCATTCACGAGTAGCAATAACTTCCCTTTTGAAAAAAAGGCACATATGATCCTGGAGTAAATCACTATCACACGCAAAACCAAGTTCGGTAAGACGACCAGGACGAGACATAGCAGCCAAAACAACTATATCGTTCAACAAGAGCAAACACAACTAAACACAAGCTACAGGTAACATTTATACAACTAAACAAGGGACAATCCGCAGACATCTTCCAACAGTATAAGCCACTACAAAGTCCTATCCCAAAAAGCATCATAGAAAAGTTTATACGCACAGAGTCGTGAACAATATAATAGAAAAACTGAAACCTGGAAACACAGTCTAAACCACTACAAACACCTTACTACACAAAAAATAGATAAAAGAATAAAACATATTTAGGATAAAGATACTGATTTTCCATTACCATAGACAAACTTACAATAGTTTCCTTACATCAGATGGATTATCCTACAGAAAACAAAATGGTACCCTACTAAAGGGTACATCCATCAAGACACAGTACATAACTTTATAAAAGCATTACTAATAATACTAACCAACCATGCCTAATCCAACTAATAAAAGCTGCAAACAACCCACCAACAAAAGCCACAGTCAACTAAACTAATCAGACATCCCCTCATTCTGCTCCATTAGCACAATTTGCCTCTCCTTGACTGCTATACCATCACGCACCGCATCCAGAAGGGCCAACAGAGCAACCAACGTGTCCCTATCAACACGTTGCAATTCCAACAAACCTTTTAAACCATCTACAGATTCTCCAATGAAAGGCCCATACCCATGGGTTTCCATAACGGTTCTCTCCCTTTTGTGAACCTTGCGCTCCAGCTGGTCACGCTCCTCTTCCAAACGATTCAGCAAACTCCGATCTTCAGTCACCTCACAGCTAAAGAGGTACTTAAAAGCAGTGGCAAGGTCAGTGGAACCACAAGCCGCCAAGAGTTCTTGAATGTTTGGCTTCCCTGCCATGGTTATATACTTATATGATCGACAATTGAGAGAGCAGTAATAAAAAATTAGGTAGGTCAAAAACGAATGGACCAAATACTATTAGTCAACAAATTAATATGAAAGTCCCAAAAAAATCCATATAGTTTAAAAAAATACAAAAAAAGCCATAATTTAAAAAAAAAACACAAACAACAACGTAGCACGAAAAAAAAACGGTATCAAACACTTATGATGCCCGTGCAATTTATATTCAATAATTAATAAATTATAATTTACTAGAAGGGTATCAATATATACAAATTTTAATACTAGGCGAGGACCATGCTTCACAACGGAAGTTTCTAGCAACATACAATTAACAATATGCAATATATTTTTTGTATGTGTTTTTGTGTAACGTTAAAAATATGACGTGAAAATATGATAATGTAATTGCAAAAGGTTGTAATATGCGATAATTCAACTCAAATAAAAATTCTTAACATGTATCGAAGAATGTATAAAAACATTTTATTGAAACTTAACCTTGATAAACGACCACTTGCACAATTTCATTTTTATAAATTATTTTGTAAAAGAGGTAATGAAAAAGTTTGAACATGAGACTAATAAGTATATCAGTTGGCTTCGAGTGTAGTCGATGTACTATTCTCAAGTATTAAACTTATTTTATTATTTTAAATGATGGTAAGTACACGCTGATTATCATCACTGTATACTAACTATTTAGTTTTACACTTAAACTAGGAAAAATTAATAGACATTTTCAAGATTCAAACAATATAATCAGATACATTTGTTTAGTTCCTGGACTGTCTCGTTTTGTCAAAATTGCAGTTCCTGTCATCTTGCTAAATATTCATATACAACAACAAAACCAACAAAACAAAATACAATAAAATATGTTATGTTTTCATCTGCCTCAACACCCACAAAGCAAAAAATCATTTATCAAAAAAAGATCATCTACTTATTAATTTTATATTCAATAATTTATTTCAAATAAAAAATAAGAAACAAATTATAGAGATTGCAAAGTTGTGTAGCACAAAACGGTTACTCACCTGAAGACTAACCACCGCCTCTTGCGGTATCTTTTTTAAACTCATGATCATCATCAAATCTCCTCTTTGACGCCGAGAACCAAGTACAGAGCATGATTTTAATATGTCATATATTTGCTGGAAGGTTTCGCATGATGACCTACATATTAGAACGAACCATATTAATAGTTTTAAGACTTCATAAACAGTTCACATACAAAAAAAAAAAAAAGAGAAAATTCAAGAAAATTAAATAAACACATTACAGATGTAGTTAAGATATTTGCACTTTGTCCACTTTAATTATTGGATAGGCAATAGGCAATCAATTTGAGTTTTCCATTTTTCCCGCCTTGAAATATATGTGTTTGATTTCTTGTAATGAAAGGGCCATTTCTTTGTCCAACAATGTTCCAAGGTTATTCTCCTTTGCACCAATAGGGAATGTAATGAATACATTCCAAAGGCCATTTCTTTCCAAACGCCCAGCTTGTTTCCAAACGAATAGCTTTTGTCAATGTTTGTCACTTTCAATATTTGATATTTTAAAAGGTTTAAAAAATATTGACTTTCAATATTCAATATTCTAAGTTTTCATTTTTCTTCTTTGACTATTTTTCCATTTTAGATAGTAAAGATATTCTTTGGAAATATGAAATTATGAGGTAGAAAAGTATAAATATGATATTATGGCTACTCTTTGTTTAAGTGATTTTGGATCAAGCCAAAAAGACACTTTCTACAAAGTGACTTAAATAAAACCACACGTGTTAACAAATATCCAAATCACTTACGCTCCCTAGACTTGTATATCACATATCTTCACTTGTACATTTCCCTCACTTTAGTGAATCCAAATCTGAATTAAAGGGAATTCACACAAATTAATCAGATATTTTAATCCGTCCTAGAGAGTTTATTATCCAGATACACCAATATTTAATCACCATTTCCAAAACCACCATCATTTCCAAAACCACCATCATCATCGGTTTTTGACAAAAACCCCAAATCTATTTTTGAACCCTAATTTTATGGATGAAAAACAACATTCGTCGGTTCCAAGTTAGTTTCCTCTTACACATTATTTCTATTGTTATTAATCATCTATTGTTATTAATCATATATTGTTGTTCAGAATTTCTATGTTACGAGAGAAGAAGAAGAAAGAGTATCGCTAGAAAGAAGAAATATACACCAACTGTTAATGGTAATTTTTTTTAATAATTATAATTTTATTTATTGTTTAATGATTATTGTAAAAGTATAGAAATAACAATTTATTTATTTATTTATTTATTATAGTTTTTTGAATATATTAGTATCCATACAAGGGTGTTTGGCAATAAGTTTTTAGTATAGCTAAGTATATGAATTCTCAAAACAACATATGAGTACAATAATGTTAGTTGTTTGGCAATAAGTTTTTAGATTAAGATAAGTTTTGACTTTTTGTTGTGTTAAATTCGGGGATTAGTTTTTTTAATCTTTTGTTGTGGAGATCTGTATTTTTGGAGGTAGAATAAAAGTGTATTTTGTTTTAATGTTTGTTTTTTGAGATTGGATTATGTTTGTTTGAGATTGTTAAGCTGATGAAATTGAGGTCTATGCCTAAATGTTTAGATTGCTTAGTTTTAATGAGTTTTTAATTTGTTTTGTGTTTTTGTTTTCTTTTGAATGGTGTTTACTGTGGTTTAGGATAAGTATAGGTGCTCTTATATGTTAGTATTTGGTACTAGTACAGTTTTGAACAAATGCCGCCTGCATTATTGATTTTTTTTGTTTTTTTTGATGAAATTCACCAATACTTATTATAAGCTTATAATTTGTATTTATTTTATAGATAACGAAAAAAAATGAACTTATTCAACAAGAAAGTCTACTAGTGGTGATTTTGGTAAATATGAAGAATCATATTTAGATTTGGATAATGCTACTAGTACAGATTCCGCTAGTGATGATTCTGGTACATAAATTTAGTCTATAACTTTATTTTAATTTTATATATATATTTTTTTTAATTTGCATTATTATGATTTAAATTTTGTTTTTGTTTTTTTTTTTTTTTTTTTTTTTTTTTTTTTTTTTTTTTTTCAGATGAAGATTCGGATTTCAATATGGACAATGTCATTAAAGGTAATATAAATTTTATTCACATGTGATAAACATAAAAGCGAAACTTAAAATCAGCACAAACATAAACAGTTTTTGAAAAGTTTTTTCAAATTTTTTTCATCACTTGTGAAGATTCTATTTTACAAAAAATTTCCATACTACAATAACATTTTTTTAGCATAGTTTTCACATGTGAAAATAGTATAACTCATATTTTTTAGTATGCATATTGTTAATTTTTCACAAGTGAAAAATATATTTTATTATTAGTTTTTATTTTATTTTATAGATAAGGCAAAAAAAGCAACTGTTGGTAAGAGAGGAAGACCTAGAAAGACTACTGGTGACAATTCTGGTAAAAAACTTTCAATCTAATTCCATGATTCTGCTTTTAATATTGTCATCATTTCATTTTATCATACACTTTTCAATACATTATGTCCTTTGTAATACTTGACATTTAAAAATAAAATAATTTTATTTCAGATGAAGATTCAGATTTAGATTTGGATAATGTTGTTAAAGGTAATTTAACATAAACTAATTTTGTTATTTTAAAGTATTTTTTTTATTGAATTCAAATTAATTATAATAACATTTTATTAAACGTATTTAATATTTACATGATACTTAAAATTATATATCCTTTTTAATGCAATTGCTTGTTCTACACCAAAAAAAACCAGTGATTATACAGAAGACCGAAATTGTCCATCAGTTATTAGTACACATTCTGCTACTGACGATTCCGCTAATGACGATTCAAAAAAATGTACTCATTTGTCAACTGCTGGTAAGAGAGGAAGACCAAAAAAGTCTGCTGGTGATAATACTGGTAAATAACTTTAACATCTTTAATATCATTGTACAATACATTTTCCCATACATCCTTATTAATATCTTTCGTTATTGAAAAAGAACTATTTCCTTTCTACAATAACACTTTTTTAGATTATTTTGTGTTGACAGCCTAGTTTTCACATGTGAAAATAGTAAAACTAATATTTTTTAGTATGCATATTGTTAATTTTTCACAAGTGAAAAATATATTTTATTAATATTTTTTATTTTATTTTATAGATAAGACAAGAAAAGGAACTGATTCTTCAACTGCTGGTAAGAGGGGAAGACCTAGAAAGACTACTGGTGATGATTTTGGTAAGAGAAAGAGGAAAAATAAGAACAATGATGATCATTTTAAACCAAAGACAAAAAAAAAGAAAAGTAATAGATAATGATAAAATTTCTTCTATTAGAACAAGGACAGCACCAACTGCTCTGTTTTCTGCAATAAGCATTTTAAATGCTAAAAGGCAAGAGGTTTTGATAGAAATGGGTTTTGGAGGTTTTGTTGAGATGATGATTCACGATATCCCCGGATGTTTAGGATATTATGTTATTTCTAAGTTAGATCTGGAAGTAATGAAATTACCATTAAGTAATGGTTATATAGATGTTACAGAAAGTAAGGTACATGAAGTTCTTGGTATTCCTATAGGAAGAATGTCATTAGATTCCTTGAATGAAAGAAAGGCAGATGATCCTTTTATCCAAGAATGGTTAAATCAATTTTCTTTTAAGTCTAGGAAGAATGAAATCAGACCGAATGATATAACGGATGTTATAGTTTCAACAAATGATTGTGGGAAGTTGTTTAAACTGAATTTTTTGATACTCTTTGCAAATACAATGGGGATGTGTGATACGCAAGGAGCATGTAATTTGAATATTTTGAAGAGTATAAATGATGATGTCCTTGAGAAAGTTGAAAGTGTAAATTGGTGTAAATATATAATAGATTGTTTGGCTCCAAGCATAAAAAAGTGGAATTACAGGTCCAATCACTACTTCACAGGTCCAATTACATTTATGACTGTAAGTAATCACTCATTACATATAAATTCATTTATAGCTTATTTCACTTATTTGAATTTATTATTTACGTAAATTTTTTAATTTGTAGCTCTTATATCTTGATTCAACAAGATGTGATCGTTTTCCTGTTTCTCGTCAAAGGCCAGTAATTAAAGAATGGAAGACAATTCAAATGAAGTATAGAGAGAAATTAGAAATCGAGGCTGGAGGTTTTGGATTACTACCGAAACAAGACGATTTTTGTGGATTAGAGTCAAAGGTATTTTTTTCTTTAATATATTTTATAATGTCGTCAAAGAAAAACAATACTTTTAAATCACCTCAAAGAGTTAGACCAACCCTAGTTGAGTAGAACCTAAGGTGTCTCTAAAGAAGTAACTGTATATGCAAACATTTTAACTTTTTATGCATCTTATCACTACCAGCAGCAAAGGAAGTTCTATCAGCAGAAACTTGGGAACTGAATCTCTAAAAAACTATGACATCTGATAACTTATGTTATATTTCCTTCAGTTAGAAGTTAGAAGTTAGAACCTTTAAGTAATCAAATTAGTATCTTCCAAACCTTCATGGTTAACAAACACAATCTTCGTTTTTTCAGGATTTTGCTGATTTGGCAGAGGAAGATGATGATTTGGTAGAGAAAGGGAAAGGGAAAGGGATTATGGGAGATCATGATATTTCAAAGAATGAAACATCAGTCAATTCAGATGATGAAAGTCAGGTAAAATTTAAATCCATCTGATGTAAGGAAAGTAAATTCTGTCACATGTGAAAACTATTTTTTCTTGATTTATTTTTTTAATAACTTATATTTTTCACATGTGAAACTATCTTTAAATTTTTAATTACTGAACATCTATATAACACATGTGGATTATAGGAGATCATGATATTTCAAGAGATATCTTGAGTAGAAACCTCAGGTGTCTCTAAAGAAGTAACTGTATATGCAAACATTTTAACTTTTTATGCATCTTATCACTACCAGCAGCAAAGGAAGTTCTATCAGCAGAAACTTGGGAACTGAATCTCTAAAAAACTATGACATCTGATAACCTATATTATATTTCCTTCAGTTAGAAGTTAGAAGTTAGAAACTTTAAGTAATCAAATTAGTATATTCCATACCTTCATGGTTAATAAACACAATCTTTGATTTTTCAGGATTTTGCTGATTTGGCAGAGGAAGATGATGATTTGGTAGAGAAAGGGAAAGGGAAAGGGATTATGGGAGATCATGATATTTCAATGAATGAAACATCAGTCAATTCAGATGATGAAAGTCAGGTAAAATTTAAATCCATCTGATGTAAGGAAAGTAAATTCTGTCACATGTGAAAACTATTTTTTCTTGATTTATTTTTTTAATAACTTATATTTTTCACATGTGAAACTATCTTTAAATTTTTATTAATGCTAATTTTTTAATTATTAGGGAGATGATCACTGCTTTGAGATATTCCATCATAAAAAAATCCAAGAAGACACACAAGCTGGACCTGAACCTGAACCTGAACCTCAACCTGAACCTGAACCTGAACAAGCAAAAGAACCTGAACCTGAACCTGAACCTGAACCTGAACCTGAAGAATATCCGCCAAAAAGCAGTAAAACTGAATGTGAAAAAGTTTTAGAATCTGTTGTTGAGCAAGATTTACCAGTGATTGATTGTGTAGAAGAAATGACAGATGTTAATGTTGATAATGTTCCTGAAAAACAACTTAATAAAGATTTGAAGATTCATGAACCTGAACCTGAACAAGCAAAAGATTTTGATCCTGAACCTGAAGAATATCCGCCAAAAAGAAGTAAAACTGAATGTGAAAAAGTTTTAGAATCTGTTGTTGAGCAAGATTTACCGGTGATTGATTGTGTAGAAGAAATGACAGATGTTAATGTTGAAAATGTTCCTGAAAAACAACTTAATAAGGATTTGAAGATTCATGATTATCAAAGAGGTGCAGAAACTGAATGTGCAGAAATTTTGGGAATGATTGAAGACTTGGGAGTGATTCAATCTAAAACTGTAGATGTTCAACATTCATCAAAAGAAGCAGAAGATAAAGATGAAATTAGCACTGAAAACATTCAAGTTGAACCTCAAAATAATTCTACTACTTCCAAAGAAGATCCCTCAAAAAAGAGTAAAGCTGAAAGAGAAGAAGTTTTAGATGTATTTGAAAACAAAGAACAACCGGATGAAGATTTAGATTCTCAAATACAAGTTTCAGATTTTCTGGTAGATGATCAAGGTTTAGTTTATTCTAAAACTTGATGATTTTGTGAATTATTATGGTTTGTAATAATATTTATTATTAAAACTTTTTTTTTTTTTTAATTTTCAATTATTATTTTTTTGCATACTTCAATTATATTATTTTTACAATTTTCAATTATATTATTTTTACAATTTTTATTTTTCACATGTGAAAAAACATAGAATTTTTTAATTTTATCATAATTTATAGTATTTTTCACATGTGAAAAAATATCAATTTAAGTTTATTTATATTTTTTATTTTTTTTACATTAATCATGTTTATAGCAATTAATATTATTTTTTATTATATATTTTTTGGCAGATTTTGCATTTTCTGTGGATGATTTAAGTTATGTTGATGTTGATATATATGATGGACCAGATCGTCTTTCTCCTTTTTAGTATAAACCTGTAAACCCTAAAAAGCCTCTTTCAGAAGATGAGCAAATTGTTGCTAATACATTATTTGCAATGACAGCGCCTAAATGGTAACTTTATTTTAAAAAAAACATTAATATTTCAAATTTCCTTTTTATATATTATATATTGACTATATGCTAATCTTATTTATTTATTTTTTTCAAATATTACACGGAACCAATATTTAAAAGTGAAAGTGGCCATTGTTTAAATCATATTGATATGGAAACATTAACCCCAAGTTTGGAATTGTCAACGAATGTCATCGATATATGGTCAGAGATTCTCAACGTTTTGGAATTATATAAAGAAGATGATACGTTACCATCCAGATTTTTCTTTAAAATCTCTGTAATTGTAAGTAATTTTGTTATATATTACTATATATATATATATATATATAGTATTTATCATATTTAAAAACAATAATTTCATTATTTATTATGCAGAATCCATCATACTTTATTGAAAAGCATACTGATCTGGAGAAATTACAAGTGTTCACAAAAAGAATTAAAGAAAGTTTTAGAAATGATAAAAAGCATCTTATGTCATTGAAAACTTTTGATATGGTATGTTTTTAAATTTTTTTAAAATTCAGTAACTAATGTATAGTTGATATGTAAATTTAACAAATTTTTTAAGCTGCTTTTATTTTTACTGCAGCTTTTCTTCCCTGTTTGTCATAAAGGACACATGTATCTTATATGTGTTGATTTCAGAAATGGTTCGTTTAAAGTTATTGACAATAGTGCCAATGGACCTACTTTCAGTAAAAGATATTATGGCATTCCTGAAGAAATTGTAAGTATATTTCTCCCTTTTATTCACATGGTAAATTTTAGATGGAATCATTAGCCGTTTGTTTACACCAATCCTTATCACTAGCGTTATACTACTATCGTCCCATCTGTTTTTATATATGTTCTTATAATAATTCGTATTAAATTTTTTTTTTCTTTTCTTATTAATTTGTTTTGTAGAAAAAAGTTTTTGTTGCCTATTTAGATCACGTTAAACATCCAAAGTCTGAAGATATTAGAAATACAAACCCATCAAGGATGCAAATGAAATGGAGGACGAAGAATAATCATGTGGATTGTGGTGTTTTTTTAATGCTTCATATGGAAATTTATAACGGTTTAAAAAATTGGGATTGTGGTCTTTCTTTGGAGTCTCAAAAACAAAGTACACAACTGAATTTATTGCGATCAAGATTTGCTGCGAAGATTTTATTGTCTGACCTGAATTTGTTAAAGAATAAGTTTTTGAAGTTGGTTCAAGAATTTGAGGATAAATCAGAAGATGAAAGGAGGAAGATGATTCTATATGCTATTGCTAATAGGGATGTACGAGAAAAAAATGATTGAAGCTTAGAGGAAAAATGATTTCGATATATTTGCCAAAATGTTTCAAATTACATTTATAGATTACAGCATATAATTTTTTTACATAAGCTTATATTTTTATTGTTTTATAGTTAACAGCAGCATATATTTTTAATAAATTTAGCTTATAAAGATTATGCAGAAAATGCTAGAACTGAAGTTGAAATATTTATGAAATGTCAAGTAACCTCTATCTGTAAAGTATGCTCTATATGTAAAGATTATGCAGAAAATGCTAGAACTGAAGTTGGGTGTAGACATTTTTCCTGCTGATTGTTATCCTGCTTTGCTCATAATCACCAACATCATATAGGCATGGGTGTAGACATTGTTAAAGCTTAGGAGATGGCTATGTACAATACTTTTTTTATTGCTGATGAAGCTATGTAGCAATCTTTTTAATTTGATATATATTTTTATATAACAAATAGTAATGCTTAGATAATAAAAAAATTTATATTTTTATCTATAATGAACTTTTCACATGTGAAAATTATCTCAAACTTTGAAATATTTAATATTTATCAAACTTTGAAATATTTAAAATATTCAAAAAGTTGAAATATTATGAAATATTTTTATAAAAATATAATAAATTATAAATAAAAATGTAAAATATTTTCATGAAATGATAGTATTAATTTTGAAAGTTAAAATTAATCTATGATGGACTTAAGTAGTGTGTTTTTATAATAAATACCTTTTTCAGCCCATCAAAGCCCAGCCCGTAAAAATATTTTTATTATATTGGCATTATAACATACGATGAAACCCTAGTTTGTTTCTTCTTCATTTTCATTTTCATTTTCAACTGTAAAGCCGCCTCTATAGTTATATATTTTTATTTATTTATTTAGACTATACTTTGTTTGTTTATTATATTACATCTATCATTAATATTTTAATTCTTTGTTTTGTTATCATCAGGTGATCGTTTAGATAAAAGTTGGTTGTTAATGGCTTCAAAAGGTTTGTTTTTTTGTGTTTTTTCTTGTTCGTTGTTCTATGATAGTTTAGTATTTTTTTTTCTTTATGATTATCAATACATTTTTTTATTATTTGACTTGGGTTTTATTTAGTCTGTTGATTAAAATGATGTATTTTTTTTCAGTACATAATTTGTTGTTTAATATGTACCTCTTTAGTTAATTTTAAAAACTTAATGATACTTCATTTTTTAGTGTAATTTTTTTTTCACATGTGAAAAATTCATTGCAAATCTTTGAATGATAAAATAATATTTATATTTTAATCAAAAAACAATATAATTAACACTATATATTATTTGTTTATTGTAGATGTTACTTCTAAAACTAATCAATCCAGTGATTATGGTATGTTATTTTTACTTTAATTTATATATTTTTTTTTATATTATTCTTCTGAAATTGAATTTGTTTTTATAGTTAAACCTGATAGTCAAATGGCAAGGAGGTGTAAGACAAAAATGGCAAGGATATGTAAGGGTAAAATTCAAATTTGAAAAGCTAGTATTGTGTTTTTTTGAAACGTTTTATTTATTTTTCTAAATACATTCTAATATTTTGTATTTAAATTTGGTTTATTGGACTTAGCTTTTATCAAATCTATTTATTATAATTTTTTTTTTCTTTCATTTTTTTTAGAACATAATTTGTAGTTTAATATATAGTTCTTTAGTTAGTTTGAAAAATTAAAAATACTTAAGTTTTGATTTTTAAATACTTTTTTTTCACATGTGAAAAAGTCATTCAAATCTTTGTATATTAAATAATATTCATATTTAAATCAAAAAAAAATTATAATTGACATTATATATTATTGTTATTGTAGATGCTACTTCTAAAGCCATTGAATGCAGTGATAATGGTATTTTATCTTTACTTTAATTTATATATTTTTATTATATTATTATACTAAAGTTATATTTGTTTTTATAGTTAAACCTGAAAGACAAATGGCATGGACCTCATCTTTTTTTTATTTAAATAAATGGGAAACAATTGAGTGTGATGTTTCAAAGTATGCTGAAGCTTCTAAACAGCACTTCCGTAAAGGTAAGAAAATATTTCAAATCAATAGATTATTATATTATCTGATGTAAAGCCACTATTATCATTCTATTTAATTTCCCAAAAATGTTTGAATTTTTCAGTCAGTGAATACACTCTTCCAGGTTTTCGATATTGTAATAATGTAGAAGAAACAGGTAAATTAATATACATTTTTTTTAATTCTTAAGCATTTATAATGATAAAAGGTCAATTAACTTATACTTTAATTAAACAGTTGAAATAACTGATGATGATAAGGACGTCAATGAAACCTAAAAGTTTGTAAGCAATTTCAGTTGAAGATTGTTCAGATCATTCCTGATCATGAAGAAGGAAGGCAATTTCAGGTCCCCATATTGCATGTTTGTAAGCATGATATTGATAACCAAAGTTTTATGTGTTGAAATTATGTAATGTTGTGGATAATTAAGATTATATGACTTTTTAGAACATCATGTGGTATTCTATGTAGTATATTCTGGTGTATGTTTTAGGTGAACATTTTAAGTTTTTAATTATGTTATGTTGATGGTATTCATATATTAGGTTTTTATTAATACAGTATGGCATATGATATCTTCAAACAATCTGTAAAAACCAATGTAAAAAGTTTTGTAGCAGTCAAGTTCACATTTTACAATCTATTAAACACTTTCATGATATACTACCAACAGACATTTTACTATCTATTAAAAGAAACACGAAAACAACTATTTCAAACTCCACCAAATAAGGGCGAGAATCCTTAAAAGGGCCAGGACTGACTGAAGACGGCGTTGAATATTCATCAAATAAAACTGAAAGTAATTCACCACTTACAACCACAATTCTTGAAACTGAATTGCTATTTTTTGAAATTGAAGAGTAAACACCATATTATATGTTTTTCTATAAGTCTAATTTTCAAGGTATTTTCTCTTCTTAAATTTCTAACATCGGACTTGAAAATTCAAATGGAAACAAAATATGATATTCAGTTCGGTTCACGGGTCCTAAAATATGACTATTTCAACCGTGTATAACATTCAAATATATTTTGGGCTTTAGTTTTGTTGGACAAATAATTTTATATCTTATTACCAGTCCTAAATGAGCCCATGGCCCAAAATGACAAAGTTTGTTGACGTTGAATTAGTATTTAGATAAATATCTTCTATACACTCACTCTCTCTCTTATTTTATTCCATATTTTATATTTCACAATAACCACCTTTCAAACTCTCTCTCTTTCTTATTTTATTCAGATGAATTAGGATTTAGATAAATATCTTCTACACACTCTCTCTCTCTTATTTTACACACTCTCTACTACACACTCTTCCAAACTCGAAGACGATAAATCTATCATAGGTATGTTATATTGTTATGATAATAAATATATCAATTTCTTATTAAAATCAGTCTATATATAAGATTAACAATTAATATATTTTTGTTTTCCTAAATCAGATTGTGTGCTCGAAGAGAAATTCAACAGACGTTTATAATCTCTGGAAGAAGATGAAACCTAAAAGTGTTAAAGGTAATTTTATAATATTTATTACCTTAATATTTTTTACCTGTTTATGTATAAACATTTAACTGATTATTTCATGTATTTTATTTTTAGATCTGACTGAATTAGTATTTTATTTTGAGATCTGACTGTATTTTGTGTTCGAATATCTTTAATTAGTTTTGTGATTGTAAAATATAAATATTATTTAGATCTGACTGAATTATGTTTGTATATGTTAGATATTAATTGTGTGATTGTAATTTGTGTTGTTAATATTTAGATATTAGTAATATTAGAATGATTTTATTGAATATGACGGAATTATGTTAGATTTACATTTTGTGTTGATCTGGTGCTGGTTTAGGTTTCTATGAATATATAAATCGACGATATTATGATATGGATGCAAATTGGCGTTAATTGGTTTTTATTGCTTTTTTGATTACATTATGATATTTTAAAATTGTTTAATATAGTAACTGTGTTTGCTTTTTTGGTAACAATATTTAACTATATCTAGCAATTACTTAGTTTCATAAAGAGCAGTTTAAAAAATTCTTCTGTGTGTGTAGTTTTGGAGACTTGGACTCTGACTTCTGTGTTTCTGCTGATTGTTTAAAAATTTTCACATGTGAAAAAAAATCATTTGTACATTTTTATTAATCATTTATTATACTAGAGACTAAACTGTTGAATTTTTTTTATCTATCAGCTAAGGATTTTATTTTCCGAAGTAGTGTGTGTAGTTTTGGAGACTTGGAATGTGACTTCTGTGTTTATGTTGATAGTTTATATATAGAGTCTATTATTGAATAATCGTTAATATTTTTAGAAAAATGATAGTTTTCACAAGTGCAAAAAATTTTAATCAAAGCTTTTAAAATATTTCACATGTGAAAAAACATTTTTTTGTACATTTTTATGAATCATTTATTATACTAGAGACCGATTATCTATCAGCTAAGGATTTGATTTTCCGATAATGAGATTATTTTTATTACTATTTGTTGTATATTAGTTGATTAAATAATCGTTTATATGTTTAGAAAAATTCCATTTAAAAATTTTGACATTTGAAAAAAAAATCATTTGTACATTTTTATGAATTATTTATTATACTAGAGACTAAACTGTTGAATTTTGTTTATCTATCAGCTAAGGATTTGATTTTCCAAAGTAGTATTAGAAGAAAGGGAAAGACTAAAACATCTAATTCTAAAGCAAGCAGAAAATTATTTTCAGAAGATTCTGGAAAAAAGAAGGAAAACAACTCTGATTTAGTGGGATCTGGAAGAAAACCACTCCAAGCATTTGATTTAAAAGATCTGTTTAGTAATGAGAAATTAAAAGATGCTAGGATTGTTTCATACAGGAGAATTTCTTGTAATTCAGAGGAGGAAGATGAAGATGATAAAAAAAATGATAAATCTAAAAAGAGAAAGAGGAGGAACAATGTTTCTAAAAAGTACAAAGTTCTTGATGAAGATTTTCTTGAGCAGATTGAGCTGCAAGTTGAAGTTAACAAGGTTGAAGTTAACAAGGTTAAGAAGAAGATTAAAGTTTGTGGTGAAGAAAATTGTTTGGATGAAGATGAATGGTTGTCTATTAGAACTAGGGGTTCTCCAAAAGTTATGTACAATTTGATGAAGAAACTTACATTATCTCAAAGAAAAGAATTGATAGATATGGGGTTTGGATCACTTTACGAAATGGCGATGGAAGAAATCCCGGTTAAAATAGGTCATTTTGTTGTTGACAACTTTATTCCTAGCGAGATGAAGCTTAAGCTTAAGAATAATGATATTCTAATAACACCTGACTTAATTCACGCTGTTTTGGGTGTTCCTGTTGGAGGTATAGATATTCATGACTTGCCTAAGGAAAGGGGAGGAGATTTAAGTGAAAGATGGTTTAGGCAATATGCTGTTAGGAATCCAACACCTAAGAAGGTTGCTGAAGTGGTTGAGACGTCTAAAGTTGAAGGAATTTTATTCCGTTTGAACATGCTGGTTTTATTCTCAAATTTTTTTTGGATTAGGAGGAATGGGTGGGCAATGCAGACCTCAACAAATTTTGAATTATATACATGAAGATACAAGAATCGAATGTATTGATTGGTGCAAATATGTTTTTGACTGCTTGAATGTCAGCAAAGAAACTTGGGTGAGGGATGATCCTAGTATCTACTATTGTGGACCTCTGACAGCACTTACTGTAAGTGTTCATATCAACACATTATAATTTTTTTATAATTTAATTTATACTTTATATCAGTTTTTCACATGTGAAAAATATAAATAGAATCTATTTTATACTTTATATCAATTTTTCACATGTGATTTATTTTATTATTATTATTTTTTTAAACTAATTATTTTTGTTCTATTTTTGCAGCTTATTTATGTGCATTCAACAAAATGTGATTCAGTACATGTACCTCATGAAATTCCAGCAATCAAATTTTGGAGTACTGATTTGATTAAAAAGAGGCAAATTTTTGAAATTCAGAATGGCGGATTTGGGATTGTTGATATAAATCAAGATGATTTCAATGACAGCGATTCTACAAAAAGAAAGGTATTATTTTATAATTGAAAAAATAAAATTGTAATAGCATACATTGATGTTAAGATCACATATAAACATGAGTTGATCGTATTGAAAATATTTTGTTTTTTGGTATTTTATAATCAATGTAGTAGTAGCTAATATTCACATGTGAAGTTACATATTCTTTCTTCACATGTGAAGGATGTTTGACATCCTTTCTTCACATGTGAAGATACATATTCTTTTATTCAAATGTGAAGGGTATTTGAGAAACATTAAATTTTAATTAATATTTTTCTAGATTAAATGCCAAAATATTTTCTAATATCAGAAGAAAGAAAACTAACAATAGGAACCAGCCTGCATTAACAGCAAAAACCATATAAGTACTATACCAGCAGCAACTATAAACCTGACAGCAGGAACAAAAGCTACTACATCAGCATCAATGTACTATTACAATTTAGTTTAATTTTATTTGTACTATCTTAATTAGTAGAATTTATTTTGTTATTCGTTATATATATTTTTTTAATTTTTTAAACAGTTGGACTCAGAATTGGATAAACTTGATCATAAAGTTGATTTGCTCGAAACAGTTGTTTCTGATTTGGAATACCAGTTTACCTCATGGTTTTATGAAAATCCAGATAATGAAAGGTTGAAAAAGATAAAAGCTAAGTTCAACCTTTGTATTAGAAATATTGATTTATATGGAGAAGATATGTCAAGAAGTGTAGTTAAATATGCTAATCAATCTGGTAAGGAAAAAGATATTGATGGGTTTGAAGTTGATGATGATAACTGGATAGATGACTTAAGAAATTATGGAACAAATGGTGATGATTGCTGGACAAATGAAATAGAGTATTATGAAACTGGAGAGTGCAGTCATCAAAATGAAGAACCAGTTGACAATAGTAGAGAAAGGTGTAGTAACTGATACAGAAGTTGACCAAGAAGTAAAACTACTGACGTGAGAGGTCAAAGTATTATGAGATAAAGTAAACAGGTCGTTAGTAGTGGTAAACAAGGTATTAAAGAATTCAGTAGATAGGTCAATAGTAGTAGTTGAAGTTTGGGTAGTTATAGAAAAAGGAATGGTCTAACTAATCGTATAAATTGATGTGAAGAACTGTATAGAAGAGGTATATTTAGTTATAAAGATTATGTTTCCAACTTGAATCGAAAATAGAAAAAGTTGGAAAGTAATAGACCTAAAAGTATTTTGGTACTCCATTTGACCATAAGGTTTAGTCTTTGTTGACAAAGCTCGTTTAGTTGAAATACTAGTTCAAATAGGTTAAGACTCAGGTTGACAAATTTTTTAATTTTTTTATATATATTGCTTATTGTTTTATTTAAGATGATTAATTCTATCATGTTTATTTTAATTTGATTTAACATTATCATGTAACTACGACTACATCATCGAAAACAAGGACGACAGTCCAAATATCAACGACGACCATATCATGAATATACCAAAAACGACAATTACGTCCGAGACAGAGAATAT
>BPTQ01000006.1:138066227-138078727 GCA_019973895.1 Chrysanthemum seticuspe
ACAAAAGATTTCCGGAAAAGTTTCGTTGGTTCTAATCATCAAGTACCATTGTCTAGAATGGTTTTGCAAATCTGAAAATTACAGTTTTTTTTTTATAACCTATGTTAAAAACAAAGCACAATAATCTATAAAAAATAAAATTTATTTTGTGATAACAAAAACAAAAATCGTCTAATTGTATCAAAATATAATTCAAAATACTTTATAGATTATTGTGAAAATATCATTCAAAAATATTTTTCACATGTGAAAATTGCATTTGAAACCTTAAAAAAGTAATATTTTTTCTGATTGTTTTCACATGTGAAAATTCCATAATCAATAAATTCCTAAAATAATTATAGCCAGTCTTACTTCACTTATAACTTTAAAAATAATTTTCACATTTGAATTTAATGTCTTACCTTAAATGGAAGCTTGTTTGTTATGTGCCACATACAAAGCCTGTGTTTTGACTCTTTAAACACCGTAGCAACAGCTTTTCTCATAGCAGGATCTTGATCAGTTACTACTAATCTTGGTTGCTTTGAAAAGGCCTTTAGAAAACATCTGAGCAACCAAATGTATGACTTTGTCGTTTCATTAGATAGCATTCCAGCACCAAATGTGACACACTTTCTGTGGTTGTCAATGCCCGTAAAAGGTACAAATACCAATTTATATCTACAAAAAATAAATTTATCAGTACTTTTTTCACAAGTGAAATATATATTTTATAAATTAGTTTAATTTTTCCAACACATGTGAATATTATCTACTACAACTAAAATAGAACAAAAACTTGAATTAGATACTTATTTTTTTTCACATGTGAAAATTACTTTAGCTTCAGCTACTAAAGCCATTTAAACATATTTTTCACATGTGAAAGTTTCATTAAAAAAAATTAATAAATTAAACTGAAAGAGAACATACTTATTTGTTCTGAAAGTTGCGTCAAAAGATATAGTGTCTCCAAATTCTTTGTAATTATACTTTGCCATCTCATCTGCCCAAAACAGTGCAGTCAACTCGCTGTCTTCAACAGCATATTCAAAAGAGAAATTTGCAACATGTTTTTTCCTGTTTTCCATCTTTGTAATCAACATCTGTGCATCACTATCCCCAATATGACTGTTCAAGTCCCTTTTATTATTCCTAAACTCGGTCTCTGTTGCATCAACTGAATCGTATCCTCCATTTGTAGCTGCATAAAGATGATGAGCTCTTGTTGCACCGATATTTGTTCCTCCAAGTTGTTGCATATATATTTGTTGTTTGTGACTCATTTTTTTCCTCTTCTTTGACATATTTCTATAGACTACGGGAATGAATGTATGATTATGGTTTTCTTCAAAATTGTACAGTTCATATTTTGTATGATCCGAATTGAGCTTGAATTTAACCCTTGCCATACATCCAGTCCTTGATATACTTGACGTTCTAATCTGCGTTTCACTAGTCTCTTCACTCATAGTATCCTTATTAACACCTTTTGGCAATCCCTCTTTGTTGCAAACCAAATACTTCCTTTCTACAATACCGCTTTTCAGAGTATTTTGTGTTGACAGCCTAACACTGAATCCTGCTTTCTCAGCATAGTTTTCATACATTTTTATACACTCTTCAATTGTTGTATACTCTCTTCCTATTTTCGGTTTCAAAGATTCATCAACAATTGGCTTGTAATGAAAATCTCCTCCTTCTACTTCAACTTCTTCACATATATCTGAATCGTCTTGTTTTATATAATGTATACCTTCAAAAAAAATTCAATTTCATATAATAAACAATAAATTAATTATTACCAAACATAATCAAAAATGATTTTTTTCAAATGTGTATATTTTATAACTATACTTAATGGCATCAAAACTTCATTTATAAATGATAGTTTTCACAAGTGCAAAAAATTTTAATCAAAGCTTTTAAATTACAAAATTAACAGCATGAATCAACTGATAGTAGGAACCAAAAGATTGAATCATCTAATTGAACTTATAACTAATAACTAGACTTATTTGAAATTATAAACTCCAAATTCCTAATGTAATCAAAGCTTATACCTCATAGAAACCATATATCTGTGATACATGAGAGCAGCAAAAATCCTACATCAGCAGCAAAAACTACTACATACCTGTCAGCAGGAACTATATATCTTACAGCAGGAACCAAAACTATTAAATCAACAGCAAAACAAATACATCAAACTACATCAAAGGTTGAATCACCTAATTGCAACAAAAAATGATTGCTAAATGCTTATCTTCACATGTGAAGATTCTAATAACTAGGATGTTTACTTATAAACTTAAAAATGCTAATGTAATCAAAGTTTAAATCGCATAATTGCATAAAATAAATGATTATATTCACCACGTTACAGCAACTACTAATATAATCAAGACTTAAATCACCTATTTTCAACAAAAACTTATTGATAAATGCTTATATTCACAATATTGGATACTAATAACTAGACTTATTTGAAATTATAACCTTTTAAAATTCCTAATGTTATCAAAGCTTAAATCGCCTAATTTCATAAAATAAATGATTATCTTCACATGTGAAAATTTTAATAACTAAACTTATTTTTACTTATAAACTCAAAAATGCTAATGTAATCAAAGCTTAAATCACCTAAATTTGTATTTAAAATTAATTTCTAAATGATTATCTTCACATGTGAAGATACAAATAACTAGACTTATTTGAAATTATAACCTTTAAAATTCCTAATGTTATCAAAGCTTAAATAGCCTAATTGCATAAAATAAATGATTATATTCACATGTGAAAATTTTAATAACTAGACTTATTTGAACTTATAATATCAAAACTGCTAATATAATCAAAGCTTAAATCGCCTAATTGCATCAAAAACTCATTCCTAAATATACTAACAACTGGACTTATTTGATCTTATAATCTCAAAACTGCTAATCTAATCAAAGCTTAAATCGCGTAATTGAATCAAAAACTCATTCCTAAATGATTATCTTCACATTTGAATATACTAACAACTGGACTTATTTGAACTTATAACCTCAAAACTGCTAATCTAATCAAAGCTTAAATCGCGTAATTGAATCAAAAACTCATTCCTAAATGATTATCTTCACATGTGAAGAAACTAACAACTGTACTTATTTGAACTTATAATATCAAAACTGCTAATCTAATCAAAGCTTAAATCGCCTAATTGCATCAAAAACTTATTCCTAAATGATTATCTTCACATGTGAAGATACTAACAACTGGATTTATTTGAACTTATAACCTCAAAACTGCTAATCTAATCAAAGCTTAAATCGCCTAATTGCATCAAAAACTTATTCCTAAATGATTATCTTCACATGTGAAGATACTAACAACTGGACTTATTTGAAATTATAACCTCAAAACTGCTAATCTAATCAAAGCTTAAATCGCCTAATTGAATCAAAAACTCATTCCTAAATGATTATCTTCACATGTGAAGATACTAACAACTGGATTTATTTGAACTTATAACCTCAAAACTGCTAATCTAATCATAGCTTAAATCGCCTAATTGCATCAAAAACTTATTCATAAATGATTATCTTCACATGTGAAGATTCTAACAACTGGACTTATTTAAACTTATAACCTCAAAACTGCTAATCTAATCAAAGCTTAAATGATTATTTTCACATGTGAAGATAATTTATCAAAAATTAATTACAGTAAATCTTAAAATTAAACAAGCTAATAATATTAACAATTCTAAACAATTATTAATAAAAATTATTTAAATTATAATAAAATATGAATTTTACTTGATATCTCTGAGTTTTCCGGTGATGATCCGGTAATATCGGTAATTTCATCTCCGTCAGATTCTGATTCAGATTCAATTACATTCCGTTGATTGCTTTGATTGAAAGACGGTGTCATTGAGCGTGTTAACGGCGGTGGCATAATGACTTGAACGGCGGTTTAACGGAGAATTAACAGCGTTTAACGTCGGTGATATAATGGCGGTTTAACGACGACTTTACAGCGGTTAACGACGGTAGAAGAAGGATTTTAATGGCGGTAGTGGTGACGGTTAACGACGGTAGAAGAAGAATTTTAATGGCGGTAATTGTGAACGGAAAATATCTAGGTCGAGAGAGAAAATATCTAATTTTTCACCTTCGCTTTTTAGTTAAAGTGTGTGTTTTTTATTATATATTAGATATTTGTTTGTAATTTACATATATGCCCTTGGTTAGTGTAAATGTTTGGCTAATCTTAGCCATTAGATCTAAAAAAAGGAGGGACTAGATGGAGGGCTAGGATCTCTTCTCGCGTTCTCACCAAAATTTGACTTCTCACAAGAAACACCCCCTATATATATATATATATATATATATATATATATATATATATATATATATATATATATATATATATATATATATATATATATATATATATATATATATATATATATATATATATATATATATATACTAGTGTCAAAACCCGTCCGATGGACGGGTATGACTTGTGGTTTTTATTTTTAGGTTTTAGTAGAACAAATATATACTAAAAAGTAATTAAAAGTTAATTAAACAATTTACAACTATAATTGATGTTACCGTAATAGTATTTCTTAGTTAGACCAAAAGACGGGGATGAGTCGTGATGCGTTGCAGACATTTCAAGTGTTCTACAAACGACATAATAATCATTGTGAAGTTGTGCCTACTATGATTAGAAGATAAATTTTGTAGAGAACTAAAGAAAGTATAAAACTGATTATAAATAAAATAGCTTCACAAGAAGGGCATTTTCAGTTTCGAGGGAACTGTCTCACCAAAAAGTGTAGCCTCATTAGCCATCCAATACAACACTCGACGAAGAATTTCTCCCAAATACATACCCGAAACCATCTTCTCGAATGTCTAACAATATCATATGACAAATATACATATCGTTATTAAAGAGAGAAATTCGTCAAGAAAAGTTAAAAATATATAGGCAAAACAATCACATGTTCACCCGGGTTTAAACTATTAACATCCGGTGCATTATTGTACTCCTTCAAAGCGAGATGTGAAGACTTAAAATGAATCGATGTCATCTGAGTTGTATCTATATTAAGTAAAAATCTCCTATGTTATTCATTAAACTAAACGGTCGACAAAAGATGATACAAAAACCATGGATACAACTGTAATAAGCTGCATTGCCAAGATAAAGGTGATCACACATTTATCGAGTCCATGTAGACTCACGACAGGCTCACACACTCTTTTCGAATTGATTTTTTTTACTCGGCGTCTTTCTGGATCGTATGGGAGAAGAGAAGACTGAAGAGCTCTCATAATTGTGTACTATACCCACTTCATGTAGTTATTGACCAATTACCTTACATATTTACATACGGTAGTTATTATATAAGATTCTTTATGTTGCGTGGCTGAAAGATATGTTGATGCGCGGATGATTTATTTATGTATACAGGTTAACATGTGTGTATACTTATAGATCTAAAGCCAAAATCAATATAATACAGAAGTGATAGGGTTACTCATACATCAAGTAGATTATTACATAAATTAATTATTTGTTTCATCGTGTTTTATAAAGGTTCAGGTTTGTCTTTCTTTTTAAATTGTCTATCATTTGAATACGTAAATTTTCCCTTTTCTTTTCTAAAGTAAAAGCCATAACTGGCTATGTCATTCTCATATTCCTGTAAAACTCACATCAAAGAAGAAAAGGACTAAGGGGGTGTTTAGTTAAAGCTTATACAAACAATTGTGCTTTTTAGCTTTCAAGCTTTCATAAGCTACTTCACCGTATCAAGCCGTAAGTTTTTTGGATAGCTAAAACAACATAATCTATTTTAAAAAAGCAATAAGCTTATCCAAACACTGCATAAGATACAAAGTTAGAGGATTTTACTATAGATTCCACTTGAACAAAAATGAGTCTTCATCAAAAATTATTAAAATTTTAGATTTTGTTGACAAGGCCAATTAAAGCAGTTTATGAAACAGAAAATCCGCATATTTTTTTACAGTTAGTGTGTCAAATATAAATAATAAAGATTCAATGGAAAATTTATATACTAAAATTGATTTAAAAATTAAAAGAACACCTTATGAGGCTTTTGGCCTGTTTGATCTGTTCAAGCCTTGTATATGTCAATGGGTCTAACTTTTGGCCTTACCCATTTGACCAATTACATATCAAACATTTCTCGATTTGACCAATTTATATACAAATGGGGCCTAACTGTGGGTTGTTGTCGTGGTTTTTATTTTTGCAAGTCAATGCCTTCATACACGGAACAAAAGATAAACCATAACCCATCATCACATCATTATTATTTTACCATGAGTAGACCCATGAGAAAATAAAGGAAAAGTGAAAACGCCCTAAACTAAGTCAATTGAAAAATCCTGATGCTAGGACCTGCGCGTTTGAACATTCAGAACTAACGTATATGGTCACAAACATAGAAGCAATAAGCTTCCCTTTGGCCGATAAACTACTACCTAACTTGCTGCAATTCTTTCAAATTTGTTGCAGTTAGCTAATCAGTAAATTACTATCTAACTATTTCTAAGTATGTCCTTCTATGGTCTAGTGCAGGCCTTTAGCAAGCTGATTGATTTCTTTAAAAACTCACGTACCTAAGACTACAATGTGTAACAAAATGTGATAACCTAATACCCAAGTATAAACTTTACAGACTTTCACAAAGGGTTATCGAAAATTATCATGTTTTGTCTCAGCATGTTTTAAAATAATATTATAGGATATGTTAAAGCGGGTAAAGTGGACTCTCATTTTTGCCTTAATCCCACAAATGGACAAAACTAATTATAAGGTAGATAGGTACTAAAGGTATACAGACCTGTCTTTGCTTTCAACGCAGCAAAATATTGATGGCTGAAACCATGATTTAGCATGAAGAATGAGTCTAGCAATCCAAATCAAGAAAAGTTGTCAAAAAGTTTCGAAACAAAGAAATCCAAACCTAAAGCACAAAAGGACTGAAGCATTTCTCTTCCACAAAGTTAAAATCCAAGAATGTCTTATTTGGACTCTAATTTCCATTATCAAGTGACTTTTTAGTTCTTTGAATAACAGTCAAACACTCTTAAAAAATGCGTCTATTACATGATCTTGCACTTCCAATTAATAACCCTATAATAATCACAATCTCCGACTTACAGTTAAGAGCGTAAATGCATCCTCGTCTTTTTCTCCATAAGAATTGGGCACAAATAATGCATGTCGTAGTAGTAAAGGTGCGATCAACTGCAAAAAGATTTATACCAGATATAATAGAATCTAACCAAAATATAGCTGCCATCTGTATATTAAGATTCATGAGCATCAAACAAATAATCAATATAAATGCGAAAAGGCTAACTGAACATCATAAAATATGTGATTGTTGGATCAAAATAAAGACACAAGCCATCTGTTGACTCTTTATACATTAGAGGCATGTTTGGATAAATTTATTACCCAACTCAACCCATTATAAATCATAAGTATATGTGAAGTCTCCGTGTAAACGAAACAGGTTGGCAAAAGTCGAAATATATGTTGAAAGTAAGTTAATTACTCCGTTGTTATATGAACAAAAAAAATGTTGATCATAACTTATAAGTATACTATAAGATATCAATAAGTTATAAACATCAATTACTATAATATGACAAAGTCTATATATGGATTTGGCTACAACTTACCAAGAAAAACAAACACACTGTGAAGACGAAAACTAACGTTAATGTTATTGAAGCAAGTCATTAACCTTTTGTCAACTAATGGATGTTATGAGTTCCTTTTTCTTATTCACAAACCCTTAGCGTTTCATCAAACATATTATGGGCGATTCGTCAATTCACCACCAAATTACAGATATAGCAACATATTCATCATAAACCTATGGCATGCAAAACTTGTTTTGTGTTATGAAAGATAAGAAAACCAAAAATCAAAATAATGAAAAGCCATAAACTGTACACCTTCTACACAAAGGTTTTCAAAATATCAAATAACATTAAGTCGGTATAAACATTAGATTTTCTTATTCCAAACGACAATGGTTGTTTCAATGTTGTTTTAGTTTCAAAGGAAACCCAATTAGATATTGTCATATGTCCACCACTTTACAAAACTGAAGTATAAAGTCAAATACATAGTGACAAAGCATGACCTTACAATTCATCTTACACATAATAAATTGGTACCTTTTACTTAGTCTCATTACTGTCAACTTCAGTTTGTTGTTTTGATCGGTGTTTGTAGGTTCGGGTTCAAGGAGGGACTGATAACCAACACTCTTGAATCAAACTCATCCAACTGGTTCAGCAATTCCAACAAAGTTCTTTGAATTTCACGTTCACCACCAGAGTGAGCGTCATACCTGAGCATAGCTAACATAGTTAGACCTCACATCTATAGCAAAGGTTAAAAGACACTGATGCCATTGAATGTACCTCTTTGTACCAACAGCATCAATTTCATCGATAAAGACGATAGAAGGGGAGTGATCATCTACTACTCTAAAAAGTTCCCTAACCAGTTTAGGGCCATCTCAAAGGTACTTTTGAATCAACTGCTGATGTGGAATTTTCCACTGCCTGAGATCTACTTGAATATGCCATATACTTAAACAGTTAATTATCTAATTATCACAACTATATATGACCCTAAGCACAAAAAAAACCTTAGCTGCAGCCAAGCCCATTCTGTTACAGCTGATTTCTGACACAACTTAGTTAAAGCATACTCAATATTTTATAATGGGATGGTTCTAGGTTGATCAATACCCATATAACATGTAGACATTCTAGGAGTACACTGCAGCTAAAACCATTTTGACGGATTGTACAATTCCATACTGTTCATTTTATATTCAAGTTATCATCCAAACTTGACCGAGAAGTTTAATGGTAACATGAAATATTATGTAATAACCTCAATGTGTAGAACCCATCTCCTAGAGCCACATCCATAACCCTTCTGAAAATGGTACGCAGGAACACTTCCATTAAAACAAACTGCATTTCAAATGATGCAAAGAAAAGTAATTATGACAATATTCATCCACCATCCCATAATCAGGACTGAGTTATCATTTATTACATATCAGACTCAAAGATAATATCATTCAGTTTCCAGATCAACAAAATCAGCATAAAGAATCCTATCTCAATTTTTTTGGGGTATACACGAAACTTAGAAGTAGAAAGATTTGAACCCTTTAGTTTCTGACACATGAATATAAGCTTCCATACACTCCTATTTCAGGGTACATGTGTCATTGTACACTCCACTTAAATAATTCCTCACTAACCCCTCAAGTGTCCATCTTTATTACTATAATCAAAAGTGTACATCTTGAGTGGTGGCTGCAGTTTGGACTAAACCCTTGTTACCCTAACCTTCTGAATTGTAATTGCATCAAGGGCTCCATGAAAGAGATAGAGAATGAAAGAGATAACTATGGTTGGGCCAAAGGTCAGGTTTTTGTTTTTCAGAAACAGAAAAGATTCTGAGAATGAAAAGGAATGCATGCTGATTCAAGTTTGAACGATGCGTGAATCTCTTAATGATGAGCATCGACTGACTGTATAACCACGTTTACGCCTGTGGCACAGCAAAACAAAATGTCAAAAATGTTAGTAGCTTGATTAGTTAATGCTAATATATTCGATCTCTGTTGAATGTTATTAAAACTATGTAATTAGATATTGTAAACAAATTGTTATTTGAATCATTTTATGTACTTAAATATTAATAGGGAATGCAAATTATACCTGTTGGTTGCAATGCAGGAGTAGCCGCAAGGGAGATTGGGGTACCATATTGTTGCATGTACCCTGCAGAGGAATTCATGCCAGAATACTGGTAGAGATGGTGTGGGTACACACAATAGCTCTGACCCGTTGCATAGTTTCCATGACCACCTTCTGCCATGTTTAGATACGGGTAGAATGCGGCGGTTGTATCAACTGCACCTGCAGCTGTGATCATACCACCATCAGTTGCACCAGCACTTGCTCCGTAGTATGGATACTGCCCATTTGTACCTCCGTACACATTATAGTAACTTTGAACACAATAAATCAGTCAAATTCAACATCTCAATTTATAACAATGCACATTTAATTATAACATAATAAGTTTATAACCAACACAAATTTAACAAACGTACCATCGGATAGGTATAATCTGGAGAATATGGCGAGTTACTAAAAAGTAATTAAAAGTTAAATGAAACGGTTAAGATCTATAGTTGATGTTACCATAATCCATAAAACGGATAAAAGCATGTAAGTATTTTGATTTTTGGTTTTTATTTTTAGGATTTAGTAGAACAAATATATAGTAAAAAGTTATTAAAAGTTAAATTAAACGGTTAAGACTATAATTGATGTTACGATAATCCATAAAACGGCTAAAAGGGTTCACTCAAGGTTTTATGGTACATTTGGTTTGAATTGGCTATATCTAAAGAGTTTGATAAACATAGCCCGTACATACCATAGGGGTATGCTTATATGGAGAAATCAAAAGACCGGGGTAATAACTACCAAATAAAGAACAACCAAACAGTCAAATTCTACATAATGTAGGAGAACCCGTGAGTCCTATATATAAATATAATACCTTTAGTTATATGCAATGTGTAAAAAAGAATAAATTTTGTTCAAAAATTATTAACGTAGAAAAGAAATAACTAAATAAAAACTTTCAAATATTCAAAATATAATTAGTGACCCGTGACAATAGCAAGGAGCGAGAAACTGATGGTAATGGGAAATATGTAACTTAAACAATATTGCGAGCAGAAAAACATAGAGCATAATACAAATGGTTAATGAAATTACTGAAACATCATAAGTTTTTGGAAGGCAATTATAAGCAAAATAAGAAATGGAATGATGCATGTTTGCAACAAACTCTTATTATGGCTTGTTTTTTATGATAGCCTGTTGTTTATTTAGGTTTCATGTAAACCTAGATAATCCTACTTAAAGGAGTTTTTTATACTTTCTTTTATACAGCACAGTAACACACATATAATCAACTTTGCACTTTCATTTTTGTCTTATTTTTTACGGTGCAACATAGTTTATTTGCTTTCAATTTGTAATAGGTCATCCCACATGTATAGTCTAAAAGCGATCATTAATTGTATTGCTTTACGAATTGCAAGTGACAGAAGTGATTTAAAATATGTTGAAGAAATGACATTTTAAAAACCTCATAGATTTGTATTTTCTGCATGACTTGTGAATATTCTTTGTATTATAGTATTAAGAATTGCATATAATTGTCTATTTACTTTATTAGCAGTTTTACGGTAGGATTATATTCATAATAAGATAATATGTCGACATGTGTTATGAATATTCTTTGAATATATTAGTTTATGAGTAGTAAGATATGTATATACGGGTTTGTATTTTTGTTTTAAGAGTTTCATATAATCTCTGGCATCAAGTTTCAGTTACATAACTACAGAGCTATCCCACTTAACCTCGTTTCAAAGGAACCTAGACACGTTCAAGCATCATGCCGGCTTGGCTGGGGATTTGGAGCATCAATCACCTTCGCACCATAACACTTTTGTACCATAGTCACCACAGGGTCGAAAGAGATGAATATTAAAACTAATTGTACAACCATACTTCAAAATAACTAAATGTGCAGAAGGTTGAATGCGGGCAAATCTCGTATGTTATATAAAAATGTTTTGTTTGACTGTACGGGCAAATGTTATAAACCACTTTACAGTTTTGGATCATACCAAGTATGTACATACACGTTTGATGCATAATGTACTTTTTGTAATCCTATTTCCTACTCTTTGTATTCTGTCTTTGCTGGTTACTCGTTTCTGTTGCACCTATCAGTAGTTTGGAACTTATAAATATCGTTGGAAAAGTAACTACACTTTATCATTTTAAGACATTTTATCATTTTTGCATCTGGACTACAGTTTGGGCTAATTTTGACATGTTTTTTTATTAGAATAACTTTCAAATATTGCTTGTTCGACCCATTAGAGATGAAAATGTCCCAAATTGACCCGATGTAAGTAAATGGGTCAATATTGCTACCTTCATATAAAAGCAGAGGATAGAAATAAGAGTTTACCAACGTACCTTTAGTCATAGTTGGAGAAATAATCACGTACTTCGATACAAATGTCCTTTAAGCATCGATTGAAAAGTTATTAAGAGATTTATGAATATAAGATTTGTACATTGGTTTTAAGAGTTGCATAAAATTGTCTATTTAGTTTATTAAATATTTTGACGGTAGGTGTATATTCATATTATGATAATATGATTGTTTTTTGGCCTTGTGGATGCCATGTGTTGTCAATTTTCTTTGAATGTATTAGTTTATGAGTAGTAAGATTTGTATATACTGGTCTGTATTGATGTTCATAGAATTGCATATACTTGTCTATTTTTTATTAAACAAATTTTTGGTATTATTATATTACTAATATTCATATT